>JAEQBA010002650.1:0-240391 GCA_019434445.1 Phalangium opilio
TTAGCACAATTTAAAAAAATAAATACAAAGATCAAAAGCCACAAATTCGACCCCACTAATAAATAGGGTCTTCCCTCATTTGCTACCCTTTAGAGATAAAGTAAACGAAGAAAAGTGGCAATTACTGTGAAGCCGATATGTACACCGGTAGAGTGTCTTACTGCTGCGCTAGCGACCCGGGCTCGATTCTCGGCTGCGACTAAGAAACATTTTTAATTGAAATAAAATCTCTAACTGAGCTCAGTTACCCCTATGGATGGATTGAGGTACTATGGAGTTCCTTTTAAGCTAAAAACTAACCACAACAACAACGGCCACAACAATAACAACTACTACTACAGCAACTACAAGTATTACGACTCGGGTCAAATTAAACCTATGTTCACACTTGCACGGGAGTCGGTTGAAAACTCGTTTGTCCAAAAAGCTTTGAAAAACTCCTTATTGGAAGTTCGAATCGATTTCAATAGCCTCGGTTCATACCTTAAGACGCTTATGTTAGTGCTGTCTGCTTATCTATTCGTTGGTGTTGTCTGCTAAGGCCGGTGAAATACACTTAATGCTTGTCTCATCCCATGTGAAATACCCCTGAAAACTAGAACTAGCTTCCAAAGTCGCTTTAAGTTGGTTCGCGAAGCAACTTCGAGAAATCGTGTTTGTAATTAGCTTCCTGAATGTTTCACTAAGGAGAGTGGTCTTATAATTAGTAGAAGAATCGATAAAAAACTCGCATGATTTCCACCCTCCCTTTAAAGACTTGATACTGGCTCTAATGTATAAGGAATTTTTTTTAACCACATCGTATATACGATGGGCCTTGTGTGGAGAAGAAGATGATTATGTTTCGATCGTTCTAGGAGGATATAGGGGTGAGGGAGATTTCGACTGCCTTTCTACCCATTGAAAAGCTCTTACAGATTATCGGCCGCGGTTTCCCCCGTTTTCACTCGTTCTGAGAGATTCTTAGCTGCGCACAACGTCACCGGTCGACGTTAGTTCTTTTGTTTTTATTTTTGGTAAAGGCTCAATGTGTCGCGCTTCATAAGTGCTTTAATGGAACATTTATCCTTATTTTATTTATTATTAATAGTCAATTATGGTTTGCACTAAAAGCTGTTGTTACTAGGATTGTCGAAATGATTCCAGGTTCTAAGATAAAACTGTAGCAATAGGAACGGTTTTTACTTGTGCGGGGGAGAATCCCCCCTCGCACGAGTATTGCGCCGGCTTTTCAAGGTCTCTCTCACCCTAGCTTTGGCAATGTATGCGTACAGGAATACCGTGTGTTCGGGCTTTCCATCCCATCATTCCGATTTCGATTTTTTTTAAATAAACACTTCTTTGGTGACTCCACCAGAACGAACTCTAGTTGAAACCACAATAAAGGGTAAATAGGCTCCGCCTCCGCCGACTTTCCTTCTAAGGACTTAAGGTGTCTGCTGCGAGTTCTACTGTTAAGCTATCAGGCTCTCTCAGAACTGGAGGTAAATTTTCATCATAAACCATCAAAATGTGAAGTTTTTAGTCTACTAACTATTTCTTGTAATTTCAATAAGTTAAAAGTCTGCTTTAATGGTTCGGGCTAAATATTTCACTAGTATTTTTACCTCATGCTCGCTTTTTTTAGTCCCTATTGTTTCACTTTTTTTATTATCTTACATATCCGGCACGAGTGTCCTTTCTGCCAGGCCAGCTTGATTACCCTTTCCATAGTCAAAAGCTCAACTAGAAAATTGTATAAGATGGATTAAAGCCTGTAACAAGCTCGTCCAGCAAGACAATAAAATTTTCGCACAACTAATAAATTTATAGGACGTTGGTCCAGTGAGGCAGTAACCCCTATAGGTGTGTCAAAGTTATCTTATTTCCGTCCCTGTTAAAAAGAAAACCGACATAATAAGCAGGGCTCATATAACTTTTGGAAAACAAATTTCCCTGAGATTTGCAGGATTTTTTCGTATATGGAGTATCCTATGGAGCAAATGTTAACGATGGAAGAAACCCATTACATAATCAAAGAGCATCCCTTTGTCTCTAGTAGAACCAGAGTTTTGAGCCTCCAAAGTTTAGTGTAATGTTAATCCTATGGAGGATATGTTCATGAACAATTTTCTTAATTACTCGGCCCCTGTTTGACGAAAGCTAAAGTTTACAGTATTGATGGATGGGGGCAAATAAGACTATAACATACCAAAAGGACATCCCCTTATCTCAAGTAGAACCAGTGTTATGAGCCTCCATTGTTTTGTATAATGTTAATCCTACGGAAGGGATGTTTATGAACATCTTGCTTAATTACTCGGCCACTGTTTGAGGCAAAGTTCCCTGATTTCCCTGAATTTTACTAAAAAGGCTAAATTTTCTGTCCTCTGCTTTTTGATGCAGAGGACTTTTTTTGGGATTTTTACTTAGAAGTTTACATTCAGAACAGGATTTAACTTGGGCTTACCGGTCTTTGTCTATACCCTTCCAAAAGACGTCGTACGTGCGGGAAATCAATTTCATATTCATTATACCCGGGTGGTTTTTGTGTAATTCTTCTGATACTTGTGGTCGACATTTAGCCGTAACGATGACGCGCATTCCACGAACAAGCGATTCTCGCTTGGAGAAATAAATCTGCAATTCGACATCCTTCTTCGTTAATTGAGGCAAACCGTTCAAGGTATAGTCCAAAACTCGGGATAAAACCGGATTCGTGGGAGTAGCCTTTGCTTTGTCATGACTAGTAATGGGTAAGCAGGCGATTTAGTTAAGGTTGAAGAGGTCGGCGCAATCTAATTTGTCCGATGCCGTAATGGGCAGAGGAAGTTGCGAAAGTGCATCAGCATTTGCATGTCCAGACCCTGGCTTGTATTTCATCGTGTAGTCATGGGCCGCTAACATTACAGCCCAGCGTTGCATGCGTAAGGCAGCCAAAACTAGTAGACCAGAATGGTGGCCAAAGATCTTTGTTAGAGGCCGCTAATTAGTGTAGAGTGTAAACGGACGCCCGTACGAATGAAATTTCTTTATTCCAAAAATTATAGACAAGGCCTCGTTCTCCACTTGCCCGTAATTTTGTTCCGTTGGTGTCATAGTTCGGGACGCGTACGCGATCGGTCGTTCATGACCACACTGCATAAGGTGGGCTAGAACACAGCCTATTTCGTAAGGAGAGGCGTCACAAGAGAGAATTAGCGGTAGTTCTGGAGCAAACTTTATCAAGACGTGATCGGAAGTCAGTTCGTGCTTGATGTTTTCAAATTAATCGTTATATTCGTCAGTCCATTTCCAGGGAGTGTTCTTATTCAAAAGTTGATGGAGTGGATATAATTTCATGCTTATATTCTGGATAAATTTTCCATAATAATTGATGAGACCCAGAAATGAACGTAACTGAGATACGTTGACTGGTATGGGCGCTTCTGGAAATTGCTAGCAGAGGCCAAGTTTGACAAAACTTGTTCGAGCGCTTTTTGGAAAATAGCTGGAGAAGAGGCTATACCGTATGCTAGTTTGTTGACTCTTATAAACCTTTGGTGATATTAATCGTCAATATTTGACTTGTCTTGTCATCAACTGCTATTTGCATGAACGCTTCACTGAGGTCGATTTCGGTATAACGTTTTCCATTTGACAATTTTTCGAACATAATCTTCAATCCTGGGCATTGGGTGTTGGTCAACCTGTAACGAGGGATTGACCGTGATTTTCTAGTCCCCACAAAGTCAGATGGAGCGGTTAGGCTTAACAATGGGTACGACTGGTGTAGCCCAATCACTGAAGGCTATTGGCGTTATTATTCCTTCCTTTTCTAGTCGCTCCGATTCTTGATCCACCTTAGAGCGAAGTGCATGTATACCCAACTGGACGTGCTTTACAAAATGTTGGTATAACGCCTTCAAGAAGATGAAGGTGGGCTTCAGAGGTGGCCAATTTGCCAAAAGATGGACTAAAGACATCCTTGTGTTTTTCCAAAATAACCTTCAGCTTATCAGGATGTTCAGTGACTGACAAAAGCGAAACTTGACCTTTAGGTGAAGTTAGTTGTTTCCAATTCAATTGTAGTTTGAAAAGCCAGCTTCTTCCGAAGAGCGGTGTTCCGTCACGTTCTATTACATAGTTCATGGATTACTTGCGAACCGTAACGAACGGGAACTGATAATACTCCTAGTTGTTTGACGGTTTTTTCGTTGGTACCTAGAGAATACGCGCAAAGTCTTTGTCGTATAGCGTTTTAGGAAGTACGGAGACTGTGGCTCCAGTATCCCATTCCATTGAGAAAGGTGTTTTTTCGATCATTACTTCGATTATGATCGAAAAATCCTCCCCTGGACGATCGGAGTGAATGTGATAAAGATTTCCCCGAAAGGAATCGTCGTCTTCTGGTTCGGAAACCACTTCTGGTGCTTCCGAGTCGAGCGAATGGACAAGTTTCTCCCCTGGTGAGTACATCTTTTATCATTTTGTGTTAAATTTTATTGACAAACCCTACGGCTGTGACCGTGGCGACGGCAGCAATTGCACTGGGCGTGTGCAAAAAGGTATCTTCCCATTGCGCAGAATTCCATTTGTTCGTGAACTAGTCGAATAGGCCTACCGGACAACTTGCGCGGACGACTTGATACGGTAAAAGTTATAATTAGCCTGGACGCGGCTGTGATGTCTGACGACAAGAAAGCGAACTTGGTTAAGTAAACGTAAACAATTTTATTTGAATAATGGTAAAACTAAGCGAAGTACCCGGACGGCGACTTGAAAACCAACAACAACCTATGATATTAAGTTATCTGATTATATAGTACGAACAAAAAATTAATTCTAAAAATGTAGACTAACAAACAAACGATAAAAAATAGGTTTACAAAATTGGTATGGTTTTTTTTATGTAATAGCATTTCTTCCGAACGGAACACCATTAGACCGAATCCCGCCAATGTTTTTAATGAATTTAGCTCAACCGTTATTCAAATAAAATTGTTTACGTTTACTTAACCAAGTTCGCTTTCTTGTCGTCAGACATCACAGCCGCGTCAAGGCTATTTATAACTTTTACCGTATCAAGTCGTCCGCGCAAGTTTTCCGGTAGGCCTATTCGACTAGTTCACGAACATTTATGGTCCGTCGAGCCGGATCTTCAGAGTCGGCTTAATTACATGGAAAGCTGGTCGTTGGGTTGATCACCACTGCGGACGTTCACAATGCCTGTAACAGCTCTGAAGAAAGCCACTGCGGAACGGAATAAAGGCGAATTGGGTCTTAACAACGTCAGCAACAGAGTTAAAACACATGCCAAGACTCCTCTTAATCAACAGCAATTGGAATTTTTTTCCGGAAGTCGTGGCAAGTCATAGATGAGGCGCATGTCAAGGTGGTCTCGTTGGACGCTGAAAATGCTGGCCTGCATGAACAGAAATGGGATGACTTATTCACGTTGTCTACGAATTCGAAATGCGCACTTAAGTCTATGCTAGCCACTATGGTTCCAATCTCGACACGTCAGTTGT
This sequence comes from Phalangium opilio, assembly GCA_019434445.1. Lineage (NCBI taxonomy): Eukaryota > Metazoa > Arthropoda > Arachnida > Opiliones > Phalangiidae > Phalangium > Phalangium opilio. The sequence continues at coordinate 5,490 of JAEQBA010002650.1, forward strand.
CTGTAGGGTCACATTCGGAGATCAAGTTACCAAAAATCAACTTCCCAACGTTCACGGGAGAAATACATAATTGGATATCATTCCGGGACATGTACCTCACTGCCATGCACAACAATCAAGATTTATCAGATGCCCAGAAATATACCTATCTAAAGTGAAGTTTAACCGGTAACGCCGTAAATCTAATTAAATCACTCACCATTTCCGATGCCAATTACACCATTGCTTGGGATACGGTCCTCAAGAGGTTCGAAAACAACAGAGAACTCTACTTTGCCATTATGAAACGATTCTTCTCGCTGCCCATGATACCAACAAGCAACTCAAATGCCTTACGATCGATCTTGGATGCGGCGATGGAATGTACTAGAGCTCTCGACACTCTTCCGATAGCGAATAAATGGGATGCGGTTCTGGTGTTCCTTCTAACCCAGAAGGTAGATCCGTCTTCTAAGGAGCAATGGGAACTTAGTCTCAAGAACACAGAGATACCAAAGTCAAGCGATCTGCTGGAATCTATTGAACAAAGAGCGCGCTCCTTGTCGGCGTCATCATCCGGTCGCAATCCTCACGTCACGAGGAACCCAGTGACCTTGCACACCAGAACTGGAGCATCGTACTCAGTTGGTAAATGTACGTTCTGTTCCGCCAATCATTTCAATTTCCGATGCCCTAGACTGTCCGCTATGAAGGTCCACGAAAGGCGATCATTAGTACAGAAATCAAACCTTTGTTTCAACTGCCTTCGGTCGGGACATAGAGTGAAAGAATGTCCACTGGAAAAATACTGCAAGACCTGCGATAAAAAGCATCACTCCCTTCTTCACGTGGAAGATGAGAAACCAGATTCAAGTAGTCAACCATCCAATACTATAGATTCCGATAGACAACAACCAAGCCAGGCGCAGAATTTTCATGTCGCCTGTGCAAGAGATGATTCCATACTAGCTACAGCTGTAATCAAAGTAAAAACTGCGCAGGAGACAGCCCTTCAAGTTCGAGCTCTATTGGATGGAGGATCGACCGTATCTTGCATTTCCGAAGCGTGCATGCCGAGACTGGGCCTGGCACGAAAGAAAGTCCAGACGGAAGTAGTAGGACTAGGTGCGACGCAACTCGGTCGAGCTAGAAGACTTACTCAGGTTCAATTCTAACCATTCTTCGAGGACGCAACTTCAGAAAGGTTTTGCGTCAACGCTTATGTTTTGAAGAAAATCACATGTCAGCTGCCTTTACGAAAATATGATACAAGCAACTGGCCTCATCTCCGGAAGCTGCGACTAGCGGATCCCGAGTTTAACATCCCTGGAGACATTGATGTACTGTTGGGTGCTGACGTATTTTTCAAACTCCTTTTAAATGGGAAACGAACCAAGGATGCCTTTCTCCAGATGCGATCAATTCCAAGCTAGGATGGCTGGTTTCCGGGCCGACGAGCATTGAACAACCTAGAGTACACCTTCATCATACCCTCTCACTCGAAGAAACCCTGAATCAATTTTGGACGATTGAGCAAATACCAAAGAAACAAATCATGACGCCGGAAGAAACAGCTTGCGAGGAGAATTTTCTATAGTCCCATTACCGAGATCCATCCGGAAGATTCGTGGTACGCATACCAATGAAAGAGCCAACGATTCCTCTTGGATCTTCACGCGAGATAGCCCTGAGAAGATTCTACCAAATTGAAAGGAAGATCGATGCACACCCGGAGTTGAAAGCCTTATACGAAGGATTCATGGAACAATACGAAGAGTTGGGACATATGTCGAAGATCTTACCAGAGAACCAAAAGAAGTCTTCAAGAGTCTATATCCCTCATCACTATCTAATGAAAGAATGGAACCAAACCTGTAAATTCTGAGTGGTCTTCGATGCATCTTCTAAGACCACCTCTGGATTTTCCTTCAACGATGCGCAACTCGTGGGTCCAGTGGTCCAAGATTCGCTATACGCCATTGTAATGCGGTTCAGAATACATTGAATAGCCTTTGTCGCTGACATCATGAAAATGTACCGCCAGATACTAGTAGTCCCAGAACAACGAAATCTGCAATGCATACTGTGGCGGTCGACACCCAAGAATCCCAATTGAACACTGTAACCTATGGAACAGCCTCGGCACCCTTCTTGGCAACTCGAATATTGCAGGAGTTGGGCGAAACGGGGTTACATGAACATTCGTTGGGAGCTGCGATTCTCAAAAGGGATTTTTACATGGACGGTGTAATGAGTGGAGGACAAACCGCAACACAAACGAATATTCAGATTCGCTCACTGTGCGATGGTGCCGGTTTCCGTCTCAGCAAGTTTGCCTCAAACGACCCTGATTGTTTAACAAGTACCACCTGAGTTACAAGATTCCAAGAACATACTAGCGATGGATGACGAAGCTCTTGTCAAGACACTTGGACTTTATTGGGATACAAGGAAAGATCAGTTCCTGTTTAAGGTACAGCCTGCGCCCGGTCAGTCACCTCTTACGAAGAGGACTCTACTTTCCGAAATATCGAAGATCTTCGATCCCATGGGTTGGCTTGCCCCCATCATTATCCGAACGAAAGTCCTGATGCAGGATGCATGGAAGGAGAAAATCGATTGGGATGCAGAAACTTCCGTAGGAGTTCAAACATTGTGGGCGGATTTCAAGAATTCCATCATACACATTCAAGATCTTCGAATGCATTTTTTCCCTGAGATATCCGTCCTCGAACTTCATGGATTTTCGGATGCATCCGAGAAAGCATACGCTGGAGTGGTATATCTGAGATCGGTCGATCAAGCTGGAAATGTCCACATCTCATTACTCACAGTAAAGACAAGAGTGGCTCGGGCTAATAAAGCGATATCAATCCCGAGGATGGAGCTCTGCGGTGCATTGCTCCTTGCGGATCTCATGGAAACTGTTGAAGAGTCCTTAAACCTGAACTTCAATCAAGTTAAACTTGGACAGATTCGACGATCGTATTATGTTGGCTTTCCTCTTGTCCACGTCGATGGAAGACGTTTGTCGCAAACCGTGTTTCAAGAATTCAAGAGATAATTCCGTTAGCACACTGGCATCATGTACCCGGACTTGAGAATCCAGCTGATGCAGCCTCCAGAGGAGTATCAGTGCCTGAGCTACTAAACCATAAACTCTGGTAGAAGGGACCTCTGTGGCTATCCAGTCGGAAGCCCTCGCCAACTCCATCCATTTCGGATCCCAAGACGAATGCCACAGCTATCGAAGAAGAAGAAAAAATCGTCATTATGACCACAAGAATAATTGTTGATAACGACATCTTTACACGGTTCTCTACGCTTCTGCGACCATATGACGCATAACAGCATGGATACTTCGTTTCAAACATAATGGCCTGAACAATTCCCGGAAGAGGCAAGACCCCAACTTCAAAGCCGTAATACTTTCTGGTCCCTTGACAAGCATGGAATTAGAGAACGCGTTGCTCACATTAGTAAAGATAGTCCAAGCCTACATGTTTCCGGAAGAGATAGAGTCCTTACGCCAGAGTAATCCGTTGCCGAAGCGAAGCAAACTACTATGTCTACATCCTGTCTTGGATTCCATCGGGGTCCTCCGTGTAGGAGGAAGACATAAACAAGCAGATCTCGATACAGCCACAAAGCGTCCAATTCTGCTACCGAGACATCACAAATTTACGGAGATGGTCATTCAAGAGGCCCATATCCAAACCCTTCATGCGGGGACGCAGATGGTTCAGAGTATTCTATCATTAAAGTATTGGATCCTTCGAGGAAGGGATGCAGTAAGACACCAAATCAGGAAATGTGTTGTCTGCACCAGATATCGTGCCGCCACCGCTAACCAGATGATGGGTGATCTGCCAAGGGCTCGAGTTCAATACTGCCGAGCATTTGCGAGAACTGGCGTTGACTACGCAGGACCCTTCTATCTTCGTCCAATTACTCCGAGAAACAAGACATCCTACAAGGCTTACTTATCCCTCTATGTATGCTTCGTGACGAAGCCACTACATCTTGAAATTGTCTCATCGCAAACCACCGAAGCCTTTCTGGCAGCATTGCGCCGATTCACTTCGAGGCGTGGGAAGCCAAGCGACATATACAGCGACTGTGGAACGACCTTCGTTGGGGCCGCCAAGGAACTAAAAGAATTTATGAAACTAATTCAGTCAAATCCACACAATGCAGCTGTCACAGATCATCTTTCCTCACAGGGTATAACATGGCATTTTAACCCTGCCGGAGCCCCACATTTTGGCTTACTATGGGAGGCCGGCGTCAAGTCCTTGAAATACCACCTACATCGAGTCATTGGTAACACAAGACTGACCTATGAAGAGTTCTCAACCGTAATCACACAGATTGAGGGTTGCCTAAATTCAAGACCATTAACCCCGCTTTCATCGGATCCCACCGATCTTAATATTCTCACTCCAGGCCACTTCCTAATTGGAGAATCTCTTCAAGCTATACCGGATCCTGCCTTATCTTATCTACCTATGAACCGACTTAACCGATGGCAGCTACTCCAGAAGCTAAAGCAGGATGTCCATAAACGCTGGCTTCGGGAGTACGTAACTAGACTTCAACAACGACCCAAATGGATGAAACCGCAACGCAATATCGAAGTTGGGGACATGGTCTTGGTCAAATCAGACGTTACATCACCCGGAAATTGGCCTTTGGCCAGAGTGATCGAAATTTTTCCGGGACAAGACGGCTACACTCGGGTCGTTACCTTACGGACCACCAAAGGTGAAATAAAACGACCCATCGTCAAGCTATGCCTTCTGCCGTTCGACCATGCAGATGAGCCCTGAAAGTTTGCTACTACCGTATCAAGGCCGGGAGAATGTTCCGTTCGGAAAAAATGCTATTACATAAAAAACCAAACCAATATCCCATGTCAAAATTTAAAAGAAGATAAATTTTATTTGATTACTCTAATAATCCTAATAATAAATTTTTCCAAGCACAAGCACTTTCTAAGGTCCTTTTCACTTTTCAGAAACAAGTTTTGACAAAAAAAAATTATCATTTCAAGTTTAACTTTGCCTAAAAACGTTAATGATAATTTATTTTATTAACTTTTGATTGGGTTCTTATCAGTTACATATTTGACAATCAAATATTATCGTTTCAAGTTTAAATTTACCTGTAAGCGTTAATGATAATTTATTTAATAAACTCTTAATTTTAACTAATAATAATAATCAGGTGCGTTTCAGATACTTTGTAGGATAATTGCAGGTGCGTTTCAGATACTTTGTAGGGTCATTGCAGCCGTGTTTCAGATACTCTGTAGGATAATTTTAGCAGCGTTTTAGATAATTTGCAGGATCATTACAGGCGCATTTCAGATACTTTGTAGTGCTGAAATTTTGGAACTTCATTTTATAAAATTAATCAATTTTTACCTCTCAGAGTGACGATGACGTCACGGAGAGGTATAACTCTGTACATGTACGTGTGTTTGTGCGTGTCTATCACCGCGTTCGCAGTTGCGAAATCGGAGCAAACGTGTTCGTAGGAAGATACATTGGCTTCTACTCCACTATCGTCGTTAGGGTTAAGATGTACGCGGCGATCGCCTAGGGTTACGAGAAACGTGTAGCTTCCAAATGACAAGGCTTCCACCAAAGATTCACGGCATTGCGCGTTTTCTTATCACTTATTGAAAATCAGTCGCCTTATATACCCTTAAGCTTGAGTTCAAAGGTCAACAATAGCTATGTTTAAAATTATTTTAGGAATTAAGCTTCTTAAAACGATTTAACTAGAATTAAGGTAAATTAATGACGATTAAATTAATAAATATCAATTATATTTATTTAAATATTTAAAAATAGCTTCTTAATTTTATCTCCACTTGGAGAGGTTTGTTTTGGATTCCCAACTTTTACTCATGTTTTATCTCTTGAAAATTTCCAAAGCAATCGAATTAGAGGTTACCCTTACAAAAATTTTACGCTTTAATTTATCTGCATACACGCTTTTTATCGCTACCACGCTGTAATAGGTACACATTCAGGCTACATTTTCTGCACCTCAAAAAACTGAAAACTTTCTTAGCAATTCTAGAGCTGCAAATTGCTGCCGTTTGTACATTTTCTGTTTGTTAACTTTTAACCGACTATACTGGCAGAAATATGCAGCTCGATTCTGTAAACGCGATGCAAAAGTAGAAATACCAGCTGTTAGTTTAAAACTGTAATTTGACCATATTTACAGACATGTTACAGGTCTGCAAACGTGATGGAACAGTAGAAATCCAGCTGCCAATTTAAAAATGTAACTTTTTCACATTTATAGACATATTGCAGGTATTCAAAAGTAGAATTTATAGGTCTTCAAAAGTGATAAAAAGAAGAAATCCAGCGGAAAATTTAAAACTGCAATTTGACCACATTTATACACATGTTACTGGTCTGCAAAAGTTAAGGGAAACTTGAAATCCAGCTGCCAATTTAAAACTGTAACTTTTTCACATTTATAGACATATTGCAGGTATCCAAAAGTAGAATTTTGTACTTTTGAATACCTGAAATATGTCTATAATTCACGAGAATTTTGTTAATAAAAAGGCAGGACGTTACGCGATTGGCCGGAGGACCTTCTTTAAAATTATCCGTAAAATCTGAACCTAATTTGAATTTTAAAGTCATTCGGAAGTATTTCCTGAATGTTTCACTATGCAGACTGGTCTTATAATTAGTAGAAGAATCGAAAAAATCACTTGATTTTCTACTTCACCCTCCCTTTAAACTGTAGGCAATACGTTAAACATTATTTCGTTTACAGCAGTCTATTGCATTACATATCTATTATTCACGTTATCAATCCTGCAACAAAATATGGTAGGAAACATACTATTTTCAGTGGAATAATTCTATCCCATAGAAGCTATTGGCCACAAATACCGAAGCCACCCTGTATGTAATATTTTCAATAAATACAGTTTTGAACTAAAATATTTTACGTTTACATAGTATCGTTTACTTGGTAGAAACACAAGGGCTCTTCTGAATTTTCCCATTTAGGTGTGTTTAAGGCTTTATGGCCTATAATTTGGTTTAATTACAGGATTTTTAGTGCCATGTGTAAGCGATATGTTTGATCTTGGAAAGTGGTTGAAACTACTAAATTTTTCATTTTGACAAAGCTTATTAATTTGAAAGTTTTTAACTATTTTTAGATAGAATAGATAGTAACACACCTCTCATTTAAGTTTCATTACATTTGACCATTATACCTAAATATATTGTGGATTGAATACTGAATTTACAATTTTAACATTGGATATTATTTATCAACAAGTGGAACAAAAATGATGCGTAAAATTTATATGATATTATTTTTTCTTTTGCGCTTCGAGTTGCAAAAGTATTGGTCTGACCCTTGCTTGCAGGCTGGGTCCCCCCTTTTCGCGCGCGAAATTTGATTTTAATTTATAAATAGCATTTCGAACTATACTTAGGTGGCTTTGCAACGTCAACGTATTTTATTTATTTAAGAAACTATTAAGACTAGTCATGGTAAGTAATTGATTACTCTTATTATAAGTTAAAATCAACAGATAATTAAATAAATTATTAAGAACGTTTGCAGGCAAATTTAAAATTCAAATAATAATTTTAGTTTGTCAAAATTGTCAGTGATAAGAACCTTCGAAACTGCCTGGTCCAATTTATTATTAAGAGTTATTTGAGTAATCAGACGTTAATAGAAAGATTTTATTGCGAATACTAATGCTTGCAACTGTAATTGTTTTTATTAAAGAATTAATTTTAAGGTGAAAATGATCAGACATGTCTATATTGACCCAAAGTCATACTAAATTGATTTTAACCATAATCGAAAGGCTATTTGATATCAAAGAAAAGATTACCGCCAAAATATTTGCGTGAATCATAACAATTCTAGCCACTAGAGGGCGCCACAAAATATAATATGGCCTGGGCCATCTTGTTATAATATGAATTTCGAATTTTGCTTTATCTCTAATCTCGTTAGCTAAGGCTTCTAATTTATCCATTATATTTAAAGAAATATTCTTTAAAAAATATTAGCACGCTACACGATACGCCTTCGCCGTAAAAAACGTAAACATCGTCCACATGGACCAACCACCCATGCTTCAACTTACTCAGACTAAAATTAGCCCCGACTGTTTTACTTCACTCTACACCGCTGTTGAGCGCTGCGTCAAAAGCTCCTACTCGGTCTTGGCTTAGGCTTTAGAAATTTTTCATTTCATTCACCCGAGCTCCGCTGGAAACATAAAAAAATCTCAACGTCACAACTTTCAGAACAAGAGGTTACGGTAAAAGGTCTGAGATATGACCTTGATGTTAGATTATTCTCCTTTTAATTAGGGCAAGTTAGATGAGCGTGAATTTATAATTTTTTGTTAAACGTTTCCGGGCACCATTTTAATAATTACATTTAGAGACCGATGCTACTTTTTGACCGAACTCCGTTATTTTCCGATACTCTATAAGTCCATGCTGATTTTCATGACGGCAACAGAAAAAACAAACCTCTAAGGTAAATGCTCCATGTATATCAGAACTAAAATCTGTCATAACCGGAAGTGCTGTCTCTGTAACGTGTAATTGTAGGGTACCCCTGAAAGAAATTTAATTAGTGATTTCACCTACCGTACCCTGTGAATTATATGGAATGCGTGGGTGTATACTTATTTACAGTCAAACTTAACTTATCTTACAAGGGAGAAGAGATTATTCCTGAATTCATGAAACGTACAAAGAAACGTACATATAATAGTGACAGAGATTATGCAGCCAGTATGGCTTACAACATGGCGGCCACTATAAAGGAGGGAGACGGGGTTTTTCGGTCTCTTCCCCCTTTTTTATTGATAAAAAAGATGACTGTGTAGGCTTATAATAATTTTGTAAGTTTATAAATTAAGACCATAAAGAAATTATTTCCCAATGATGACAAATTTCATTCTATTCCGGAACGTAATTCTTTATTTTTAGGCTGACTAAATTAAAACTAAAAGCTCTATCTAAAAGGTTAATAATTAAATTGTCTAGGGTAATATTAATTACTAAACAGATTTCTTAATTTGGTAATTTCTCTTCTTTAATATAGTTTCAACCTATTTTTCTCTAGAAATGACCGAAAGTGAACGTTATTATTAGTAATAATTCTAATTAATTTTGTATATTATAATCATACCAATCGCACTCTTCATGCTCTATGGAGGCTTGGGCTAACAACAGAAGTGTCACGTTATCAAGTATTTAAAACTATCAAAACCTCACTACCCTTTAATACCCAATATTTTTATGGGAAAACGTTTAGCAATTTTGCGTTTGTGATAAATAAGTAATAGTCATATAATAAGTTTAACACACTACATATGCTTCGTAAGTTCGTACTCACTGAAAGCTAGTTCGAAAACGACGCGAGAATCAAGGGGGAAGACACTTGAGAACTCAGGTGTACAATATGACTTGAACTCAATGTACTGTCAAAGCTGAACTCTGAGTTCCGAAGGATTTGAACTCGATGCACTGTCAAAGCTGAACTCTTTTGAACTCAGGTGTACACAGAGATCTAGAGCGTCTACCCCCGCGGCGAGAATTGACTACACGTGGTTTTGCAGCCCATCTTCCTATTTCTTTTGTACAAGACCTTGAACAAGGCCTCATCATTCAGACGTCGCTTTACGAGAATCTTTGAGGTTTCATATATGTTACTTCATGACAAGCTCTCAGTAACCAGTGACAAACTTGTGGAACATATCTTATGATCATACCAACCTCGAACTCACAATTAGCAAAAACACACAAAATAATTCTGGGCTTTACATAACTCGCCCAATAGACCATTGCCCTAGGGTTTTTTTTGGAAATTCTATTAGCACGTCTATACTCACATCGAATGTGCTTTCAGGTGGAAAATTTTCTCCTTACTCTTCGCATGCTAAACGACGCAGCTTTCGGGAATTAAACACAAAATATATGGAAAGATACAGGCCACGAAAGACCTTCACCACTCATTCGTGATAGGTTTCAGCGCAATATGGTGAAAACGGTGGGTCAGAAAAAGAGCAGTATTCGATTAATGCTTCCATACTTGAAAAGGTTAAGCTTTATTCAATAATTTCGCGTGACGCAGAAACGTTTCTTTGTCCGCTTTTATACCTTTCAATTAAGAACAAAAATCTAGAAATAAGCTTTTATGGTTAGAAGTGATTTACTTAGAAAAAGTTAAACTTATGTTCCGCTTTATTCAACGCAATTGCGTGATTTAAATCATTCCTGGGAACTTTTCCCAAAAGTTTATATTTCAATTATAACGACATAAAGAGCAATTTCGAATGAACTTTATTTAGTCAAGCGAGCAACGAGCGAGTTTTTATATGCGAGAAACGAGTTTGTTTTTTTCACGCAAATAACTTATCGAGTTCGTTGTTTTGGTCCAAATTCATTTACAATCCGAAAATAAGAAATAATTTGATATCATATTGTGTCGGGGTATTTTCTATACACTAAAGACACTCCCTCGAAATCATCTAATTTGACACCAGAAATATGTGATCCGGAATTCGAAATATCAAATAAAATAGAAATAAGGCGAAACATCATTAACAAGATGGCCCAAGGGCTGGGCCTTAATAGTAGCCACATCCTTATATATTTAATTAGCACATAAATAAAAAGAAAATAAATAATAAGAGCAAAGGACAAAATTCCGAAGTATCCGACCCCACAAATAGGGTCCTAGCTCATTTCTGACCCTTTATAGATAAATTAACCGAAGAAAACTTGAAATTTCTGTCAAGCCCTTATGGTACAGTGGTAGAGGGTCTTACTGCTGCGCGAGCGACCAGGGTTCGATTCCCGGCTGCGATTGAAAAAATTTTAACTAAAATAAAATCTCTATCCAAGCTCAGTTCCACCTACGGATGGGTTGAGGTACTAAAGTGAAAATTACGGCCACAACAACAACTTCAAATAAGCCTACTACAAGTATTACAACAACAACTACAACTATGCCTACTACAAATATTACGGCTCGGGTCAAACTAAGAGCCTATCGTATACTACGATGTGGCGAAAAAGATGGGGTAATCCACACAATCAGATTTAAGGAATACAACTTACTGCATCAAAAACATTGAAGAAGTCTGTGTCGTAATGATGCCCAATCTGTGGTTGAGATATGTGAAGTGAAAGGTCTATACAAACAAAATATCAAAAATCAGAACCACACTCTTTTAATGATAGTAAAACAGTTACTGTCTTACTGACGTCCATCCTAATAGCCTATGATCGACAATGATTCACCTACTTTGGCCTATTATTGATCTACAACGATTTACCTAGTTTGGCCCACAACGATTCATCTAGTTTGGCCTATTATTGATAGACAATGATTCATCTAGTTTGGCCTATTATTAATCTACAAAGATTCATCTAGTTTGGCCTATTATTGCTCTACAACTTTTTATCTAGTTTGGCCTATTATTGCTCTACAACTTTTTATCTTGTTTGGCCTATTATTGAACAACAACGATTCACCTAGGTTGGCCTATTATTGAACAACAACGATTCATCTAGTTTGGCCTATTATTGATCTACGATGATTCAACTAGTTTGGCCTACTATTGGTCTATAATATTTCAATATTAATAAAGTGAAAAATCTAGGATATATTGGAGAAAATCTTGAGTTCTAGGAATTAATAATAAGGCACTAAAAAAGAGGAACTTAGGTCAACCCATTTACTCAACGGGCATCCCTGATGTCGATTCGAAACAAAATTAAACAGAATATTTATAAAAAAACTTTAAGAGCTGCTAATTCCGGACACTCGAAGCTACACCGTGTATCTAAGTTTAAAATTAAATTAAACCATAAGATTTTACCGATTAGTTTTCGCAACAAAACAAAGCGAGTTTTCTGGAGTTTTTCAATCAGGCAAATTTGGTTAACCCAACTTCCTGGAACCAACTTCTCCTTTAATGCGTTTTTGTAAAGTTCATTAAAATATTTTAAGCTAATATGCTGTAAGTTCACTTTGCATCACAAAGGCCATATACAAAATGTTTACAATAAAGGCTTTGGATAATTCAACTACAATTTAGTTTTCTAATAGTGGTTAAAGGAAAAGAACACCTTTCCTAAAATATGGTCTTAAACGAAAGGGTATAGTTTAATTAAGATGAGAAAAATGTTAAAAAATTTCCCTTACCCAAAATTACGAATTATGGGCAATTAAAGCAACCTAAACTCCACGAATACCGCGAATCCATTTTTAAAAATGAAACCAACGTTCCTGGCTTCTCTTCGTCTATTGGATAAAATTGAAAACCAATCTTCCCGCCGCGTTTTAGTCACGTGACCAAACATTGGAAACGTCTGCTCGCTATCAACACTCAACCGATGCAAGGCTTAGAGAAGGTATGTCCTTAATGTATCTGGTTAAAAATTCAAATTGTCATTCATATATAAATGATCTCAGATAAAGTCCCTTCGTTTTAGCACCACAATCAGAGGGTTAAATCTAAGACGGGTATCCTTTTAGGATCACTTAATTTAAATTAAAATAAATTAAAATTTGAACTAGCGTGAAAGAGAAAGCGAAACCTAGAAAGGATAAGGCATAGGCCTTGGGAAGCTAAACCGAGTTAAGTTTGTCTGTGATTAATCTCAATAAATATCACGAAGATGTCTATAAGAATTCAATATCTAATATACACGATTTCAATTGAAAGAATGGCTGGTGCTAGAGGGCCTATTCGAGTACAGCCCTAACAATTTGAACCAGAGTACACTGATGAGGAATTGGACCAGAGGGAAAGACTTGATTTAGAAAATATTGAACATGGGCAAGGGGGTTTAAACGTCAAGTGACCCAAATGAACGACAATTGTCCTTGCACTGAATGCATATCCCTGTGGCTGCAAGAAAGTGCTGAAGAATTAGAAGACGTAAATGACCTTATAAGGCGACAAATGAGGCATTATATCGGAGAAAATGATGTTCAAAATGGAATTTATGTTGTAAACAAATTCCCGCAGTTACAAAATTTTTTAACGTAAACGATTCTGACAGTGAACTTCAGGAAGGAGATAATATCGCAGCGTGTGTCACCCAACATAGTTGTCCCGATTTTGATTGGCTACCAAGTTGACGCTAAACGCGTATGTAATAGAAAGGTCACTCCCATCCCAGAATAACATGATAGAAAGGCTAATGATACACATATATATTCATGTTAAATGAATAAATTCATGCTAATATATAATGGACGTAAGTATAACGCCAAGCCCCTGGAATAACGTATAACTATCGTAGACTGTATAAAATTTTAATTGAAAACCGCATAATACCAAATTAAAAACAATGGTAAAAAATAAAAACAACTGCAGTTATGGGTTGTAAATCCTGTATGCTGCTGAGGCGGGGGTCCTACAATATGGGCAATTCCTATGTTGCACATCATTATTCATGATCCTATCTTTACACCTTTCGCAGGCCTAGTATGGCCACATGGAACAAGCACAGTGTTTCTTCTATAGACCATACATACCGTGCACAAATTGTCGATTTCTGGGAGCTAGATTCAACTCCTTGTGCCTGGCCCAGAACTGGCCCGATGGCCGGGGCTGGGTCGACATCAAGTACCGGCGCTGGACCAAAGGGTGGGGCAAGAACTGCACCGATAGTATGGGCCGCAGCTGAATGGACTAGACCGATGTTTGCCAGGGCTGGACCGACTGCTGCTGCCGCTGGTTGCGTATGTATAGCACCTGGAATTGGCACAGTGGGACGGTCCAATTCTGCAACTACGTGACTTGCCAAGCGTAGAAATTTCCTGACAGTGTACCGATTTTGCTCCAATTTTTCGTTACAGCTAACTATTCTTTTGTCATTAGACAGTTTTTTTCCGTGGCCTCACAATCTGGGCTCCGTGTCAAATCTTGCGTACTCCTTTCTGTAAATACTTTCAGCATCTTTAAGTCGATCTAAAGTGACCAATAAAAATGTACAGTATAGTTCGTTTGTGCCATTGAATTAGGTTGATTTCTAAATCCCAATTTATCAGTTTTCTTAATGGGCAAGGAAAATTGGTGATACAAGGTAAAATTTTCATAGAAGCTCTCCAAGAGGTGACAATTAAGATACCAGAATTTAGAACAAAAATTTTTATTTCCCTGCTGAACCTATTTTCTGACCTACCACCCCTTTGCAATTTAGAAATAGACTTAAAATGATTTGATGGAATGGAGTAGCAGAATGTTTGGCTCACCCAAAAAGAAAAATAATATTTAGGTGAATTGCGCTTTCTCTCCTGTTTAATTGGTTATGAGAACTTCAACGTTATTATTCGTTCTTCGATGTTGACCATGAACAGATATGACGTTGGGTTCATAACCAATAAGCCATGTCGTCGTGAAGTATGCCATTAACGGGTTCAACCGAGCTATTTCCCTGTCTTCTTGTTCTGCCTGGTGTATCTCGTTTTTCGGTTTGATGGCAGCAAAGCCACCAACATCATCATTCGTACAATTTTTTCGCACCGTCATAGGTTTAGTACAAGTCTCGCAACCCGAGACAAACAACTGTAACAACGAACCTCCGCGTTCCTCCCCCATCCTAACTATGCGTCGTCTGCTTCGACAATTTTGTTTATGCTTTTTCCCACAAGTGGCGCCTTAAGCACCACTGGCTGCTATTTTTGTAAAAAACTAATTCGGCGGGCTAGAAACCCCCGCCTCTGTCAGTATAAGAGCAATCAGAAATTGTAACGCGATCGAGTTCGGACGTGTTTTTTTGTTTCAATAAATTCCAAGTATTGTTATTATTCTACCACTGCGTTTTATTTGCAACTATGGATCATTTGGTAAATATAGTTAGTTAGTCATGGACAATAAGTCCTTTAAATGGGTAACCTGGGAGCTTCTTAGTTTTCTAGTTTTAATTTAAATTCTTTGTGAGCCGTGAAAAATTAGGCCCCCTTTCCTACATTTTAATTTTACGGTTACATAAAGTGGCGACCATCATTACCAATTGTACTTACACGCGTACTTGTGAATATTACTTGTGCCATTACTTGAACTAACTGTCGCGTTATGAATCCCGTCGACCCTCAAGCTTTGTTCGCGGCGCTCAACGCGCAGTTACCGGGATCCTATACTCCCCCGAGGAGGAACACTCCTCCTCTTAGCCTTTATACTAGTCCGACGCATGGACAAGGACAAGCGGCAGGAGGAATCCCACCTCCGCCGCCGTCACAGCAAGGTGCAACGTCAAATGTTTTGATTCAAACTATTCAAACACTTGCGACTACGTTAGCGAGCATGGGAACTAGACCAGCCGCCAAAAATAGGCCAAAACCACCCCCTCACTTAATATTTAGTGGTGTTGAAGGTGAAAGCGCGCCGGAACTTCTTCGGACTTTGACGGAATTCGCTGAATATCACAGCATGACTGGAAATGACATTATCGCGCTTCTAGCCCAAATATTAAGGGGCCGTGCATTAATCTGGTTTAGAGACATAAATAGGCCTAATCAAGTACTAACGCGGCTTACACTAAAAGGTGCGTTTAGAGACTGTTTCTTTTCTGTAAGAGCGGAGGAATCCCTCCGCCTAGAAATAGCGCAGTTTATACAACCCGCCGGTGTGTCTTTTGACGCGTACATCGCGAGTATTACCGCGATAAATCAAAACCTACGCGTTCCGTACACTGACTCTGAACTTGTTGGTATTTGCAAGAAAAATATCCTCCCCGAAACACGCATCCATGTCTTTAACGACAACATAAGGACAATGCGCAGCTTCATAGAAAAGGGCCGCGTAACAGAAGAGATTTTACGAGCGACCCCCTCTAGCTCATTGTATCCTACCGAAAGGGCAAAGTCTACCTCGCTGCGGGAGAAGAAATTCTCACACCGCCGCGGTTTTGACTAAACCGCCGGGAGGAGGTGCGATATCAAAGGTTGCTTCATCAAATGCAAGAAATACCAATAGACCAAAGACTCCTACGCCGGTGAAGCCAGCGCAAACCAATATAAGTCGCGTAGAATGCTACAAGTGCGGACTCTTAGGGCAATATGACACAACCTGTCCGGACAAGCAAGAAGTCGCGCTAAGACAGGCTTCGGAAAACGCGAAAGCGGGAAGACAAAAAGGGGATCGTCTTCCCGCCGCGCGAAGAAAGTAAAGCCCCTTATGGAATTTGGCTCTATGGAGGTGCGTCGCTGTGAGGTTGATCCTCCCGTGGCCATAGAAGCCATGTATTAGCATGGGACTTTCGCGACTCAACTAGATTCAGGCTCTGATGCATGTTTTATCAGCTTATATCAGTGGCGTTATTTAGTCAGAACTTTAAAACCAGACTTTGTACTTCCAGAAGAAGAAGAAGAGACTCAATGTATAGTGTTAGGCGATGGACGTTATACCTTTACGAAGGGACGCGCGCGAATAGACTTCCGCTTAGGACAGTTGAAACTAAAGCTAGAGTTTCACGTAGTTCCCTCACTACCGAACGATTTTATTTTGGGAAAAAATTTCCTTTATAAACATCGTGCCGTTTTGGATTTTGGTACAAAGACTTGTCAGATTGATGGAACAACGTTTCCATTCGTGCTTAATCTCCCGGGGTTAAAGACTCCGACCCCTCAGATTATCGAGGATATTGAACAAGCTGTCGCGTCGCCTACCCTGAGTCCGAAACAGAAGGAAGACTTTATTATTACGATTTCCAAAACTATTTTCGGAAAAAGCGGGACGTACTAACTTAGTCTATCACGAGATACACACTACCACCGATGTTCCCGTTAGTCAACGCGCGTATCGTGTTAGCGACGAGAAAAAACGGATAATTGAAGATCATCTTCACGAAATGATCCGCGACGGTATCGTGAAGCCATTCGTTAGTCCTTACGCGTCGCCAGTGGTACTTGGCCACCAGAAATGCGGAAAGATACGTTTCTGCGTCGACTATTGCGCGTTAAATAAAGTGACCGTGAAAGATCCGTATCCACTTCCGCGAATAGAAGAACTATTAGGAAAAATGGGTGCCCCATAGTTCATAACAGCACTGGACCTTAAGAGCGGCTATTGGCAGATAGATCTCCATCCGCAAGCGAAAGCAAAGACCGCTTTTATCACCCATGCGGGAAAGTACGAGTTCGAGGTACTTCCGTTCGGTCTATGCAATGCGCCGTCGTCGTTTCAACGACTTATCGACGAAGTCTTCAGGGATGGACATCACTTTTCCATCTGTGTCTATCTGGATGACATCGTCATTCCATCCAGTACTTGGGCTGACCATTTACAAGCCTTGGAATATGTCCTTCACCGACTGTCTGAAGCGGGACTTACGCTTCAGACGAAGAAATGTCGCTTTGCGCAAAACGAATCGACCGTGTTAGGTCATATTGTCAATGAACGAGGGATTCACATTGATCCCTCCAAGACTAGGGCTATAGTAGACTTTCCCGTCCCAAAGAACGTGAAAGAAATCCAAAGATCTGGGCATGGCGGGATGGCACTAACGATTCATCCCGCAGTATTGTAAAATCGTTGCCCCGTTAAACCATCTCAAGAAGAAAGACGTTCCGTTCCAGTGGAAAGAAGAAGAGCAGAAAGAGTTCCAGGCCATCAAGGATGCGATCTGTATGGCGCCTCCTTTAGCGGCTTACAACCCTAAGTTGCCGTGTATCCTGACAACGGATGCTAGCGACGCCGGACTTGGAGCTTTCCTGTCGCAAATCCAAGATGACGTCGAGGTACCTATTGCCTATGCCAGTAAACAGCTGACCGACGTCCAGAGAAGATATACCACGACGGAAAAGGAATGTCTTGCCATCTATTGGGGAGTTGGAAAGTTCAGGCCATACTTGGAGAACATACCGTTCACTGTGATCACCGATCACAAAGCTCTCCAGTGGTTGTTCACCTTGAAGGAACCAAATTCTCGACTTGTTCGTTGGGCAATGTACCTACAGACGTATGACTTCAAGATCATACACAAGAAGGGAGTTGAGAACAAGGTTGCGGACGCATTATCAAGAGCGCCTGTCTCTCTATTAGCCATGTCATTGGAAGACATGACTTCACCGTCCTCGTCAGAAGATTCCAGTCCAGCGGAATCCTCGTCAATGACGTCGAGCTCGTCCTCAACCAGTAGCGGATTAGCTCCTCCCGCCAATCACGCATTGTACCACTCTTTCACGCTGGAAGAAGTGCGGAATGCCCAACAAGATGAACAAGCCACCAATGACATCATAGTCCAGTTATCAGGAGATAATGCTCAACGACATCGGTACTACGAACTGAAGAACGATGTCTTGTATCGAAAGGCCTATGGTAGACAACCAGCAAAGATCTATTTGCCACAGCGGTTCCGGCGGGACGCCATCCGCTTATTTCACGACCACCCTCTATCTGGACATCGAGGTCGGGATCGTACCTTCGATAAAGTTCGGGCCAGATACTGGTGGCCATCGGTTCGGCAGGACGTTACCCAATACGTCCGCGGATGTCCTTTGTGCCAGATGCACAAGGCCCGCAATAGAAAACGTCCAGGTCTCATGCAGCCTACGGCCATTACTGAGCCATTTGATTTGCTGGGAGTGGACATAATGGGACCTCTACCAAGAAGCCGTCACCATCATAAATACCGATAAAAACCTAACTAAACCACGTTAATTCACACAATAAAACAAAATTTTATTTAAAAAATTTAATAAAAACGTTTATTTATTAAACGTAAAGACGACTTGTTTCGCCTCTATTCAGAGGCATCTTCAGGTCTGGTCTGGTTTCCCGTACCGTGCGTTAGTTTACGACTACGTCGCCCCCCCCCTCCCAAGTCCAATTTGTCGTTTCCACCCCATACCAAAGTTCAGTTAAATAGCTGGCAGGGCCATTGTCTTTATTTAATGATGTTTTTTGTGTTCTTTTTTTATTAATATGGAGCGACTCCCTAAGGTTTAATTTTAAGTAGTTGTCTACTACGGCGATAGACTTTGCCTTTTCAAATACCTCCTGGTTTTTACGGACTATGCTACCAAATTTGTCGAACTATACCCGATGAAGAACATCACCGCCAGAACGTGCGCAAAGAAACTCGTCTCCATGATAGTTCGCTACGGATGTCCGAAAGCCATCGTAAGCGACAACGGGACACAATTCGTTTCTCAACTTTGGAAGGACATTCTCAAGATGTTCAAAGTCAAACCACGATACATCACTCCGTATCATCCTCAGAGTAACATCGTGGAACGCACAAACAGAGTTCTGGGCGAAATCATTTCGATGTTCGTTGGTCGTGATCACCGAAGATGGGACGAGAACTTGCCATTCATCCAGTTCGCCATCAACTCGACTACACACACAACAACAGGAAGAACTCCTTTCTACCTGGACATGGGTAGGAAGCCGAGATTTCCCTGGGACTTAGACGTGGGTATGCCAGTTGCGGACTTTGTTGCAATGTCCGCATCGCTCTCGGCTTTAGCGAAGCAACTTGCTTTGTCTAAAGAACTTGCCAAGAAAGCGCAAGCACACCAGAAGCGCTACTACGATCAAATTCCCGTTGCGCTTGTCTGGAAGGAGACGCATCCCTTGTCTCAAGCGGCACGTGGTGATGTCGCCGCTAAGTTATGTCCCAAATGGGATGGTCCCTACAAAATCGCAAAGAAGATCGACCGATTGCGATATCAACTAGAAGACCCAGAAACTGGAGAAAATAAAGGGATCGAGAATATTGCTCATTTAAAGCTGTATTGGTCGAATAAAGATGTCTGCCAACCGGACGGAAGCCAGACATCCTCAACTTCGAGCAGTTCATCTTCAAGTTCTACAACGTCACATTCTGTACCTGTACTTCGGGACGCTGGAGTCAGTACTGGTGATGAACGTCGTGAGACTCGACGAGAAAGAAGACAACGACTGTTGAGAGATCAAGAAGCACAAACTGAGTCGTCTGGAGAAACCTCTTCCTCAACCTCATCTTCATCCAATGATGATGATGGATCCTCTTATGTTCCCTCGGAAGAAGTACCAGATCTACCTGAGGAATCTGAGCCAGACGCATTCGCCTTATTCTCAGATCCTCCAGCGGTCTTCCGAGTGAATCGGATGCCGCCAGACCTTTCTCATCCTTCCTCTCCTGATAGGAGCTCGAGGGAGAAGTCTCTCCCTCCAACCTCTCCTCTATCTCACCCTGATGATTCCAGTTCTTCCTCTGAATCTGAGGAAGACGATAAGGAATTGTCCAACCCTGTTCCCATCAATCCTATGAGATTTGTCAATCCTAAAAACACATGAAGCCGCTGATAAACTTCGCGCGCTCTCTATCACCAGGGGTACCTGTAATCTTAAACTGATAACATAGTTGGAAAAAATTCAGAAAGTAGGCTTTGAAAACGGGGTTTTGAAGACGACTTAGAAAATAATAATGGAATTATAAACTGTATATTCTTTGTTACAATAGTTTAATTTTAAAATTTTTGGTGACACTAACCCTTTAAATATAACTACCCTTATGAATATCTCTCCTCAATCTTATAACTTTAATTATCATAGTTATTAAGAAAACACAACACAAATGAAATCTCAGCATTGAGATGTCATATGAAATCATTGATTATAGACATTACCATTTCCCTTTTTAACAGCACACTTATTTGCCTTGTTCCGCTCTTTCCCTTTCCACGTTTTGTTGATAGTTTAGTATTTATTGATATTTCAACCTGTAAAGCGTTAAAAATGTTTTAAGAGAGGCATGGAATGGTCAAACGGAGAGTTTGGGGGGATGAATTGAGGGGGGAATGAACTGTACCCCCTTTAGCGAAAACTCTGCATTGTTATATATAGCCGAAAAGGCAGTGCATGTGGCCAGTAAATGAACCTATGGCTTGCCAATTTCTTCAGCACAGGTGTTCAGGGTTCAAAGCCCCCACGAACACATAGTAAAAAGAAAAATATTTCAGGTGGGGGGCTGAAAATTCCAACTCAACCTAAACTTTCCACAAGAGAATGGCGCTTATTGTGTGCCTAAAGCCTCGCCCTCGAACAGAGGGAGGAAAAAACTGGTCATGATTGTGTTCCACCCCCCCCCCAATGGAGGGGCCCTGACTATAGTAGTATGCAACATTGGGAATGGGTTAAAATTAACATGTGAAATATGAGCAATTTTACCCTTTCCAAGATTAGATACTACTAAAAATACAATAATAAATTCTACTCAAAATTTCCCCTACAGTAAAATTGCAAAGTCAATCACTTGCGCTGTTAATTATTATTATTATTATGAAGACTTGGGGAAAAGTTCCCCAAGCCGAAATGGGCTTATATACAAACCGCGAGAGAGTTATTACATTTTAGCCATTAATTAGAGAAAAAAAAATGCAGATACTTGGACGCTTAAAATCGTACAGTAAGCCTTCACACTAGGTTCTAATTAAAACAAGCCTAACAAATGAATGATACAGTTTTATATACACACTGAGAAACTAATGTCAAAGAAACAATAGTTTTCACCATGTTTTTGATTGTTTAATGCTGTTATCCAGAAAAACCTCTAATAAGCCTTAATATATACAGGTAGTCGCTGTTTTTTGAAATTACATTACCTTAATTTTAAATATACAGCAAAACATTGTTTTTTATGTTAACGACTGTGGACAAAACAGCTAGTTTTTATTTCTCCAACGGAAGTGCAGGATATGTTATTATTAATAGAACGTTGCTGTTTTCCGGGAAAAAAGTATTCTGCCTTGAAGAATACAGTAGTGTATAATTAAAAACACAGATAGTTACACTATGAAGTATAAATCTAACTTATATTTTACTGTATAATCCACCGTAAATTAAAGTTTTGCATACTATAATTTGAACATTAAGTACTTTACTTTAAACCTTGGAGCACTTTATTTTAAACCTTGAAGCGCTTTAATTTAAACCTTGAAGCAATATAACCTAATCTTACCTAACCATGCTAAGCCTTTTGGAAAAGGCCCGCGTTTATTATGAAAGGACCCATATGAAAATAAAAATATTTTGTAAAGTCAGTGAATTGCTAATTTTAAAACCAATATTTTAACTTTGCAATTTCTTTTCTTCATTATAATTTCAACCTACTTATTTCTAAAATTGACCGAAAATGTAAAAAAAGTGTTAGGCGACACTCTGAAACGTGTTAGGCGACATTCTTAAAGGCTTTATGCGACACTCTTAAAAGCGTTATGCGACACTCTTGGAGTGGCGTCGCTAGGCCTTTTATGGGGGCTATAGCGCCCCCAAATTTCAAAGTTAGCCCCCTCAAAATAATCCGTACACTAACTTCTAAATCGTCGACTTTAGTTACAGTTAGAGAAATTTCCGCTTCAAAAACGTCGTTAGTGTCAAACTGTTCCTAGTTCTGGCACTTCCAGGGACTTTCTTTTCTTTAAATATGGTAGAGTAGATTAGGTCAAACGCGTTTCTGGTGCTCGAACAACTCTTCGTGAAATAGATTATTAAATTTAACGAATACGACTGTATCTACTGCTGGGATATTAGGGCCTCCAAAACCAATTTAATACCCGATGCTTTTATACTAATTTATAACTTTCTGCCTTTTTTAGAAGTTATTAAGTCGGTGAAAATGACCAACTTACCATGCAGTTTGACGCTGGATTTTAAGTCGATCAAGTGGCCAACTTTTTATGTAGTTTCACATTGATGCGAGAACTACCCTTGCTTGTTAGAACTGTCCTCCTAAGTTCTCTCAAGGTTGAATCTTGCTAAGCATATAGCGCTATTTGCTGATAAATCAACCACTCAGGAAGGTGTCATGCGACACTCAGAAAGCGTTATTTAAACTCGGAAAGGTGTTACCCTTTAAGGAATTGCACAACACTCATAGGGGAGTAAAAATTAACTTTTAATAAGATATAAGAGTTAAAAAGGTGTTAAACTGAACCTCTGTTGCACCATTTTATTCTTATCTTTGACACTAATTGCTCAAATAAGTGTTATTAAACCCTTTCTGGGGTGTAAATGAACACCTGTAATGGTGTCAAATTTGGACCCATATAAACTACTTTTAAAGGTGTTAAAGCACACCGCATTTTCTGAGAGTGTATAACAGCAACCAGTATAAATCTGCCCTAATGGACAGTATGTTAAAAACAGCTAGTCGTCTTATATAAATGACCAGTTGCATCTTAACCAACAGAGCTTAATGTTTTTAATAAAGGTTTGAGTGCTTTTAGTTTAACAGCAAAGAGCGTCTTTATCAAAATAAGCTCCGGGATTTAAAACTGTTCTAAAAGCTGTTATTTTTACAGCAACCCTATTTTTTTAGTGTACCATAAGCGGTTTGAAACAGCATGGTGTGTTTTTGTTTTCACAGCAAACCACGTTTTAATCCACAGTGCTTAGTGAGTCTAAACCCACATATTTTGCTGTTAGTTTTACAGCAGCAGACATTTTATGTAACTGTGAATTATTGGTAGTAAAAGAGCATATAGTGCTGGTTTTTTCACTGACCCCTACAATATAATCAACGGTTAAGACTGTCTTTGAAACAACCTCTGAAGCGGTTTTTTTAAAAGCTACGAACGCCCCTGAATACACGAACACTTAATTCTTAAAACTGTTAGTTCCACTGTTTAGAAAAACAGTATTGTTGACGGTATTAAAAACAGGGAGGATGCGCAACTAAATTAACATCATCTTGATGGCATACGCTATTGCCATTACCATAGTGTTTATTTTACAGCATTTTTATTCTGTGTGTAGTCCCAAAATTTAGATTTTCGAGACTTGATCGAGTACTCGCCTTTATTCGAGTACTCGCACAGGCCTGGTGTCGGGTGCCCAGAATTTAGAATAGAATGCGATGAATAGAAGACGCGTGCTTTTGCTTTTCATTTTCCAGCTTACGGATAATAATTTAGCAATCTTAAAGGTAGCGCGATAGTTTTTCCATGGATAAAGAATGCCCAAGAGCTTCAAATTTGTTTTCACTGTAGAGGATAGGCAACTCTCTAGGCTATCTCGAACTACAGCTTATTCTGTATATACTCATGTTACAACATCGGTTGTCAGCACGCGTAAACCTAGATCTCGATGTAACCTAGCCATGTACGTGCTGTCAAGATACAAAAAACGTCAGGATCATCAGGATTTAAAATCGTTTAAAATATCCCGAAGTGTTTTAGCCTCTTGTCAGCACGCGCAAGGCTAAATTACATTGCGACCTAGGTTTGCGCGTGCTGACAACCGATGCTGTAATAGATTATATACGGAATAAGCTGTCGTTCGAGATAGGGAGTTGCCGATCTTGTACCGTCGTGATAATAAAATTTCAAGGTGACGCGCATTCTTTATCCATGGTTTTTCGCTACATCGTTTGATGAACATCTAACGATGGGCTATTATTTTCACTTGGTCTGAAGAAAAAGCATCGTTCGCCTTTTTAAATGGAGAGTGAAAACGGAAAAGAAGCGGTCATGATTTAAATAAGAGTGCGGTGCGGATGCGCAATGCCACATATTTTTGAAGAAACGTTTTAAATGACATCCGTTGGGAAATGTCACGATCAATTATAGCATTTCGCTGACATACGTTGGGAAATGCTATAATTGATTTTAAATTTTGCCAGACTTAAGTAGAGAATGAAAACGAAACCTAAACCAAATTCATTTCAATCGCTTACGTATTTACTATTCGTAACCCTAAGAAAAATTCTCTTTTAAACGCTTACGCGTCAAAGGCAGTCTATAGGGGGCTATCCATAGGCGATTTCAAAAGGGGGTCTAGGGGCTATTCGCTAAATCATTGGCGATTTTTAAGCTCACTCGAGTTGCTACTCACTTATTCAATGGTGACCTATACTTAATAATTGGTAATATTTAAAGGGCATCGAGGAGCTATTCACTAATTCATAAGTAATGATAGGCGATTCGAGGGACTACTAACTCAATCATTTTCGATTTCAAAAGAGTCGAGAGGAAACCTACATCCAGCTATTCATAGCCGATTTATAAAGGGAGTCGAGGGGCTACTAACTTAATCATTGCCTGTTTTAGTGGGTGTCGAGGGGCTACTCACTTTATCTTTGGAGATTTTAATAGGGAGTCGAGGGGCTACTAACTTAATCATTGCCTGTTTTAGTGGGTGTCGAGGGGCTACTAACTTTATCTTTGGAGATTTTAATAAGGAGTCGAGGGGCTACTCGCTTAATCATTGCCTGTTTTTAATGGTAGTCGAGGGGCTACTCACTCAATCTTTGCCGACTTATAAAAGGGAGTCGGGGAGGCTACAGAATGATTCCTCTTATCTGTATGGAATGGGAAACGCTAGTATAGCTACGTAGATGGTTGCCGTTTTTATTTTAATGGGGAAAGAGTCGTATGGGTTAAAAGGTAATATAAAGCTAACACTATTAGCCATACATTACCAGGGTCAAGCTCGACTCAAGTAACATTCTTGATTAGCCGAAACCACACATACATGTCCTACATTGCTTATGAGGACCGAGTTTAAAAAGTCACTTACGGGGACATTTAGAAAACGCAATATCTCCTCCGCTTTTATCGTAAAATCGAAAATATATTTCACTTTTATGACTTGTTTCAAATTGCATCTTAAAATGAATTCCAAATATTTTTAAAGGAAACTTTTACATAATTTTCTTTACATTCTTTATGGGGACCAAAATCTATGACGTATTTCCGGTTAACTTTGTCCCCGTAAGAATAGCAATGCACTTATATTCTCTAAGCTTGAGTTATGGGTAACAAAATGTCTCAATTCAAAAGGAAACGGAATTTAATACGTTAATACGATAAAAATAAGCCGTGAACAAGCAGCTGATATTGTCAAGATTCATTTTGAAAACTTAAAAATAATACTTGTATAAATTTAGAAAAATCATAAATAGTAATACAAAACCTCAAGAAACAAACTATTAAAAACTTAAAACTTGGAACAATGATCCACCTACCAAATGTCAAATAAAATTCAATTAAAATGGTATATATCAAAATTTTCATCAAGAACAAAAATCATTAAAGAACGTTGGAACAATGGCCTCATTGAGGATGGTAAAATTCAATTTTAGAAACAATTAAAAAATATATAGGCCCTATTAAAAATAAAAATTATTTTTAGTGCTATGTACGATATCATACGAACTTTACTAATTCAAATTTACTAATCAAAAATTAGACGCAAATTGGGTAAATTATAAATTTGAAGTAAAAGATTTTTTTGAATAATACTATACACGACAACCTTCGAAGTTAACTTTTATTCATCCATATGAAAGATAATAAAAAAATGTTGGCAATGGGGTCCCCATAGCGGATGTAGTAATTCAAATTTAAACACAAAATGTGATTTACTACAGATTTCAATTTAACAGAAGGAAATCAAAAACACGAAGATATTTCTACTTCGTTAGACGATATCTAGATAAATCGCATTATTTTCACTAGAAGCAAAAAACATGAAAAACCGTTGGCTCAAAAGTCCCCGTAAAGGGTTTAGAAATCCAAAATTAGACACAAAATGGTGTAAATTTTAAATTTCAAGTAAAAGGTTTTTTATGAATAATACTATACACGACAACCTTCGAAGTTAACTTTTATTCATCCATATGAAAGATAATAAAAAAATGTTGGGAATGGGGTCCCCATAGCGTATGTATTATTTCAAACTTAAACACAAAATGTGATTTACTACAGATTTCAATTTAACAGAAGGAAATCAAAAACACGAAGATATTTCTACTTCGTTCTACGATATCTAGATAAATCGCACTATTTTCACTAGAAGCAAAAAACATGAAAAACCGTTGGCTCAAAGGTCCCCTTAAAGGGTTTAAAAATCCAAAATTAGACACAAAATGGTGTAAATTTAAAATTTCAAGTAAAAGGTTTTTTTTGAACACGACAACCTTCGAAGTTAACTTTTATTCATCCATATGAAAGATAACAAGTCGGGAAAACCAAAATATTACCTCTCCGTGTCGAGAAGATTATATAAACTTAAGTATCCAATGAAAACGTCGACCTTTTTGCCCTCATCCTTTCCCGCGCTTTGCGCTTCCGCATTTCATCCTTACTCTCAACATTATCTTCCTCCATTTTACATACAAAAATCGAATACTCACAAAAAGAAGCGGCAAAAACCTGCTGGCTCTTTACAACCACTTAATTTGACTTAATATCCAACTTCCAAACACAAATATTTACTGGTAGATAAATTGACAACCTACAAGAATGGCTCCCGCAAATTTAAAAGGTCTATTTTCAACTAGGTTTTTTTGAAATTTTTGGTCTAACTGTTATCTACACCTAGATGGTTTTCAGTGAAACAAACAAGGAGCATAAACACAATAATGGAAGCTTCAGTTTTATTTAAAACATGTAAAACAATTATCATCTCTGCAAATAGCTTACACATGTCTTTTTTACCAATGCCTAACCGTTTGGATTTTTCTAAAGCAATCTCAGCACCAAAAAATATTTTTTGATACAAAATAAATGTTTTATATTCTTATTAAGAATAAAACAAGAGGATAAAAAAGATCTGTCCTCTCGTAATTTTTTAAGCTTTTATCAAGATTACTCTATACAACAGTAACAAGGAGTAAAACCCATTAGTGGAAGCAGTATCTTTTTTCCGAAACCATCTCGCTTATGTTTATCCTCTCTAGGCTTCGCTAAATACGTATTTCTCTTACGTAAAATATTAATAGACAGGCAAGGATTCATACCATTAAAGAAGGAGAGCAATATTATCCATATTTTCATTTCATATACAGAGAAAAGAAATTATTATGTTTCTGAGAGGAGCTTCCCATTTTTGTTGTTGTTTTGAAAAATATATCGCATGCACGGGCCTTGATAGATATAGGAAGCAATGAATGAAATATATCACAATGCACGGGCCTTGATAGATATAGGAGGCAATGAATGAAATATATCACAATGCACGGGCCTTGATAGATATAGGAGGCAATGATGGAAATATATCGCATGCACGGGCCTTGGCAGATATAGGAGGCAATGATAATCTCTCTCTTTGCACGAGAGGTTTATCTTTAATATTTAAATAAATATAATTATTTTTAATTATTTTAATCTTCAATAATTAACATTAATAATAGTTAAATCGTTTAAAATAAAGTTATACCTATTATCATCTCAAACTTTGCTAATATTGACGTTTAAAGTGAAGGGTACCCCTCTTGCCCGCTTTTTTCAAATTTGGGGTATATATACGATTCGTTTCCATTATAATAGTAAGGAAAAAGCGCAATTGCGAAAACCTTTGGTGGAGATCCCACCTTAGGGAGGCTAGACGTTTCTCGTAACCCTAGCTGATCGCCGCGTATATCCTAAAACCAAACGATGATAATGGAGTAGAAGCCAATGATATAGATTGGTGTCTATGTGGAATAGACTTTGTGGATGGTGGTGTTAGAAGCCAGTGTAAGTGCAGACTGGTGTCAATGTGGGATTGACAAAGAATAGAAGATGGTGGTGGTGGAAGCCAGAAAAGTACCAGACCGTTGTTCATATGGGATGGACGAAGACCAAACATGGTGGTGTGAGAACTCAAGTATAGATTAGCCAAAGGAGAGAAATACAATTTTCCAAATTTCTGTGAACTGTCAATGCGGTCCGGAAATTGGGAACACGTTTGCTCCGATACGCAAACTGCGAACGCGGTCACGTGGGTGTAACAACGGACAGACAGACACACAGACAGACACACACACAGACACGCACACCGACGGACACAAACGATCGTTACAGAACCTCTCCGTGACTTACGTCGTTCGGAGAGGTAAAAATTTCGAAAGCTATAATCTCGTATAATTACAAGCCGCTTTCACCAATAGTCGCGTCTATTTAACTTAATATTAAGGGCTTTACACAGAAATGTCACTTTCGTCCGCAATGCGGCAAGTAAGTTCTAAATGAATTTTAATATGCGACGTAGTGTATATAAATGTTTTTGCTTAAAATGAAAATAAAGTTTAGTTGGTTGATATTTTACTTTTTTAAAAGTATTTAAACGAAGTCCTACTTTGTACCTTGGCACGAAGTCGGGTCGATTTAAGTAAGCTTAACCGCTTAACACACGAATGTTTGTCCAAACGCAAAACGAAGGTAATTCAGTAAACATGAAAAAAAGTAAAAATACGTGTCGCTACCGTCTATGGTCGCGTCTACTTGACTTATTTTAAATGATTTACTCAGAAATGTAAATATTCTTTTCGTCCGCAATGCGGCAAGTAAGTTATAAATTTGAAGTTAGGTAAACTTTAATAAAACACATTAAGCACCGTTGCCATTGCATTTAGATGGGTCGATTTCAGTCATAATAACGTCTTAGGTCACGATTGTTTCATTAGTCTACAAAGAGGGAACTTAAGTGAATAGGGAGAAAAAGGCCTTTTCAAAAATAAAATTTTCTTAACGTTCCTCTCGATTTGAGAAAAGAGCATAATGGTATGGGGCAAGGCGTAGTCTAGTGCAACGTGGAAAACATACAAGATTGGCTCCGACGTGTCCACCACTAGTGCGATTCAAATCCCTTCGAGAGGCGATTATGGATGCGAGTTAGTCCTAATAATTTCTACAGCCTCTATAATATTACTCTAATTAATTTACGAACGTTGTATATCACCTTCTTTTTCTACGTATTTTCCTAATCTAAGTTTGCATATTAGTCAACATGAGTGATATACGAGTTGGGATAATTGAGGTAAGAATATTTCGACAACTAGTTTTCAAGTTTCTACAACTTCAAAACGCGGATGTCGATAAGTTTTCACCCTAAAGGACTCAAATCCTTTACCATTTGTTCAAAATTACCATTTTCGTTTTGTAAGGAAACCAAGGCATTTGAGATCTGCGAGAAACTCTACTCTTCCCTAGGGGAGTTTTTCAGTAAAAGGTTTAACTTGAGGTGCATACCTGTCACGCTTTTTCTTAACGCAATAATAAATGTTAACTTTTTTCAAGCGTCGAACTGGTGTCCATAAGTTTGGATGAGGGTAATGAGATTAGGAACCAGGGATATTTACCAGAGGTATTTTGAATATTTGAAATCTTTGAAAATTAGATGTAGAAACACTAACGTAATATGGATTCAAAATCTGGCCCAAGAAAGCCAAGAACGGTACATTAACGGATTTGACGTGGCACTAAATGAAGTTGGAAGTAGCTAGGTGGGGAAAAGGAGTTATAGCTCTATCGAGAATCCTGAGTGGTGGGGTTGAAATTTCACCCATGGGCAGAGAGAATAAATACGAACTTTCTCTCTCACTCACAAGGTTAGGGGGTAGAAAATCATATTTTTCTCTCTGCTAGGGGTAACGTTAGAGATGGGAATCTATGAAACGTTAGTATTTATACAAATCAATGTTTGAACATCCTATTTTACTACGCAACTTAAAATGAAAACATAAGTCTATTATGTAAGGTCTCTATATGTGGGGACCTTACATAATAGACTTATGATGAAAAGGATAGTACTTGAACTTTTTTCACGCAAGAAATATGGGGTTTGTATCTTTTCGACAGAAAATAGACGTGCTGTTTTTTCCTATGCAAGTGAATAATTTCTTTACTTCTGAGATGAAATCGGGAATGACGAGCGTTTATACTTTCATATCAACCTTTATCGTCTCTTCAATTCCGAAAATGACCAAGAAACCATCTCTGTCTTTCCTCAAAATGGAAGGACAAGTAATGTGAACTTGCTCAGTATATTAAAAAAAAAGACAATAACAATATCTTTCAACATCAACTGCAGTTCTCGATAGCTTGGATGGTGAGTCTATTGGCAGTGTCGATCCTCTTGGCTTTGGCCACGCCCAAAAATGGCCGACCGTTTGTAATTATTTTAGTCGAAATGATCTGGAAGAACTTTGTGATATTTTTCTTCGAACGTAAGCGCTTTACAACTGATATGGTATTATATATGCTAGTAACGCGACTTGTATTTGTGGTCACAGCGTACAACTGTGTTGAGAAAGCGATCACTTGGCGCGTGGGGGCCATGTCCTGGCTGATCGCGACCATTTTCATTTTCTTTGAAATATCAGGCAACCTAAAGTCTGATATCACCGAGAAGATCTACGATAGTGTGGACACGATTGACAAACTGGTCAAACAGGATTTTCAAAATGTCTGGTTCTGGGATGGGTCTGACGAATTAAGTTCTTTGATCAAAAAAGTAAGTGTTAAAATATACCAATCGAATTTACCGAATTATACCATAATGCAAGAATGATATCGGCAAAAATAAACAAAATGTGAAACAAGAATCAAAACGTAGGCGACGTGTGATTCGCGGAAAGAATATTTACAGACGGCTCCCCCTCGGAATTCTAGGGCACTCGCGTATTAATACTGGGGCGAGCGGCAGGCCCCGACCTAATTATTTGAAACTGGTGGTCTGGTAAAATTGCGCAATAGAAACAAATTTCGCGGGATAAAGCGTTCTTCTGTCATGTACCACGGAGGGGACGGGCAACGTCGGGTAGGTTACCTAGTTTCTAATATAAAGAGAAATGGTGTTTGAATTTTAGACCAAAACAAACGAGAAGCGCTACAGTAAGATACTCAGCGGCATTCCAGATAGTTCAATTCTCCCGCCAGCAAACATGCTTTTGGGAGAAGAGTTCGCCAACATCGTCAAAAATGAGGATGGCAACACGAAATTCATGGTCATTGGGTCAATGAATATTCAATTTCTACTGATTTCAAATGGACAAATGGAAAATAAAATGCAGTACGCTAACCAGTACTACTTCTCGAAGCCCATAGACGAAAGCCTTTTGGTTTACTCCGCTTCGTCCAATTTTTCGAAATCAAAATTTATGGAAAAAGTCAACCTGATGTAAGATCGAAAGAAACCAAGTGAGGCGTTTGTGACATTTAACACTTCATCAATGCCGTTTCAGGGTAGAATTACTGGCAGAAAATGACCTCTCATTCGGATTTTTCTACCAAGCAAGATATTTAGTCAATCTGGTGCAATGGCAACGGCCAAAGGATGAGTTTTCAACGATTTCCGTCAATGAAATCGAAAGTTTATTTTCTGTGTACTTCGTGGGAATCGCGTTTGCTTTATTGGCTTTAATACTTGAAAATGTCACCTCTCTTCTTCTTTCTGTGAAGAAGTTGAGAAGCACGAAGAGAGCCTCAAAACGACGCTTCCGCGGAGCTACCAACAGACTTGTAATTCCTTCAGTATCAGCTTCACTTAACGAAATCCCAATAACATCACGGTCTTATAAGAAACACAACTCTGTCAACATGGATATGTATATGTACTAACGTATAATGGGTTCACATCTCTTACTTTACACAAGGCATTCCGCTTGGGCGCCCATTCAGCAGAAATATATGAATTGTAACCTCCTCTCCGTAGCCTTGTGAGTCAGAAGGAAATTTGTAATTTTTCTCTCGGAGCATGGCCGAAATTTCAAACCCACCATTCGAGATTCTCCGGAGGGACATAGTCCCTATTTCCAACGTGAAGTAAAGGATAATGGGTAAAGATAGGAGATTGGAGAGAAATAGGCGCAGTAACTGAGGAACAGCTCAGGTCCGGTGGGACGCTAGAAAATGGGTGAGGCATACTCGGAAAAATGATGCATATGTCTCTCAAATTTTGCATCCTCCTCATCATCCTCGCTCTCACTTTAAGGTACAGTAGATTTACACAAGTTGAAGTAGATCATTTTTTTAAATGAAAGCTTGAGTAAAAGTTACATTACATTTAGTTTTTCAATTGTAGGGACTATAGATTTTATAAGTAATTGCCCGAGCTTCAACTATTAAAAAATTGAAATATAGCCTACCTCACAACGCTAAGAAACGTCACAGCGCTACTCTAGATCATACAAAATTATTAACAATAATAAATAAAGTTTGTCAAGTCAAAATATTTGAATATATGGTGTGACATATAAATGCTGTTGCTTAAAATAAAATGAAAATAAAGTTTAGTTCCTTAATATTTTATTTTTATTAGTGTTTAAACATAAAGCCTTGGCATGAACTTGGGTCGATTTATAGGGAGGTTGAAGTGGAAAATAAAGTGGTTTTTTATCGATTCTTCTTCTAGTTATAAGACCAGTCTGAATAGTGAAACATTCAGGAAATAACACCGAATGATTTTAAAATTCAAATAAGGTTCATATTTTAAGGATAATTTTAAATAAGGACCTCTGACCAATCGCGTAACGCCCTGCCTTTTCGTTAACGAAATTATCGTGGTACGCGCCATGTCTCGCGAGGAACTTTTATCAAATTTCGCGATAAATTTCATTCAACACGGACCGTGTCAAGAGAATTTTGTTAACGAGAAGGCAGGGCGTTACGCGATCGGTCGAAGATGCTTATTTCAAATTATCCTTAAAATATGAACCTAATTTGAATTTTAAATTAATTCGGAGATATTTCATGAATGTTTCACTATGCAGACTGGTCTCTTGACCCTCCATTTAAGTAAATTCAATTGCTAAACTCAGGCACGTTTCGCCAAACACAGAAGGTAGGAAATTCCGTTAGCTATAAAACCTTAAACGTGCGAGAACTATAATTTGGTATAATTAAGAACCGCTTCCGCATATAGTTGGGTAAGTTTAATTGTTAGTAAGGAATATTTCTTCAGTGAATTTCGTCCGTAATGCGGCAAGTAAGTCATAATTACCTTTAAATACACAAAAATGTCTGAACGTAATTATAAACGTCGAGAAAACTTATTATCCACGGTTGTTTTAACTTTTAGTTGAGTCGATTTAAGTATGTTCAACTGCTAAACTCACGCGTGTTTCTCCAAAGACAAAATGAAGAAAATAAGTTAATACGACCTTATGTGTGCGAGAGTAAAATTACGTCCACTTCGGCCAAAAGTACATAGATTTCTTATACTTGGAATCTTCAAGAAATACTTCTCTGAGCCTTCCTGCTTCAATAAAAGGGGACAAAGTGTTGAAACCATCAACCATGACGTCATGGATAACGTAATTGAACTTAGAAACCACGTGATATTGATGTAGCGACGAGACACCCCGAGCTAGGAGCGTCGAAGTGGAGTGTAAACAAGTTCTCTTTTCGTGTTCTTAACGATGGAACCTTGTCTTCCTTATTTCATTAGCCAATGAAACCCGAGGAAGGAGGAGCGGACGGTTTAACAGAACTTTAAGCCCCTCCCTTTACTTTAAATCATATATTGAAATGGGGTCTATGGTCACTGAAAGATTCCAAGTGGAAGAAATCTTTGTAATCCTTCGAAACTTCATTAAACGCAGTAGCCTTGGCAATTACTTGGGTCGATTTCACCTAAAATAACTTCTTAGGCTACAACGCGGGAACTAAAGCGCATACCAACAGAATCGCCACAAAGTCTTTCGGAATAATCGGTTTTAAAACTAACATAGTAAAAGGAGAGCGTAATAACTAGGATATAAAATTTTAGAATCAAATTTCCTAAAAGTTTTTTCTCGCATTGGTAAACGCGTGGCAAGGCGTAGTCAAATGCCTAGTGAAAGACTTATAAGAAGACCTGATCAGATCCGACGTGTTGACTGCACGTCACGCAATTCATATTAAGACTTAGGGATGCGAGTTAGTGCTAGTAACTTCTACATCCTCTATAATATTACTCTAATTTACGGACGTTGTAGGTCTATATCAACTTTGTTCTACGTCTTCTCCTAATCGTATTTTGCAAACCAGTCAACATGAGTGATATACGAGTTGGAATAATTGAGGTAAGAATATTTCGAAAACGAGTTTTCAAGTTTCCACAACTTCAAAACGCGGGTTTCGATAAATTTCAACCCTAAGGACTCAAATCCTTTACCATTTGTTAAAAATTACCATTTTCCTTTTGTAAGGAAACCACGGCATTCGATATCTGCGACAAACTCTACTCTTCAATACAGGAGTTTTTCAGCAAAAGGTTTAACGTGAGGTGCATATCTGACACGCTTTTTCTTAACGCAATAATAAATAACTTCTTTTTAAAGCCTCGAACTTGTGTACATAACTTTGGAAAAGGGTAATGCGATTAGGGACCTCGGATATTTACCAGAGGTATTTTAAAAATCATAACTTTTTAAAATTTCATCAAGAAATACTAGCGTAATATGAATTCCTAAATTTGGCCAAGAATTAAAGGATGTGAGGTGGCTCTAAATTAAGTAGGAAGTAGCTAGTAGAATCCTGATTGGTGGGTTTGAAATTTCGCCCATTATGGGTAAAGAGAAAACATTTCTCACTCACAAGGTAAAGGGGGGTAACAAGTCATATTTTTCTCCCTGCTGAACGGTCGTCTACGCGAAATGGCATGGGGGGAACGTAAGCGATGGGGATATATAAAACGTTAGTATTTATACAAACCAATGGTTGAACATCCTATTTTACTTTCCAATCCCCAATCAAAAGCCTGGTTCTTCAACTTTTTGCATGAAAGTTATATAAGGTTTGTATCTTTGTGGCAGGAAATAGACGTGCTGTTTTTTCCTGTACAAGTCAGTAATTTCTTCGCTAATGAGATGAAAGCGGGAATGACGAGCATTTATGATTCGGTTTCGACCTTCGTCGTTTCTTCAATCCCGAAAATGACAAAGAAACCATCTCTGTCTTTCCTCAACATGGAAGGACAAGTAACATGAACTTGCTCAGTATATTAAAAAAAATGAAGACTATAACAATTTCGTTCAACATTAACTGCAGTTCTCGATATCTTGGATGGCGAGTCTACTGGCAGTGTCGATCCTCTAATATAAATGGCCGAGCGTTTCTAATTATTTTCGTCGAAATGATATGGAAGAATTTCCTAATTTTTTTCTACGAACGTAAGCGCCTTTCAAATTAAATGGTGTAACAAATTCATATTTGAAATATAACCCGTAATTCTGGACATAGCGTACATCCGTGTCGAAAAAACGTTCACGTGGCGCGTGGCGGCCATGACCTGGTTGATCGCGACCACTTTCATTTTCTTCGAAATATCAGGAAATCTGAAGTCGGATTTTACAGAGGTAGAATACGACACCGTGGACACCGTCGACCAACTCGTCAAACAGGATTTCAAAAATGTCTGGTTCTGGGAGGGGTCTGACGAATTAAGTTCTCTGATCAAAAAAGTAAGTGTTAAAATACACAAATCGGTAATTTCGTAAATTCATTTGAACTCCTACTAATATTTTGAGTATTGAAGCATTTCTTTACCGAATCTAACCATAACGCAAGGTTGATATCAGCTAAATAAATAGAAATAAAAAAATGAGAAACACGAATCAAAACCTAGGAGACGTGTGATTCGCGGAAAAAATATTTACAGACCCCTCCCCCGCGGAATTCTAGGGCACTCGCGTAGTAATACTTTGGCGAGCGGCAGGCCCCAACCAAATTACTTGCAAATGGGGGTCTGGTAAGAACATATTTCACGGGATAAAGGGTTCTTCTGTTTCGTGCCTCGGAGGGGACGGGGAACGTCTGATAGGGGTACCTAGTTTCTAAAATAATGAGTAATGGTGTTTGAATTTTTAGGCCAAAACAAACGAGAAGCGCTACAGTAAGATACTCAGCGGCATTCCAAAAAGTTCAATTCTTCCGCCAGAAAACATGCTTTTGGGAGACGAGCTGGTCAAGATGGTCAAAAATGAAATCGAAAGCCTATTTTCTGTGTACTTTGTGGGAATCGCGTTTGCCTTATTGGCTTTAATACTTGAAAATTTCACGTCTCGCCTTCCTTCTGTGACGAATTTGAGAAGCACGAAAAAGGCCTCAAAACGACGCTTCCGCGGAGTTACCACCAAACATTTAATTCCATCAGAAACAGCTTCACTTAACGAAATCCCAATAACATCACGGTCTTATAAGAAACACAACTCTGTTAGCATGGATATGTATATGTACTAACGTATTATGGGTTCACATCTCTCAAGTTGTACAAAGCATTTCGTTAACGCACACGAACAGAAGAAATATATGAATTGTAACTCCTGCCTTTTGAGTCAGATGGAAATTTGCAATTTTTCTCTCTGCGCATGGCCGAAACTTCAAACCCACCACTCGAGATTCCAAATGCTATAAAAATGCCTTTTTACTTTACCGGTAACAATTTGGACAAATCGTTACAATTTCCTTCTCTCCAGAATAATTAAGAGCAAGGAGAACAATAAATATGAATATCAAAAATTATGTTTACAAAAGTCCACTCAAATTTGCTATGGGACCTAACAAAAAGGCAGACGGAAAATTTAAGCCGCGTCTTTCTTAAGTTTCAGTTGAAACTGACCCTATTTTTAAATGACACCATATACATCACATTTTAGTTTTTTCATTAGTATGGACTTGTTAGTTTAAACGTCATTTCATTTCGAATTGCTCAAGCTTCAATTATTAGAACCTCAATAGCGCTACTAGTAAATCATTAAAAATCAAGATTATTAACAAGAATGATAATAAGTATAGTTCACTATAGTCAAAATATATTAATATATGACGTAGTGTATAAATGTTTTTGCTTAAAATGAAAATAAAGTATAATTGGATGAAATTATGGTTTTTTGAAAGTGTTGTAACTAATTATGTCTTATTTTATACCTTAGCATGAAGTCGGGTCGATTTAAGTAAGCTCTTAACTCACGCGTGTTTTTTCAAGCGGAAAATAAAGAAAATTTAGTTCAAATGAAAAAAATTACGAAAGCTATAATCTGGTATAATTAAGAGCCGCTTTCCCCTACAGTCGCGACTATTTCACTTAATATTAAGGGCTTTACACAGAAATTTTCCTTTCGTCCGCAATGCGGCAAGTAAGTAAACAAATTTTACCTTACATAAATTTCGATAAAAATTACTTTAGGCGCGGTTGCTTTGGCATTTAGTTCGGTCGATTTTAGTTAAATGAACGTCTTGAATCACGATTCTTTTTTAAGGCTAAAAATCGGAAACTTAATTGAACACCACTACAACCGCCTTAGGAATAATCGCGTTGCAAACTAACATTGTGAACGGAAAACGTTGCATAATAGGGAGGAAACCGCCTTTTCAAGTAAAAATCCCCATACGTTTCCTCTCGATTTTAGAGTAGCGCCAGATCTATCCCTGGTAGCGCATAATGGTAGGGGGCAAGGCTTAGTCATGTGCAACGTGGAAGACATTGGCTCCGACTAGACCACTACTTTTCCGAGCGATTCAAATTAAGAATTCTCCTTCGAGAAGTGCTTCGGGATGCGAGGTAGTACTAATTACTTCTAAAACCTCAATACTATTACTCGCATTAATAAATATATCTGGTGGAAAGTAACGATAATGAACTTTGAGAGAAAAGGTAGTATTTTTTGTGTCTCGAGCGTTTCAAATTTTAAGATATAGCAAAGCGTTCTTTTCGCTATATTTACGTCTTCTACGGCTGTTGTTGGCACGAATGGCAGGAATTTTGTGCTGGGAAAGCTCCTGTTGGGCTTTGAAATACGCCCGTGTCACGTTTTATCTGTTCTACATTCATATACCCGTTTTATTTAGTGTAATTCAAAGATCTTTCAGCATGAAGGATATTCAGGTTGGAGTTGTCGAGGTAAGAGGATGTAGTCGATGTTTGAAGCATCTTTAAACTCGATTCCGTACCTACAGTGTGGAAAAGATCAGAGTGCCCAAACTTTTCGGACATTTTATTTTTCCAGAGAATTCTTTAACCGATTCCATCCTTACCGAATTCACCTACACCAAGCGTTAACAGGGGATGACTATCTTAGGCATCAGGACTTTTGTATGCAAATGCGGTTCCTCGATGAAGAAATGCCAGGTTTCCTTAGCAAGGTTATTTTCTCTGACGAAGCTACATTCCATCGAGATGGAACAGTCAACCGACATAACCTTGACTATTGGTCGCAGCAAAATCCTCACTGGCTTCGGGAGCATTATTATCAGGTTCGTTGGAAAACCAATGTGTGGGTTGGCATCATTGGCGACAGAATCATTGGGCCATTCCTTTTTGACGAGAACATCACCGGGCAACGTTACTTGAACTTTTTGCGTCAAGAATTTACTGATGCCATTAATGATTTACCATTGGCAGTAGTGAGGGATATGTGGTTCCAACAGGATGGCACGCCACCGCACTTCGCCGTACCCGTAAGAGAGTGGCTGAATAACGAGTTCCCTAAACGATGGATTGGAAGGGGTGGACCAACGCTCTGGCCTCCAAGGTCTCCTGACCTAACTCCGTTAGATTTCTTCCTCAAGGGAAAGGTATACGCATCTGAACCAGATTCACCCGACGCCCTTAAAGCCAGAAAAAGAATCGCCATTGCCAACATCACCCCAGGAATGCTTCGCCACGCCCGCGAATCAATGGCCAGTAGACTAGAAGATTGTCTACATCAATATGGTAGACACATCGAACATTTGCGCTAAAGGACATTAATTTCCTGTTTGTCACAGGATTAATCTTGCAAAATTTATGATATCTTACAAATTCTAATTTTTCATTAACATTATTGTATTGATTTCTTACAAATTCTCATTTTTGTGATAATTTGAAACTACATGAACGATTTGTTTAGTGGATGCCAGAGAATTCTTTAATTAAATTTCCATGAGTCTGTAAAATGTACTACAATCCTCATAGCAGAAGTGGTTATTGAAATTTAAACACTAACTGGAAATTATTACGAATCGGCAATCTAGCTTAATTACCCGCCATCGGTAATCTAGCTTAATTACCCGACATCGGTAATCTAGCTTAATTACCCGCCATCGGTAATCTAGCTTAATTACCCGCCATCGGTAATCTAGCTTAATTACCCGCCATCGGTAATCTAGCTTAATTACCCGCCATCGGTAATCTAGCTTAATTACCCGCCATCGGTAATCTAGCTTAATTACCCGCCATCGGTAATCTAGCTTAATTACCCGTCATCGGTAATCTAGCTTAATTACCCGCCACCGGTAATCTAGCTTAATTACCCGCCACCGGTAATCTAGCTTAATTACCCGCCACCGGTAATCTAGCTTAATTACCCGCCACCGGTAATCTAGCTTAATTACCCGCCACCGGTAATCTAGCTTCATTACCCGCCACCGGTAATCTAGCTTAATTACCCGCCACCGGTAATCTAGCTTAATTACCCGCCACCGGTAATCTAGCTTAATTACCTGTAATCGTTAATCTAGCTTAATTACCTGTAATCGTTAATCTAGCTTAATTACCTGTAATCGTTAATCTAGCTTAATTACCTGTAATCGTTAATCTAGCTTAATTACCTGTAATCGTTAATCTAGATTATTTACCTTTAATCGTTAATTAGCTTAATTACCTGTAAACGTTACTCTAGCTTAATTACCTGCAATCGTTAATGTAGCTTAATTACCTGTAATCGTTAGTCTAGCTTAATTACCTGTAATCGTTAGTCTAGCTTAATTACCTGTAATCGTTAGTCTAGTTTAATTACCTGTAATCGTTAGTCTAGTTTAATTACCTGTAATCGTTAGTCTAGCTTAATTACCTAAAATCATTTAGTTTTTGCAACGAAAGAGAGTAAAATCAGATAAAAGTCCGCGGTAAAACAGCGTATGTGCAAGAGTGGCTTTCTCCTCGGCTTTATCCACGGTAAAACGCCGTAAGTCCAACAGTATGACATATAGGGTGCAACAACGTAAGTCAAAGGATGATTAAAAAACATGAAATTTAGCACTTAAACTTAATTTTTCGCAAAAACCTTAAAAAGTGTCCTAGAAAAAGGTTTTTATTTTGATATAAAACCGTTCCCAAACGTAACAAACGAATATTTCATTTCAAAAGGGTGACACAAAATGGCTAAATTTGAGAAAAACTCCATGTTATTTCTATGGGAAAATTTAACTTTTTCACAAAAAGGGCTGATTAATTTTATGGAAATGAAAACCACCCTTAGCAACTTTATTTTTTATAAAATTAACTAATGGGTGGATCTTTTTGAAATTTTAACCTCATATTCAGGACCCAAATTGTAGTTCTGTGGAATATTCTCAAAACAGTTGGAACAATACAAAAAAAGTTACATCCAAACAAAAAACTCTCCCTATACATTAAGAGCAGTATGAAGTCTTATCTAAGAGAGCTATCGCTCTCCTAGAATAAACATCGATTTCGAATAATACTATAAAAAATATTCTTGGGATATAAAAATGTTCTGCGTGAGTAAACAGAGCTATATAGCTATAAAACCACTAAAGAATTCCCATTGGTGGTGTTCGTTGGACCGCTTTTTTCTTTGCAACAGAGCGCAATTGCGAGGTAAGGTTTATAGCGTTGCTGTTAACTGGTCAACATTCGTCATCACGACCTTAAAACTACTGGCCTGTTGGTTAGCATATTAATACCCACCCGCCATTTCTTAAGGCCAAAGAGCTGTTTGCTTTACCCCGAAACTAACGGCGGAATTCACTCCAACAGTATGACGAGCCAAAGCGGACAAAATTCGAAATTCGCTCTCCCTCCTTAGATATTTCGCGCTCTCCCTCCTTATAATACCCTCGCTCCCTCTCTTTTAACCTCGCTCCTCCCTTCAAAACCTTCCCTCTCTTTCAAAACCTCGCTCCCTCCCTTCAAAACCTTCCCTCTCTTTCAAAATCTCGCTCTCCCTCTTTTTATTACCCTCGCCCCCTCTCTTTAAACCTCGCCCCCTCCCTTCAAAACCTTCCCACTCTTTCTAAACCTCGCTCTCCCTCCTTATAATACCCTCGCTCCCTCTCTTTAAACCTCGCTCCCTCCCTTCAAAACCTTCCCTCTCTTTCTAAACCTCGCTCTCCCTCCTTATAATACTCTCGCTCCCTCTCTTTAAACCTCGCTCCCTCTCCTTATAAAAGCCTCTCTCCCTCTCCTTATAAAAGCCTCTCTCCCTCTCCTTATAAAAGCCTCTCTCCCTCTCCTTATAAAAGCCTCTCTCCCTCTCCTTATAAAAGCCTCTCTCCCTCTCCTTATAAAAGCCTCGCTCTCCCTCCTTATAAAAGCCTCGCTCTCCCTCCTTATAAACGCCTCGCTCTCCCTCCTTATAATACCCTCGCTCCCTCTCCTTATAAAAGCCTCTCTCCCTCTCCTTATAAAAGCCTCGCTCCCCCTCTTTATAATAGAGTCGCTCCCCCTCTTTACAATAACCTCGCTCCCCCTCTTTACAATAGCCGCGCTCTGTCCTCGGAAAAAACGGTCGCTCTCTCCCATCAGTAAAACGGTCGCTCTCTCCCCTCAGTAAAACAGCCGCTCTCTTCCCTCAAGATAGCGTCCGCGCTTGCTTGTTTTTTATCGTTGCCTTCCACAGTACATTTATTTGTTGGGATGCGCTATTTTGCAAAGCCATACAGTTGCGGTGAAGATATTCAAACAGCTCGCGCTACTTTGCAGACCGTAGTTCATGAGACTCATACTGCAGACTCTGTATAGGTTGGAATTATATACAAATTATTATGGATAATTACAGATGATTATAAAATAAAGTGCAAAATAAACTAAAATCGTATTATCCATAATTTTTTCATGTAATACCATGCCAATTTTCTGGGTAATTTTAAAATAAAGTGGCGTAGCTTATGGTTAAAAAGACATAGCTCTGGTGCTTAACTATGCAAACGTTAGCTCACACGATTGTCAGATATTGAAGAGGTAATTTCGGAAATTACTCGGGTACAAGCATGCTTGTTGTAGTGTTTTTTCGACAGTCATTTAGGCTGTCCAAAACAGTCCAAAAATTAGTGAGTGCACTTTTCGGCAAATTTCAAAATGAATCAATTAATCTTCATTAACAAATTAATTCTAATATCAATTTTGTCTGTATGTTGTACTCAAGCATTTATTGTGCAACTTTAGAAATAATTGCTTTTGTGTTATGGTTTTTGCCACTGATGAGATACATTTCAAGAATACTTGAAAGTGTGAGGGTTAAATAAATAAATAAATAAATAAATAAATGCTTTATTTAGGATATCCTTTTAAGATAATATCTTGTTTACGAAAGGGTCCTATGATTAAGTTAAAATTCCATGACAAAATTAAAAATTTTTCACAAACGTATTGCGTTATTCGTTAAAGAGAGATAAGTTTTAAGTTCATTTTTAAAAGTAGTAATATTATCCAATATTTTGATAGCCCTAGGTAGTTCGTTCCATAATTTAATTCCATTTTGCATAACACTCTTGGTCCTGAATTTAGATGGGAAAACTTCCACCACAAAATCGGTGTCACTAGCTCTAGTATTTTTATGATGGTCATGTGGAGGGAACCGTTCGACAATATATTGGGGCACCATTTTATGTTTAATTTTAAACATCAGTATTAATAAGTTTTTCATATAAATTGAATTTAACTCAATGATATTTGCACTTTTCCTCGCTAATGAGGCGGACGATTTCTTTGGCTGTTTCATAACTAACCTAGCACAATTATTTTGCATGATCTGCAATCTTTTTAAATTAGAGTTAGAAGCGTTATTATAGAAAATGTCGCCATACTCAAAAATAGGTCTAATAATTGAGTTATATAATAATGTTAATGTATCGTAATTAAGGTTTGTCTGAAGTGGTTTTAAAAGCCAGATACGCGTTTGAATTTTCTTAATTACATAGTCTATGTGGTAATTCCACGTTAACATTTCATCCAAGCAAATCCCTAAATATTTAAATGTAGATACTCTTTCTCTTTTTCCTTCACATATAGTTTGGATAGTCAAGGCTTGCTTATTTACATTTTTGTTTAGACTAAAGATCATAAATTTTGTTTTAGATTCATTAAATAAAAGGCCCTTAGAGAGTAATGAGTTTTTGATGTTTTTAATATCAGATTCCATATGGTCAATAGCCTCCAATAGATTTTCACTTGATAATAATAATGCAGAGTCATCGGCATATTCGTTTGAAGTGGTATGTTTCAGAGATTTATGTATTTTAGCCGTATAGACATTAAAAAGTAAAGGTCCTAGGACACTGCCCTGGGGTACGCCTGTTTTAACATTCTTAGTTGAAGAGTATTGACCATTACAGTAAACCTTTTGTTGTCGATTTGTTAGATACGAACGGAACCAATCGAGTTCTTTAGAGCTTATTCCAGCTATTTCGAGATCGCGTATTAGAGTCTCGTGTTTAACCGTATCGAATGCTTTCGAGAGGTCTATAAACGTCACAATGACAAATAGACCCCGGTTAAGACCATTTAGGATACCTTCATACAAGTTAAAAATGCAGGTGTTTGTCGAGTAACCTTTGCGGAAACCAGATTGTAATATATATAAGGAGTTACTTTCATTTAAGAATTGGTATGCTGATTTATAGACAACTTTTTCACAGATAGTTGCTAGGGTGGGTGTAACCGATATTGGTC
Organism: Phalangium opilio; assembly: GCA_019434445.1. Lineage (NCBI taxonomy): Eukaryota > Metazoa > Arthropoda > Arachnida > Opiliones > Phalangiidae > Phalangium > Phalangium opilio. The sequence goes on from JAEQBA010002650.1 coordinate 49,861, forward strand.
TATAATTTTGTGGTTCTTGCGGATTACCCGCTTTATGTGCTGGCGTAACCTTTGCAACTTTCCACTGATTTGGGAAGAGTCCAAGAATCAAGGATTGGTTTATAATTAATGCAACTGTTTTTGCTATTACTGCAGCTAGTGACCGAAATATGGCAGGGGATAGGTCATCTATTCCAGCAGCCTTATTTTGTTTAAGTTTCTTAAGTAGGGTAAATACTTCATGTTCTGTAGTAAGTTCAAATGTGTCCAACCGATTAATGTCATTTGGGGTTTTCGTTAAGCTATTTTCATATCGAGGAAATTGTTTCCCTTTAGTCAGTTCTTCAGCAACACCAATAAAATAGTTATTAAAACTTTCGGCAATAGGTTTTGGATCATCTATTATGCCATCACTAGTTTTTAAAATTTTAGGCACTGTCTTGACACTTTTTAGTTTAATGTATGGCTTCAAAATTGACCATACATTATTAGGGGTCGAGTATTTTAGCTTACTTTGAAAATAGTTTGCCTTTGCTTCACGAATTAAGGTAATAACTTTATTTCTTTGAATCCGAAATAGCTCTTGGTACTTATCTCTATATATGGACGTTCGTACTTTAGTCTTAAGCCTGTCTCTATAATAAATTTGCTTTTTAATAAATGGGTTGAGCCAAGGGGAATTTTTAAAGGCAACATATTTTTGTTTAGTAGGGGCATGTATATCAAGCTCGGTTTTAATAATAGAGTTAAGTATATTGATTCCTATGTCAGGGTTCGTAATTTTACAGTGTGCCATAGCGAAGTTATTTTGAATTTCTTTCACGAACTTATCTGTGTTTAGGTTAGAGAAATTTCTGGTTTTAACTATATGTTTTGCAATTTTAGTACTTCGTTTTTCGCGTGTAATTAAAACTAGGTCGTGATCGGATATTCCGACGGAGATAACCTCCACTTTCGTAACTCTATTTGGGGTATTTGTAAACACATGGTCGATATGTGTTCTGGATTCAAGTGTAACTCTAGTAGGGACAGAAACTATCTGTTTTAGATCAGAAAAGGTATTTAGCAGTAATTTAGTTTTAGATAGTCTAGGGACTGCCAGTAAATCACAGTTCGTATCACCCATCAATAATAGTTCAGCATGCACATATAATTTTTGATGCTACAGTTGGCGTGTAATGCAACACTCTGTCCTTTAGAAGACACCGAAATCTTTGTTATAAGACACCATTCAGGCATTCTATAATGTGGCGTGCTGACGCGTGCGCCATGTTATATCAACTTTCTGGCGAAACGCGTTGAGGTCTAAAGACGGGAACCATTAGCCATAGTGTTAGACTGTAACCAGAATCACCTTCATATAAAGTAATCTTGACGTTAGGAACATAACTGTTTTTAATATAAGGTTTAGTTTTGCCAATATATACCAATGAGCCAAGAATTTCTCATTTCACCAGAGCGAAAACTGTTTTCCAGATAGCGCGAAACTTTAGAAGTTTGGTATATATGAGAATCGTGGGCCGACCCAGGGAACTTTGCATTCACATTAAGAATAATTAGGTCATAGTTGCAAACCTAAAAAAGTAATTGTTAGACGCGCTCTAGACCCTAATAAGGCACGCGTGTTTTACCAATTGTGTGTTAATGGAATGGTAACCCTTTCGACATAGAAAGAGGTACTCTCGAAACACGTCGTCGGTGGTTTTGGGAGGAACTATAGCAACCTGGCTACAATCGATTGCCCCGATTACACCAGGAAATCCGGTTTTTTCAAAAAACCTAAGTATTAATAACGTTTGGATTTCCAAATACCATGGAAGACCATTACCAGATATATTGACATATTACCGGATTTATTAGATGCATATAACAACAAATATAATAGGTCCATTAAATGTAAACCTATTGAAGTGACAAATGAAAATGCAAAGCAAGTTTGGGATAATTTATACGGAAAAGCTAGTTATTCTCCACCGTTATCTTACCCTTTTCAAGTAATCGACTTGGTTAGAATAAGTAAAAATAAAAGAACATTCGAAAAAGGTTATTTACCTAATTATACAGAAGAATTATTCAAAGTAAAAGAGCGGTTGGCGAGAGATTCACCTGTATATAAACTAGAGGATTTAAATTCACAACCCATTACTGGTGTGTTCTACAAAGAGGAAATACAGAAAATTGGGAAGGACTTAGAAAATTGCAAATTTAAAATCGAAAATGTTTTACGAAAAAGAAAAAAATCAGACGGCACTAAAGAACTGTTAGTACGTTGGAAAGGTTTCAACTCAGATTTTGACTCTTGGGTGCAAGAAATCAATTTAACATGAGTTTCTACATAACATTACCCTCTGACTCTTCCACACAGTATTTTAAAAATAACACTATTAGCAAATTCCGAACATATCTACCAGAACCTATTAAACTCGCGGGTGTTTATGAAATAGGTCTAGCAGAGATAAGTTACCCAAGAACGTGGAATAACGTTAAAGAAAATTGCGCAGTTCGTATTTGGAACACTTGGTTAGAATATGATATCAACAATAAAACTAAAAAACCTGTCAATGATTTGGTTGAGAAAGATAAGAAACCAGACATAACCATAATTATACCTCCCGGATATTATGGTTCCGCAGAAGAATTACTCGAAATTTTATCAACAAATGGTAATGACGACAATAAAATAAGCGCCAGGGTTAAGTTTCATAACAATAAACCTAGTAGACGTGTAGCGGTTGAATTAATATACCTCATGAAATTGCTATAATACTAGGATTCACACGAAGTATAGGTGAAGATGTTACAATATATTCAACGATGACTGCACCATATAGCTGTGACATGGATGCTGGGTTACATTCTCTGTTCATATACTCAGACATAATTCAAAATTGAATGGTTGGAGATATAGATGCCCCTCTTTTAAGAATTATAAGTATTCAAGGGAAAGACGATGACACTATTGAAAAAGAGTTTTCAAGACCACACTACATTCCAATTGCAACCAAAAACTTTCAAACAATTGAAATACATATGAGTGAAATGGGTGAGCCAGTACAATTTGAACGAGGGAAAGTTCACGTTACTTTACATTTTAAACCTCGAAGAACTTGGACTTCACTATAAAAAAAGCCAAATACATATATTCTAATAACAATGAGTATGATGAGGATAGATTAAAAGCTAAGACGTTATAACATATTTATAACGTAACCAAGACTCCATTTGCGAGTAGGTTATCAAGGAGAAAACATGTCTCCACATAATTCAGGATACGTTACCGTGAGTGATTATCAGAACTACTACCTAAATCGAATAGGTTATGGATCGCTTCCTATGTATAGAGGTGTTGCGGTGCAAAGAGGTTACGGTTTAGGTATGTATATAAGACATTTGAGACTTGACCAGTACTTTCAGAAAATTAATAAATTAACAAATTTTTAGGTAGTATTCTTTCATCGGCTTTTCGGTCTGCTATACCTTTACTTAAAAGAGGAGCTACATTCTTAGGTCGAAAAGCTTTAAATACTGGCGCGAAAATTGCGTCAGATGTCTCAAGTGGTGTAGATTTTAAACAAGCATTAAGAACAAGAGGTAAAGAAAGAGGCTGGAAAGGAAACATTAAGAAGAGCGGCTGAAGAAGTGAGTCAACTAACTGGAAAAGGTCGTGTAAGGAAACGTAAAGCATCAACCATAATCAGTTCAGTTAGAGTTAAGAAGAAGAGAAGGTCATATCCAACACATTCAGATATATTTACATAATGTCGCTCATACACCCAAGCTCCCAACGTAGTATGTGGGTTGAGTACAATTCAACATCTAGCGTAAATGAAAATCAAGCGCTTATATTCACTATCACGGGGAACTCTGTAACGTTCATGGATTTAAAAAACACCCTTCTTCATGTACAAGTGAAAATAGTAAAACCCGATGGTTCTTTACCCATCGCCGAAGTTCGCGACCCAACTACTAATACTATAACCACTGCGGATAAGATTGGACCGGAAAACTTGTTTCTACATAGCTTGTTTAGTGAAGCACACACATCCTTAGGAGATAAATCGGTTACATCATGCGCTCAACAATACCCTTACAAATGTATGATCCAATCTCAACTAACCTTTGGAGGAGCGGCAAAGAAGAGTTTCTTAACTGGATCGCTTTTCTATAAAGATGATGCAGGGAAATTTGATGAATTTACCACTAACACCGGATTACAAAAACGATCAAAATTCGCTCAAGAAGGCGTCATAGATTTGATTGGTGTCGTGGACTCGGATATTTGCCAAAAGAGTCGTTTCATACCTAATCTGGTTGATGTAAATTTTAAGTTTATAAAAAGTCCTAACGAATTCTGTTTGCATACGGATGGTACTAAATGCAGAGTTATATTCACTCACACCTCCTTATTCGTTTGGAGAGTTAGGTTAACTAATGAGATAATGATATCCCATGCTAAAACCCAGTAGTTAGCAACAATGAAATACCCCATTATACGTACAGAATGCAATTCGTTTTCAATATCACAGGGAAACAAAATGGTTGTCAAAGACAATCTATATAATGGTCAATTACCTAACAAGGTAGTCATTGGTCATGTCGATCAGAACGCGTTTTTAGGTGAATACAAATTATCACCCTTCAATTTTAAAAATTATTCATTAAGTCAATTTGCCTTATATGTCGATGGGTCATGATTACCCCATAAACCACTAACTCCAAATTTTGAAGATAATCTGTGTATGAGATCTTCAAACGGGTCAGTTGAATATTGATGAAGGAAATTTCATTGGTCGTGATGAATTTGCTAATGGAAACGCTTTATTTCTATTTGACTTAACATCTGACCTCAATTGCAGTTCAATTGCATGTTTTAATCTTATAAACAATGGTAATATTAGACTGGAGTTAATATTTAGAGAAGCGTTACCAACTACTGTTAGTGAGATTTATTATACCAATCTCTGATTGAAACAGACAAAAATATAGCTGTTTTATTTGATGAAAGCTAATAATGGATTCACATACACTTAAAAAGATACTAAAGAGTGATACGTACACCAAAAACCTGTTCATAGGGGTTTTCGCTGCTGATCAACTTCCTAAGAATTTTAAAACATTTCCATCTTTATTTATCGTGAACACTGATACTTCTAAAGGAAATGGGGAGCATTGGTGTGCAATATACATTTCAAGGAAGAAGAATACGGAATTTTTGAGAGTTACGGAATTGCGCCAGATATTTTCAAATTTAATTATTTTATAGAAAGAAACAGTTTAACTGTGACATATAATTCTAGTCAATTACAAGGAGATTTTAGTCAGACTTGCGGTGGCTACTGCGTTTATTTCGCTCTTAATCGATGTAGAGGGTTTAAAATGTTTCAAATATTGAGAAGATGTTCTGTAAACAAAAATGTTGATGATTGTATGATATCAGAATTTATGTACAAGAAATACACAATAAATATGTCATAGATATTTTATTATATAAAAACGTCTTGGTTTGGACCAAGGCCGAAAAAACAAACGATATGTGTGAGGTTTATCAATTGACTGAAGTTTCAGATATTGAAATTTTTTTCTAGTTATTTTTATCCACTCAATCCTTAATCAATATTTAATTCAATCAACTGATTTTACTGTTAATCGATCCAGTCCCTCTAAATTAATTGAAAAAATTACATATCTACGCTTTTTCAAGAACAATTACATTTTCCGAAAACATTTTATCATGAAATTAATTATTTTGAATGGAGTACGTGTTGAGGGTACAGTATTGAATATTTGAAATGTTCTACTGGATGTCTAAAAAGAGCAAGCGAACTTTGGCATAACTCGAATGGAAAATGTAAATATTTAATCGTGGATGCCAAACAAGGGTGTTATGCGAATTTATACATTTAATTTCGTATATCGAAATGCTATATTTCTATTGTCGCCTCTATGATGGTAAAGTTGCACTGGAACTTCCTTTTCCGTACTTAAGAATTTCTTGGTCATAACTCGGTCTATGGTAATATTGGCTGAGTGTGTTGCGACGGCTCAGATGACCCATACACTGAAACCACTGGTGATTATAAAATGCCATATATTGGGAAGATAGAGGAAAGGAGGGGGTGTCGGAGTTAAATGTGACCTTCTTGGCATAACTAGTAATGAATGATGTGTTTAACCATATTATTTCCGCGGGAAATGAATATAACAAGTACTGAGAAGTATTTCTGTATATGTGATCTTTACCCTTTACCAAACAGGATAAACTTTGTTGCTTTGTCTTAAGTAGAAGACATTCACTGTAAACGACAGTCTTATCAACAAATTAAAACAGATATAAACTTCTTTTGGTGCAAACTTGAAAATTTGTCAAGCCAGCGACAATTAAAACTATGTCGGTCATGGTGCTCCCAAGTTAGTGAGTATTGACACGAAATCCCTTCAAAATAATTAAATTCATGATGAAATGTTTTCGGAAAATGTAATTGTTCTTGAAAAAGCGTAGATATGTAATTTTTTCAATTAATTTAGAGGGACTAGATCGATTAACAGTAAAATCAGTTGATTGAATTAAATATTGATTAAGGATTGAGTGGATAAAAATAACTAGAAAAAAATTTCAATATCTGAAACTTCAGTCAATTGATAAACCTCACACATATCGTTTGTTTTTTCGGCCTTGGTCCAAACCAAGACGTTTTTATATAATATCTGTCACTTCAGTCTTAATGTAATTAAATTTTGAACAATTATGTTTGCTTTACCGTCATACATTAGCACTCTAAAATATAATGGTGCATTCAAACACCATATATGCTGTTTTTTCCAGTGCCAAAAAAGACATCATTTAGGGTGTACTTTAACCCCATTTCTATGATCAATTCACGCCATTTACTAAGATTATTTGGAAGTATTAAGGAAATATTAGGCATTTAAACACCATTTACAGTGGCTTTTTACATCTTTTTTAGACAATCTGTTGAACTTCTAATATTACTTAGTTTAATGGTTTTAAAAATAGGGAAAAAGTAAGCTACCTATGTCACATTATTAAACCAAGTGAAGTGAAATAATTGTTAAATATTTATTATAACCACTACACCACAGACACGTGGTAAGTCTAAGTTTTCCAAGAGATCTAGCTAATTATTATGTCCAATCACGATGGTTAAAACATGTATCTACCAGGGCTCGAACCTGGGACCTCCCCCGTGTCAAGCGGGCGTGATAACCACTACACCATAGATACTTGGTAATACTGAGTTTTCCAAGAGATCTAGCTAATTCTTATGTCCAATCACGATGGTCAATACATGTATCCACCAGGGCTCGGACCTGGGACCTTCCGCGTGTGAAGCGGGCGTGATAACCACTACACCATAGATACTTGGTAATACTGAGTTTTCCAAGAGATCTAGCTAATTCTTATGTCCAATCACGATGGTCAATACATGTATCCACCAGGGCTCGAACCTGAGACCTTCCGCGTGTGAAGCGGGCGTGATAACCACTACACCATAGATACTTGGTAATACTGAGTTTTCCAAGAGATCTAGCTAATTCTTATGTCCAATCACGATGGTCAATACATGTATCCACCAGGGCTCGAACCTGGGACCTTCCGCGTGTGAAGCGGGCGTGATAACCACTACACCATAGATACGTGGGAGCACTGAGTTTTCCAAGATATCTAGCTAATTCTTTTGTCCAATCACGATGGTCAATACATGTATCTACCAGGGCTCGAACCGGGGACCTTCCGCTTGTGAAGCGGACGTGATAACCACCACACTACAGATACGTAGTGACACTGAGTTTTCCAAGAGATCTAGCTAATTATTATGTCCAATCACGATGGTCAAAGCCGTACTTCTGTAATTAAGTAAAATTAACATACTTAGACTTAATTGTTTTGATCAAGCTGGCCGATAGCACACCCTGAATACTTAATTGTTAATTTAAGATAATTCCGAAAAGTATCTTCGCTGTAGTTTTTAAGTTATCGGTGGGGACAAATCACGAAAAACCCATGTTAATCTCCATAGGAAATTAGCAAATGCGGGTGAATATTACTTTAACGTTACAAAACGGTATCAAGTCATATCTACAAGGGCCTACCGGCCCTGTAGAATTAGTGTATAACAGGATTAATGCATAAACGGAATAACGTTTAACTGGACTAACGCATACACAGAATGACGCATAAACATTTAGAGACGGTCCCCATCCCTACTTTAAGAAGGTTCTTTTCGGATCTCATTTGAGCTACGCTTTTCAACACTTAGCCTACCGCTGTAGTTTTTAGTGTATAATCGTTGTGTTATTATCATAAAGAAAAAAATATAAGAAATATTTAGCCCTGAATTCTACATATTTCTATAATTTAGTATAATTTTAGTTAATCAATTTAGAAACTCTGGTCTGGAGAGTTTTAATTTACAATATAATGTTTGAAACATTAATTAGGATAGCAAATTATCTTTTGTTTTCTAGAAAATTAATCATAATTTTAGAAAACTCTCTTCCGATTCTATTACGTAACCACACGTATCTAAAGAGAATTTCATCTTATACAGTGTGTTCCATTGTTCTAGGGCATTTTGCCTCGTGGGATACCGTTTACGAGTTATAATTGGAGTGTTTTACGGATGACCCCTAATTTAGCAATGTCTGTCAGTTTCTTACTTAATTTTAAGCAGTCATCTGTGTAAAACATCTATCACTACACTGCTTCTGCGCTTACTTCTCTGCAGGAAAGAGTGGAATAGTCTATGCACCTCATCTCTATCTTCCTTGTTTCGTGGCGGAGATACTAACATAAACACCGTTTTTAGAACAATTATTGCTAAGCCAATTTGTGAGGCAAACTTTAATTAGTATCTGCCTCAAGTAATTCCTTTGAAGACTTAAAAGTTACCCATTGTTAAGATGAATCGGCTAAGATCTGGCCGCGATTGTGAATTTTCCTCATTAAATACTACTAATTTAGGCTTAAAATCTTTTTTATAAAAAAAAGATAAATACTCTAAATTTAGATTATTCGCGGTGTATTATTATAGTTTATTTTCAGCCATGTCTAGTCAATACAATTGCCCAAAGAGCCATCTGAGTGGTTTAAGCATGAGCAGCGATAATATTAGGCGTTTTCTATGAGAGATAACAGACTTTTTTAAAGAAAACAATTAAGTAAAAATTGGATGTAGGGGGCCCAGTGTGGGGGGGGGAGAGAAAAGCAGGGTGAACAAAACGATTTAAAAACTTAGCTAAGGTAGAGACTTAAAATAATCAGACAGTTTGCGTCGAAATTGGGACTTATTGGTAGTAACAACGAGGTCTGGGAAATAAGAATATTTTTTAAACTACTCCTTGGGACCAGTGACCCCCTAGTGTCCGAAATAATGAACCAGTAGTGGAAGAACCCAAGAGGTCCGTCGTGACCATGTAGAGAGCCTACCAAATTCACCGTACTCTATTACCAGCAGCGGAAGAGACCAAGAGGTGCTTTCTCCATCGTCAATTTTGTACGTCGAATGCGGTAATTGATGAGGGTCTTAATTTTGAATAAAAAAGAAAACGGCTTATATCCGTTTCTGATGGTTTCCAGCTCTAAAGGTTTTTTTTTCCTTAAGTGAGCTCTTATTGGCTAGTTCAAACCCACGTGATCTTTGTTTTTTAAACTACAAAAATCAAACGGCTCCTCGTGTCGTTGGCCTCGTTGCGCGCTGGGAGGAAAGTATTCTATTCCTCGACAAGGTTCCGAACGTTTAATCGCGATTAAATTGATTTGTTAATAATTAAAGCTTTGAGATTTATGATAACTACTTAAAATAGTTTAAGATTTGTTGCGCAGAGGTAAATATATTTACTTAATGTTATAATTAGACCTAAATTTTAGCCACCCTAAAGTAACTATTTGAAGTAATGAGTTTTAATTATGATTTAATGTTTTAATTATACCAATTAATTTTTAAAATAGGCTTAAGACGGATTGGTCTGCCTTAGAGTGGAAGCAAAGCCTACCTGGACCAGCTTTGCAGATGATAAACACATTAGAAGAAAAGTAGATTAAAACTAATCAACATAAACAATTACAACTGGATCTTGTTCAAGCTGATCCAGTAGTTGGCGTTGTAATGAACAGATACAACGCCAACTACTGGATCAGCTTGAACAAGTGGCTCAGAAACACAAAAAGAAGGTAAGCTTTTCTTTATAATATCCCTTACTTATTGACAGGCCACAGCTGGATTTAATTTAATAGCAATAGAAATGTATACTTTGTTTACGTTCATTGCCCTATTACGGAAGATGCTAGTTTCCATTTTCCTATTGTTTGTTTATTTTGAAGCTGTTATTACTTTAGAATTATTGAATATGTATGAAATAATAAGGCTATGTAGTTCTTTTATTCGTTGAAACATTGGTTTTAAAGCTTCCTATCTCAAACCAATCTACATTTTAGTTTTAAATGGCTTTATATTAGGCCTAAAGCTAATAGGACCTAGAACTTCTAACGGAGTCATGTTGGGTTAAATTCATTATAGAATGACCCTCACAAAGAAGTGTTCAAGGAAAAGGAGAATGCGTTAAGGGAAGAGTTGAAAATTTTAATTTTTACAAGTTTTAAACTTATTTATTTTAATTTTTACAAGTTTTAAGGAAGTCTTAAGTTTAAGTCTTGGGGACACCTCTGTCCTTGGTACCACCATCTCTAACTGCCAGCAGCGGGACGGAACCAATAGTACAACAAGTACCAATCCCATCATCAGAAAGACAGTCCTCAGCAGAACCTCCATCCATAGCAAAAGAAGTCGAGACACCAAGCCAGACCTCCAATCGTCCTATCCGGAACAGACGAGTTCCTACACGGCTAAACCTTTAAACGTCATTGCCTAAATTTAACAATCAAGTGATAACCTGACTCTGAGACAATCAAATTTTGATTCCTTAGAGTAGTACAAATTCAAAATAGTTGATGCCCTTTTAAAAATAACTTTACAATTTGTTTAACAACATTATTACATTAAGTGCACAACCACAGTCCCTTTTAAAAATGTAAAACTAAATTCTTAAAGGCTTTTATGAGTATTATTTTGAACTTTTAAATTCTCGCGTTTAACTTATTATGTACCTCGAACTTAAAATCTAACGGGAGAGTATTGTCATATTCACATGTAAACTATTCCATACAAGATGTAGATGGCGCTAGTCTCACTAATCAAAGGCTAGAGCCTACCTCCCGACGGGAAAACACTCTCGCTCTCTCCTCGGCTCTGGACGGTAACGTAAACGCGTTGCTCCCATCCTGTACTATGTAATAACCAACATTCATTAAATATAGAATAAATATTAAGTGTATAATTATCCCGACTAATTATTTACCCCGGATTTGAACACTACAGTATGTCTTCAGACAAGCCAAGAGCGAGAGATGAAAAAGCTTTCTCTACCCATAGTTTATACTTTTGTCGAATATCTGCAGACGCTGATGGGTCAGGTGCTGTTTCTGTCTTGTTTACAATATCCCAAAGACCTCGATCCCTCTAGACCATCTCCATTTCAAACCGCCAATTGACACAATTGGTTGACTTTAGTTTCGTAATCTGTCCCATGAGTGAGGTGCTACTGCCGTCCGCCATCTTTGATTTTGTTTACTACGCACTAATGTTGACCGTACCTTAAGCCTTTGCCTTCCAGCGTTATTGCGTTTTTAGTTTTTAGCGCCATCTATTGATGGGCTAAAAACTAATGCATTTATACCGAAGATTTACTACCCCCACTTTTACCCCTTTCACCCCCACTTTTTCCCCCTTTCCCCCCTCTTTTCCCCCCATTTCCCCCTTTTTTTAGTGCCTTTCCCCCCTATATTACCCCCTTTTTTCCCCCATTATATCCTATGTTACGGCTGGTTGGGCGTCTTAACCCCGCCTTTTCGCGTTAATTTATTCAAATTTATTCATAATTCATAAACATGATTCACGGTTTGATAATGCTCTAAAACGCCTACAGATGGACCTAGGGTAGCTAAGCTTCATATGATTTTATTTCGCAAATTTCCAAATCCCCGACGGGATTCGAACGTCCCAACGTTAACGCTACAGTTCGGAAACCCGGTACGCTAGAACTGAGCCACAGAATGCTTATATAAACCTTTGCTTTCATGAGATATAAGCTGGGATAGAAATCCATCTCGAGTCTAGGCGCGTTTGCGGCGTTTCGCGCTAAGAGAGAGAAATTAAATAATCGCCCACTACCACGTTAATATGACGTTAAGTCGGCCTCAAAGTCACGTCTGAAGCTTAGAGTTCTTTTCCTAAAACCTTATCAGTCTTGAATGTAGAGAGAAACGAATGAGCAGGCAAAGTTCACCATGAGTTAACCAATGATATCGTCTCTTGAAAACTCGTCTGCTACTCTACTTAGTTAAGCGAGCAGTCCACGTTTACAAGTGAGATTAATGATAACTTTATAAATAATGATGTTTAAAATTAACCGATTGAGGAAGTTACAATAGTTCAATATATATTATTCTGTAATTTAATTAAGATTAAAATAAATATATATTCACGAGTGAGATTAATGATCATAATGGTAGATAATGATGTTTCAAGTAAGTTAATTGAGGAATTCACTGTAGATTAATTAATATTATACTTTAATTTAATAAATATTATACTTTAATTTAATTAATATTATACTTTAATTTAATTAAAATTGAGGAAGTTACAATAGTTCAATATATATTATTCTGTAATTTAATTAAGATTAAAATAAATATAAATTCACGAGTGAGATTAATGATAATTATAAATAATGATGTTTCAAGTAAGTTAATTGAGGAATTTACTTTAATTTAATTAATATTATACTTTAATTTAATTAATATTATACTTTAATTTAATTAATATTATACTTTAATTTAATTAATATTATACTTTAATTTAATTAATATTATACTTTAATTTAATTAATATTATACTTTAATTTAATTAATATTATCATGATACTATAGTTTATGATAACTTTACAAATAATGATGTAGTTTAGTTAAGTTTAAAACTAACCGATTGAGGAAGTTACTATAGGGTTGGTACTGGTAATTATGGACACTTTTTGCAAATATTTGAATAACTTCCGTGGAGCTAACGTTAGACACCAGAAACTTTCAGGATATGAAATATGATTCTTTATACACAATTCGCAGTTTTCAGCTTTTTAACTCTCTTAAATTTTGCACAATATCCTATTTCCCAATCCCCTCGGAGGACCCCAATTGTGAACAATCACTGGTAAATGTAAACACCCTGACCCTAAATACAGAAGGAGGTAGTGAATGAACACTGGACCCAAATGTGAACAACAATGATAATCAAATGGGAGGAATAAAAAAGGCCCTAGGAAAGGACAGGGTTGCCACAGTACCTGGAAATAATGGAAAATCTGGAAAAGTCAGGGAATTCAAAAATGGGTCGAAAAGGTCAGGGAAAAGTCAGGGAATTTGATTTAGTGGGTAAAACTTCTGGGAATAAGTCTTTATTGAAAGAGTAATGAAAGTTTCTCCTCATGCTCTCTCAACACAGAAAACTCTAGATTAATCCTTAAAAATGTCTAGAATTGTTTTTGTAAAGTAAATGCTCTCTTAGACTGTTATTTATAGTTAAAATGTTTCTTATTTGTTTTGGTGCAACAAATACATGGGAAAATTTAATGTTGAGAGTTTATTTAATTATAACCACTTGAAACGTGCAGTAAACATTCACTTTTTCGGCCTAAAAGGTCAGGGAAAATCTGAGAAAAAGGTCAGGGAATTTGGTTCTGAAAATTCCGTGGCAACCCTGAAGGAGCTACCATTACGTAGGGCCTAAATCCATGCACCTAGATTAAAGTTTACGCAGATGTGATAAGTGATAATAGGATAATATAGTTAAATCAATACCCGAGTCAAAATGTTCAATAATTTGTTGAGAAGTCCTATTTATTTCGATACCTCGCATAACAGCTGTCTCGTTTTCTCGCTTTCCCGCCCAATAAGTAGTCGTAGCTACCGCCCTCTTACCGCTAAATTGATAAACTTACTAATGGCGCGAAATTTGAGTCTTTTTTGGGTCAATGATGTATTTTAAAGTTAATATTATAACTTTTACTTTTATTTTTTAGTAAAATAGCTTAAAAAGGATTCTAATTAACCTTGAAACAATTGAATTTTTACCTGGTTTTTTCCAACTCTAAAATCGAATTCCGAATCGAAACCACAGATATTAATATCAATTTTATAGTGAAAAACGTGATCTATCTAACGATTAAAGGTTTGTTATCGTGGGATTATTTTAACTCTTGCTAAGCTTATTCCCCGATGGTATTGTATTAAGCAACACCTAAAATTGGCATCAACTTAAGTTGATTAGTCCGAGTTGGTGTGTATATAGGTTCGTATCTTTCATCCACGTATTCCTACAATGTTCATACCATTTTTATCGTAATCCTCAATATTCAATCTACAAATAGAGCCCTTTTAAAAGGAATTTAAGCCGCCCAAAAATTAGCTACAAAATGTTAAAGAAAAAATAGAATCGTTCACATTTACCAGTACCGACCCTAGTTTAAAAAATATTATTCTGTAATTTAATTAAGATAAAGTTCTGTAGGTTAAGTTTAAAATGAACCTAATAAGTAAGTTACTGTAGTTTATTACTAGATTGATTTTATTCATAATAGGAATGCTATTTTACAAACAATGAAAAAAAAACCCCGAAATGCTAAATTAGCTGGGGTCATCTTATAATGCATATAGTAATACTAATTCTTGTCACTAGAAGGCGGTAAAAACTATATGACTGGGTCATCTTGTTAAAGTCGTACATTGGTAACCACGCTCTGCTACTACATTGTTGGATGATCGAGTTAACGCAATAAAACAATGGCTTAGTTAAATAAATTAATGCAAAAACGTTTATTAGGAACAACAATAATACTGTTAAGAAAGACTGTATTGTACATCACCGTTAGGGTTACCGGTACACACGCGAGTGAGACTGGGTGAGATAAAATACAGGCATGACAATGTGACGTCATTAATTTTGACGTATAAAGCTCCCCCTATGGGTAGTGACCCTTTGACCTATGTTAAAGTTTAGGCTATATTCTAACAAAAACGTATACTTACAATCCGCGACCTTGGCTCAAATACCTAAGCAGTCGACAGGGTCACGGGGTTGAACTTTGTTTATTTTACGGTAATATAAGTGCCCCCAAGCGTATAACCACGGCGAACTAAATTGGTTAAGAAAATATTCTCGCTACGCGACACGCATGGGCCTAGTTCATCTCGGAGGCTCCACTCTAACCCAACTCAAATATGGAATAAGTTACCTTTCGAACATCATTATTTCGATTGCTTCCATTCCTGGTCTCACCCTAAACATTGATAACGTTCAAAGGGCAGAACATACAAGATGTCATAATCCGGTGAACAGCGTTAAAATTCTTATCATATCGAAGGGATTATAGTACATAAATCCCATTGATTTGAAATCCGTCACTCCTCAAATTTCAAAAATACTTTGGCACATTTCGGCAGAATGGGATTTCCATTCAATGGGAGTTCGGCTGAATGGGATTTCCATCCAATGAGAATTCTGCTAAATAGGATTACAGAAACGAAGGCAAGAGTAGAATATATTATTTTTGCCTTATAGAGATGGCAGATTTCATAGTGAAAACCTGTTGAATATAATTCGATTTGCCCTATAAATCGCGCATGTATACGACAGAAAGTTAATCGAAAATATTAGTGTTCACTCTTATTAGTGTTTCACTTTATTGTTAATTCTGTTTGCCTTAAATAATAATCCTGTTAAGGGAAGAGTGAAGTGGAAAATCAAGTGAGTTTTTATCGATTCTTCCACCAATTATAAGACCATTCTGCTTAGTGAAACATACAGAAAATATCTCAGAATGATTTTAAAATTCAAATTAGGCTCAGATTTTATGGATAATTTGAGATAAGGACCTCCGACCAATCGCGTAACGCCCTGCCTTTTTGTTAATAAAATTCTCGTGGCACGCTCCATGCCGAATAAAAAAAGCGCGAGATTGGATTAAAGTTATACTCGCGATGTGACAATCATGGCGCGAGATGTAGAGTGTGCAAAAGAAGTTTTGTTAAGAGAAAGGCAGGGCGTTACGCGATTGGTCAGAGGTCCTTATTTCAAATTATCCATAAAATCTGTACCTAATTTGAATTTTAAAATCATTCGGAGACTATATTTCCTGGATGTTTCAGTATGCAGAATGGTCTTTTAATTAGTAGAAGAATCGATAAAAATCACTTGATTTTCCTCTTCACCCTCCCTTTAAAGAGCTATGCGTTTCTTACTAGTCTTTTTAATGGATACAGTTACGAGTTGGTATTGTCGAAAGAACGAAGTTTCGGATTCAAGAAACGCGGGAAATGGTTTGGAGTCGTAGGAATGCTTCAAAGAAAAGTAAAGATGAATTTTATACATCTCACACACAAACCCCAAACCTTTAATTTATTATGTACAAACTTGTCACTGTCGCTCACATATTACATTATTTATGGAAAGTTATATTTCACAAAAAAATAAAATTCTTAAAATTATTTAACCTTCCTGTATAGTTATTCCAAATTCTCAAAGGTTATTTTAGGGCATTTATTTCAAAGAAAAATAGTTTTAAAAACTTGACAAATTAAGAATCTTTATTGTTAATTAAATGTGGCTTTGGGTTGACAACACATTTTAACCATTGCTATATTTCGTGCCTTTGTGTCATCATAAAAGAGACGAGCTCAGACCTGATAGGCCTAAACGTGACCCCTGGTGAAATCTTATCGGATTTTAACGAAATTTGTCTTAATTTAAAGAGAAAATTACCCTCTACCTCCATAATTTAGATAGTTAACTTCAGCATGACGCTTCAGAACAGCTTCCCAAGAAGTCTGGTGGTGGATTTTGTCCAGCCAGATGTCAACGACAAAGCCACCTTCGTTTTGCGCGCTCCGCTTGAATTGCCAAGAGCCTTGGCACTAATTAAACCATTTAGCTTGGAAGTAAGTACACCAGTAAAGGCGCTCGAAATATCATAGGACGAATGCTGGCAAAAAGGGACTAGTGCGTGGTAAGCTTTAGTGATCCAAAAGATAATTTAGTCCTAAAGAGACCTAATAAAGAGTTACTTTTTCCACTGGAAAATTAAAGGTGAACTTAAAAGAGTACATCTCATCTCAGACCACTTAACCCATGGACAGGCAAAACCTTGTTAAACCCACGTTAACAAATGGCAATGCGTAGCACGCGCCCTCACGCGTCTGCCGACCGCAATTTGTTGCCAAATGTCCCGTAAAGAAAAGTTTGTCTCTAATGGTTCGGGATATATTTTAGTCAAGGCTTAATGTTAATCAGACTTTATAAACAATACCAGAGTGATATTTACAAAAACTAACTTGATAGATCGTTTATGAATCTTTAATGAGAGAGAGGCTAAAATAAATAAATAATGAAATTCAACTAACTTTTATAATTTAGTCAGATTTTCTCCCCATATCGGTGACTGGAGATCTCTACTCCTCAAAAAACAAATGGCGCGAATTTTACTATGGTTTGGCGAAAAACTTCCAACATCCGCCGAGACAGCGCTAGTGTCAGTCTTTGCTCTAAGCAAACCTAGCCCCTATTCAGTTGCCTGTCCATGGGTTAAGTGGTCTGAGATCTCATTTACCCAAGTCCATCTTTAAACAGTAATTTGAAAATTTTTAGTAATTTTGTTGTACCAGAAAATGAACTGATCCTTATTTACCGCCAACACTAAAGGCATTAAACAGTACTAAGAAATTCGAACGTTCCAAGATGTATTAGATTACTAATCTCCTGTTGCTCGTGCCGTGATTTCCTTGCCGCCACCGCGTCTAGTTTTCCCAAGGATGATGGGGGGAGGGGGATGATCCGAATCTGAGTTTGGGTGGGACGCCAAAAATGCAGGAGGAGTAGTCGGACTCAATTGTAATTGGCTCAGAAGGGCTACAGAAGAACCAATTACAATTGAGTCCGACTATTCCTCCCCCATTTTTGGCGTTCCACCCAATGTTAGCCGTTCCACAGTTAGCGCACCTGCTTCTCTAAGATTTCGCATCCAACCCCCATCATCTTTGGTTCTCCTATCCCTATAGCGTTTAAAAGATCAAGACTAAACAAATTTCTTTATTGTAACTTTGCTAGGTATGGATTTGCATTCTGTGCCTGTTTCCCGCTATGGCCATTTTCTTGAAGTTGCTGGCGGTGCGACTTTTTGTCGATTTGAAGGCCTCGAATAACAGGTTTTTTTGGTCGTTCGGTGACGCTCTTTGGTACGAATTCGGCGCCCTCCTTGACACCGGAGCCGAACCACCCAGGCGATTGGAGCGCAGTTCCATGAAAGTCGGCTTGATTGGTTGGCTCATCTTTTCCATGATCGCCTACGCTTCCTTTTCGGGTCAATTAAGTAAGAAGCAAAATGTCTCTCATATATATCGCTATATTAATTTGTAGATGTAATTCGGTTTGCATTCGTACTCGCGATTTTCATGGACGAGTTAACCCTAGATGTTCGAAAATAAATCGTTGTCTCAAGCCTGGTTTTCACTGCCGAATATTTAACGTAACACTAAAAAATGATCGGCAAAATTTTGCGGAAAATTCCTTAAAAAAAGGCGGCAAAACGTTTTCACTAAAACTTGCAATATCATAAGTACCATAATTACCCCTGATAAGTAAAACACGCCCGTTGGTCTAATGTAACCAGCATGTTCATCTGAACCCTATACAAGTTAAGTATAAGCGACGCCGTGCGGCCTTTTTTCTCCCAACTTTTTAGCCAATGGGAAACGTTTCTAAGGGTGCTCTAACTTCCCAGAAGTCTGACTTAGAATCTCGGTAAATGGATAGTGCTCATTCATAGATTCTGGGTCAGAATTCTGAGTAAGTAAACATTAAGGTTTCGTCTGCTACACGTATGGACACAGGCCACAGAAGCCCAAGCTACAAATATCGTAAGTGTAATTGATGAATTAGTACCGTTATCCATCATTGTTTAATATATGTCGCAACAAAAATGTTTTAAGTTACAACCCTAAACCTATACTCGCGCGCTTAAAGGTCGCCATTACTCCAACACTGGTCCGTGGCCTACAAGATATCTGTAGGGGAGGTCTGAATATGAGCCTCCGCGGACGATTTACAGTTTCAAATGACTACAAGAGGCCGCCTCCATCGTTTTTTTGGGTGAAAATGCCCGTTACATTGGTCCTATGGGCGTGTTGTACTTATCAGGGGTAATTATGGTTGTTATGGTAATATCATGAAAGTGGGCAAGCTCGTGGAGACCAAGTCTTACCAGTTATGTTGAAAACACACCAATAGCAACCTATCGATTTTTTTTAGAATTTATTGTCTTTGTAAAAACGTTAATTTGTATCATATAAATAAGGATTAAGCCAAAGTCCTTTAACAAATCGTTAACTATACATTTTTAGAAATTTAACTCGACCACACAAACGCCTTCAATTAAAAAAAATGGCGTCGAAAATAAACCTCTCGCGAGGTGATCAAAACCAAGCCTATGACGTCCCGCATTCGTCGATTTCTATTGGACACCGCTTTCCTTTAAGCAAAAGTTTATTAGGTAAGTAAGTAAAAATTTGAGGAAAAATAGAAAACCAATTCCGTGCTTGCCGCCCAAAAAACGCGAAATTTTGCGGCAAGTTACCGGTTTTTCCTGCGTTTTGGGCCAGTGAAAACCAGGCTTTAGAAGCGAGGGGTTAGTTACTTGAATAATCAG
Source organism: Phalangium opilio (assembly GCA_019434445.1). Taxonomy (NCBI): domain Eukaryota; kingdom Metazoa; phylum Arthropoda; class Arachnida; order Opiliones; family Phalangiidae; genus Phalangium; species Phalangium opilio. The sequence goes on from JAEQBA010002650.1 coordinate 69,667, forward strand.
GTGTACAAAACCGCAGAAATCGATAACTTGATTTCTAGAATTCTTAGAAAATCATCAGTAATCAAAATCATTCTTGTGGGTAATCAAAGGTAATCAGAAATCTCCGATAATCACTGGAAATCACGTGAAATCATAAGAAAATCGGAAATAATCACATGATTTACTTACAATCTTTCGTAGTCACCTCGGAAATCACACATTTCGTGAACTAATCACGCATAATCAATCGAGGAATTCGATAATTCCAAAATAAAATTCGTAACCAGTTCAGATAGAAATAATTACTGAATTCATCGTAATTCACGAAGAATCCAGTGCACTCTTAAAATCAAAGGTGTGATTTAGCACCTTTTGTCTTAATTTTGACGGGTCCAAAAACAGCACCATTAATGTGGTTAAATAACGCCTCTGAAAGCTTTAAATGGCCCATTTTCAACACTTTGCGTCTTAAAAATATTTCCCCCGACACATTTATTACACCTTTTAAAGCTTAATCTTACACCTTTTAATTACCATATTTTTAAAATATCTTCTTAAAGTGTCTGTATGTTCTTCTAATATTCTTCAAAAGGCGTAAATTTTTTCTTGAAGTGAGAAATAGTGCAGAAAAGGTGTGATTTAGCACCTTTCGTCTTAATTTAAAGTTGTTAAACAACACCTCTGAAAGTGTTAAATAGACCATTTTTAGCACTGCATCTTAAAAATATTTCCCACTGACACATTTATTACACCTCGTTGAGATATTTCTTACACCTTTTAAAACAATATTTTTAAAAATTGTTCTTTAAGTGCTTGTACTTTGTATGTTCTTCCAAAATTCTTCAAATGGCGTGAATTTGAACCAAGCAACATGGAGATAGGGAAGTTTGGTCAGTATAGGAATCTCTCTTCACGAAATGTAGCAGGTCACATGACTTATATTCGGCGTTAGTTTGAACTGCGCAGGAAACTGGTAGTGCCGCCTATCCTCAGCCCGATGCGCGAGAAAAGTGCGGCGCATGCGCACATGCATATCCACGCCGAAAACGGGATTTTTGGGCGACCGGAGTTATAGCGTTACACGAAACTTCCCTATCTCCATGTTCCTTGTTTGAACTACCGAAGTGGGAAACAATGCAGAAAAGGCGTGAAATATTGTAGGAAGGCTTTATTACACAGCGTGATTTTAATACAGTTTGACACCTTTACCACATCGTGCTACTCTCAATAAAGATGCTATATATACTTTTCACTGTACACACACAATATTTTAGTGTTTTTACCACCTATAAAAGTAGTTTTTATGGGTCCACATTTCACACAGACTGAAACCAAAATTGGGAGTTCTCATTCGAAAACACTCCCGCAATTTAGGCGGTTTCGAAAAGTGGTAAATAGTCTCAAAAGACTTCACTTATCGAAAGTGTTCATGGCTAAAATTTCTCTGTTAATAACAGAGTTGCAACGTGCCACATTATCTAACGATTTGAAGTCTTATCTAAATATAAGAGATAGGTGAAATAAGCCATAATCATAACATATCCGTTGTTATTATTGTAACATGATGTTTAAAAAGAAAAATTTATATTTAAATTATGGTAAATAAACATGTTCCAGTAAATTGTTGAGATATTTATGGATTTTTAATGAAAGGTTTGTCTGTAGTTCAAATTTACATCCGCAGAATCACGAAATTTTAGTGCAGAAGAAACTTTGTTATTATATGGGTTTTCTAAACTATTAATTCAACCGATAACCAATACGCAGAGTGTGGGCGTTGTGAGCACTTAACGATAAATTAGCCTTGTTTGATTGAATTAAAAATGTTAAACCCGGGACGCAATGCGTCAAAACAATTAATGATTATAGAACTTTAATTATGGGTAATGTCAAATAAGGTGGACTTCGAAACTCTTCATTAGATATTAAGCTGAAAGGATTTAAACACACTTATTTGAACAATGGGTGTCGAAAATAAGAATGGAAATTGTTCAACAGAGGTGCAGTTTAACACCTGTCAACTCGTCTTTCGTACTAAAAGATAATTGTTACTCTTTTATGTGTGTTGTGCAATTCCTTACAGGATGTGTCTCAGCACCTTGGCGAGCTTAAAATAACACTTTTAAGCGTGTCGCATAACAACTTTAAGAGTGTCGCGTAACGCCTTAAAGAGTGTCGCGTGACGCTTTTAAGAGTGTCGCGTGACGCCTTAAAGAGTGTCGCGTGACGCCTTAAAGAGTGTCGCGTGACGCCTTAAAGAGTGTCGCGTGACGCCTTAAAGAGTGTCGCTTGACGCTCTTAAGAGTGTCGCGTGACGCTTTTAAGAGTGTCGCGTGACGCTTTTAAGAGTGTCGCGTAATGCTTTTAAAAGTGTCACATAACACATTTTGCAGGTTTTATGAAGCTAATACCACCTGATCACCAATTCCTTTTCCTTAGCTACTTTTTACTCAGGGATAAAAATATTTTCTTAAGAAAATATCATCTTTAAAAAATGCTGTTATATTTACTTTAATACGAACAATTACGTCTTTTTCCTTGCATTTATAATCTTTGGATTGACTTCAAAATTAAAAGATATATAGAAACGGAAGACCTCATATAAAAAACAAGTTATTGATTTTCAATCCCGCAGTATTATTATTTAATTTCCATGTTTAATTTCAAACGGTGTTTTAAAGGTTTTTATTACCGAATTTACACCAAATTATCTGGAAAAACTCAAGGTGATGAAACTCTATTTTGGGTGTTTTTAATTTGCAAAAAATTTGTTTTCTTAAATTACACTCTTTTGAAACTTCCATTTCGCTAAATATTAATTATCCACAAAACTATTTCATAATCATAAGTCAATGAAAAAATGCGAAATTGTTCTCTCGCCGCTCTCGCGTTATTGTATGGTACTGTATGAGACAGTTTAACTATAGCAATTAAAAATTTACAGAATTGTGCTAAAAAATACAAGTTTATAAAATTTAAAGTCTGAGATCTACCCTTATAACACCCTTTCCGAAGAAAAAGGAGTAATTCCAGATAGATTTTACACCTTTATTAACTAAGCTTTTTTTCGTAGATAATGGTCACCTTTAAAATACCAATATAACACCGTTTTTTTTATTCATGTGAAAATGTTAGGTGTTATATAGGTGTTTTTAAAAAGTACACCATTTTCACTCCAAAGAAACACTCAATTTTTTTTGTGTGTAGGCGTTTTGGGTTGGGGATATTTTTAAGAAGTGGAAACAACAAGGATTCCAAGAAAATTTGGTCAATGAAATGTGACGATGGGATGATTAGAAACATTTTAAGTAAACCATTGAATGTAATCTGTGTTTTTACAATCTTCTTTTGGACGGCATTTCGAGTCTTTTATGTCCTCGGCAATATCCACCGCAGCGTATTGCACAATTTGTTGAAATTTCCCGGGACATAAGATAGTGACATCACTACAACGCACATTTTCATTGGCTGACGTATTCCATTTACGCCGGGAACGACCGAAAAATTAGAACACGTTTTAAGCCCGACCGAAACGAGCGGAACGGCAATTCCGTCGTGTTTTCGGTCAAATGAGAACCTAGATTCCCACTTGACCGAAAAAACCCGGCGGAAATCAGGCAGCCGACGGAAGAAATTTTAACTTACGCCGGAGTCCGGCGGTAGACCGTTCACACTACGACTGAATTTTGAGTTTGGCGGTAGATATTTTTGGGTCACGTGATAGAATTGACTGGTTTCCACAACATCTATTTCGCACTCTTAATTGATATATTTGTCCCGTTGTCGCTTAGATCGTAGATATAGCCTCTACCATAACGTTATCAGAATATTTTTGACCATATTATAGTACACTATTATAGTAACATATATATCAAAAAGCATCGATTACACAAAATTGTGCCGTTCAACAACTGCAACGTCATCATGCATGACGTCAAAAGAACACCGATTTAATTTTCCCAAACATTGATGTTTTTTCCTGATAAGTGTTACTGAACGCAGCCTTGGTTTATTCTCAGCAGTAATGATTCCATCGTAATCTCGGGTTCAAAAAGCATTTTTTTATATATATTTTTCAAATTATTCTCCAAACTAATGTTTTTGTAGCTCTTGTAGAAATCATAAAGCATGGTTTTCACTTGGCGTAAATCACGACTATTCATCCGACGTCAAGCGACAACGGAAAAAAACATAGTTACGCTGGACAGAAATCACGTTAAATGTGGCGATGTTGGTTTTCTATTTTTTGGCCACTCTGCGCCAGCCAATCAGCAATAAGCTCGAGTCGTGACGTTATTTTCGACCACGCGTGTTCGGAAAAGGGCGTCCGTGGTCCGCCATGTCTTTATTTATTTAGTTCCTAATCGACTTAGTTACTAGTACAAATCCCTGAGATTGCCGAAGTCGAATGCTGAAAGTTTTATTGAAGAGGTTCGGAGCCATCCATATCTTTATGATATTTGACACAAAGATTATAAAGACCAAAAAAGAAAGATGGGCCGCAATTGGTACAATGTTCAGTTTATTTGGTAAGTCTTGGTTCCATTATTTGCGAGAACTACGCTAAGTGAAATCGCTATAACGATGGGCGACAACGTAAAAAGCCAATCTGACGTTTGACGTCCAGCTGCAAAGTAGTTTTTTTCGGTCATGTGAAAACCATGCTTTAGTCGCCATTATGAAACGGATGCAGTAAGAAATAACGCACTCCCTTGCCATTTGGTTCGTTGACGGTTCGATTAAAAACGTCACGTGACAACCAGAATTGAAAACATCTTTGAATCAAAAAATTGGAATCCGTTTCGAATTGTTGAAAGCAGCCGACGCCATGCTTAAAATGCTTTCCGTATACTTGTAGGCGATCAGTACCGGTCGTTTGGGTCACTTGGGCGACGGAGTCAGACGAGACCCGATCAGTTCCGGGGCGACATCGGTGCCTTCGGGTGTCTTGAAGGTCTTGCACGAGAAGTATGCCTTCGGTTGGGGCCGAGAGAACATGCAAGGGTCAGTCGCTCGGTTGGGAGAACATAATTTTCACTTTCTTAGTGACCAACTCTTTAACACTTTTTTGGGACACGCTGGTAAGCAAACATGTAACTTCACTTTCAATTTTCAGAAAATTATTATTGTCTATCCCGGGGATCTAGTATTACCAGAAGTATATAATTCTTCTCTTCGAGAGAAGTGTACCACAAAGCGGGGTAATTGTAACGCCATTCTTCCCAACATCGGAACACTTCGAGGAAGGTTACTAAACCGAATCACATACGCGATAAATAGTTCCCTCGTAATTACTCTATTAGCGTTTAACTATTTGGTCAGACGCATGCGCTTGTGGATTTTTGTCCCATGTCAAGACAATCAAGGTTTGTGGGTTGATTGCTTGCTGGGGCTTAGTGCCAAACAGTTATAGAATTCACCTTGCGTTGCGATGCCCATCTGAAGTTTGATGAGCGGTAGAGCAAACAAAATGGGTAAGTCTGGGAAGAATGACGTTAACTAAAGTATTAAGAGAAAACAGAGTGTCATTCTTCTTCTATTATCCCCTTCTGGTAATACGATGTAGTTAAATTGAAGCTGTCATGTAAAGATGAAATTGGCGATAGTACCTTGTATAGAACCAGAAGTAAGATAAGGGACTAGAAGTAAAGTGCTCTAACATTGGTAATAGATCCTGGCACAAATTTGAGGATTTTATGCCGCTTCCATCGCGCCTCCATTAGAGAGAAAAAAATTGGTCGAGATCCAGAAAAACTTTCCTACCCCCTTCCCCTCAACCTAAAGCCGCGGAACACGGACGCGGGTGCTTGACTCTAGTTTGGCCATGGAACTAACTAACGCTAGGGACGGTCCGCAACGATAGAACTTACATTAGTCTCTCTGAAAAACATTCGTTGATAAACCCTCCCGCTTTTAAATCCCCCCTCCTAAAATTTGGTGATTCAAAACGGAAATAAGGTAATTCTTAACGCCACCTATAATTTAGTTTTCGTACTAATATACGGGATCCGCAGTAGAAGTCGTCCGCTATGCTAGGCGTAGCTTAACCATGGCGTAACCTTTGTGTAAATTGTGCTACTATGGAACTAACTAACGCTTAGAAATTCATTTAATCCCTAACTTTGAAACATAATTTATTTACGGAACTAAGTATTTAACACTTTAAAGGTTGTACCGTTGTTTTTAAAATAATTATAAATATGGATATGTGTGTATAGTGGTTGTAGAAGTGACAATCGCCAAGCACATAAATAGTACATGAGATATGCAGGGTTTATCGCTTTTCCTAAACCTTAGCGTAATTATGAAATAGCAGACTGCTTTTAAGGCTTTTTGTTACCCCCCTCCCTTTTTTAAAAATTGAATCACTTTTCCGGTTTGCACCAAAATCTCGCTAGGGTGCGTTGTCACCGAACATTTCTCAGATATTCACGCTTGCGGACCGTCCCTAGCGTTAGTTAGTTCCATGGTTTGGCCGTCTACCACCACGAGCGTCTCACGGGTTGGGGGGGGGAGAATTCAGAAACCGCTACCAGAGGGCCAACCGTTGGTGTGTTATCAAGAATATTCACTTTCGCCTAGTGAAGAATTTGGTTAACTCGATACTTCTAGTCCCTTAAGCTTGATTCTCACTCGACGGAAAATCTCGACGGAAATCTGCCGCTCGGCGGCTTGAAAATTTGAAAACGCCGGGCTCCGACGGTGTCTCATTCTCATCTGGGTGCACGGCAGTGCACCCGCCAAGTTGTCGTGCACTACCAGCAATCCTTTACCCGAAACATTTCAGCCTCATTTTGACCCCCTCTTAACTCGGTACTGGGGAATAGTACACCACTCATATTTGCACCTCAAGGGCACAGTGTTAATCCTAGGAAGTCCTCCAACTTCCAGCTTTCTAACTCATTTGGTTTCTGTGATAATCCTATGTGAAAATGACACATTATGAGACTGACTGACTGACTGACTGACTGGCTGACTGACTGACTGACTGACACATCATCAAAACCTCTAGGGCCTTTCCGGTGGTGCTAGAATGATGAAATTTGGCATACTTGTACCACTAAGCATACAAGCAAAGGGAAAAGTCCCAAAAGCGGGAGTTTCCCCCTTTTAGCCCCCGAAATGGGGGTTTAAAATTAGAGTCATCATCTAAACCTCTAGGGCATTTCCGGTGGTGCTAGAATGATGAAATTTGGCATACTTGTACCACTAAGCATACAAGCAAAGGGAAAAGTCCCAAAAGCGGGAGTTTCGCCCTTTTAGCCCCTGAAATGGGGGTTTAAAATTAGAGTCATCATCTAAACCTCTAGGGCACTTCCGGTGTTGCGGGAATGATAAAATTTGGCATACAAGTAGGACTTAGCATACAAAGAAAGGGAAACGTCCCAAAAGCGGGAGTTTTCCCCTTTTAGCCCCTGAAATGGGGGTTTAGAATTAGAGTCATGATCTAAACCTCTTGGGCACTTCCGGTGTTGCGGGAATGATAAAATTTGGCATACAAGTAGGACTTAGCATACAAAGAAAGGAAAAAGTCCCAAAAGCTGGAATTTTCCCCTGTTAGCCCCTGAAATGGGGGTTTTATAATTTATATCCCCTCGTAATAGGACATTATAATTTAATTTTTTCGTCTTTTAATATTAATATTTTTTACTAATATGATTCTTTCGTATTATTGCAAAATTTAGGTTTTTTACATAATGTTTTAGTAATTAAATTTTTTACTCATTTCCTTTTCATTTCGTCTGAAATGGTTCTAAGCGTGTTTTGATTCATTTAGTTTTTCTTAAATCTATTCTGTTGATTAAAAGTGTTACTTGCCACAATTTTGTGTTCTTCGAATAGAAATACGGTTAACAATTATCACAGCCTGAGAAAAGAAAGAAAGTTGAATGCAAAAAAGTTGAAAAAGGCAAAGCCAAGTAAAACTCTTGGAAAGAACAAATAAAAATCTAAAAGTACAAATGTTTATTTCACTCCATAATCCTACTTCTATAAATCTACAAGAACATGCACGTACAAAAAGGAGTGAAATCTCACCAAAAACATCTCTGTAAAAATATGCCAAGTTGTTTGGCCGTAAAAAGAAGTGAGATCTAAAATACGGCCAAGTTATTATCTCCAGGTGAACCAACATTTTATTCGACTTAAAACTTCTCAAGAATGTTTTTCTGACTTGGCCGTTAGCATTCCAAACTTGCATCCTTCTTCTTTGCACCCGTGAAGGTTAATAACGGAAATTACAAGTTCAACCACAAAGGCTTATCAAGAATATTTAACCAATTTGATTTAAAATTTTAATTTCGATCCATATCTGGAATTAAACGAATCCTTGATATGCAAATGGCCAAGTCAGAAAAACATTCTTGAGAAGTTTTAAGTCGAATAAAATGTTGGTTCACCTGGAGATAATAACTTGGCCGTATTTTAGATCTCACTTCTTTTTACGGCCAAACAACTTGGCATATTTTTACAGAGATGTTTTTGGTGAGATACTTCTGATAGCACTCAATACCAGTGAGTTGATCACTCTTATCCTGGAAAGTATAAGACTAAGATCATTTTGATCTATAGGGCAGAGGATTTATCCCAAAAACGTACAATCTCCCACAAAACTTGATGTTAATTTTGGATACCTTTGAATTCAAAGGAATACGAAATTAACATCAAGTAAGACTCGCTCTTATACATGGTAATAGAATTCTTTGAATGGGCTTCTATATCTCGAGAAGCTAGTGTCCGTGGGTGCGTGATCAAGTGGGCCATGACCAATCTCACTCACCATCCCCCCCAACAATATCCTTATTGTCAAAATATCTAGGAAGATCTAATGTAACAGTTCTTGGATCGTCTCTATTTTTAGCCACATCGTATATATACGATGAGGCTATTAGTTTGTCCCATGAAGATGAAAATTGGTACATGTGTTATTTTCGACCCAACAAAAAATATACTAAAAGTCCCTTGCTGTAGAACACGAGCTTTCGCCGCCATCTTGGAAAATGCAAGCTACAATGTATTCCACATTCTTCTTCAAAAATTATGAAAACTGTTACACATTATGACTAGGACCACATGGGCATCATAGAAAAATTTTACAGCTCTGTGTTCGATATTTTGGTCGCCATATTGGAAAATGGCCGCCGTGAATGCTAGGTACAGTATATTTCACCATGTTGTTGGAAAATTATGAAAATTGATAGATATTATAATCAGAGCTGTGTAAACCTCATAGTAAAATATTGAAGCCCATCATCAGATGGTTTGGCCGCCATGTTGGAAAATGGCCGCCGGGAATGTCATTTAGATACAGTATGTTATTCATAAATTATGAAAATTGGTAATAAGTATGTTGAAGACCGTCTAAACATCATTATTGAATATTTAAGACGTGCTACTGATAGTTTGGATTCCTTCTTGGAAAATGACTGCTATAAATTCTAAATATATTTCAAACATATAAATGTTTTCAAAATTCCTACGTTGAGTAGATGATTTTCATTATCGTAATAAACACCAAAAAATATCCATCTCGAAGTCGATATTATCGACGCCATCTTTAAATATTATTACCCTAAAATCTGAGAGAAAGAAAAGTTATTCAAAGCTGTAATTCTCAACATGTTGATTAGGGTATATAATTTAATTTGGGGTTTATAAATTCTCGTGTTGATAAAGATTAGATTTAAGACAAATCTCTAACAGTTCATATTCATCTCGTCAGCCAGAATTTTGTTTCACAATAATTGCATGTCAGAGGTCTTGAATAGGCGCAGTGCCTGGCAGGGGACTCATAATATTTCAAATTGAAACTGCGGAAACGCCGTCAAGGCACACGGGATCGGCCAGCGGCCCCGACAAACGCCCCTTGAGCAGGTGAGCTCAGCCAAAAGGTGGTCGGTGACAGGGAAGGATTACGGCAGCAGGAGGCTCGAGGGGACGGAGTATTTCCCCCAAGCACATCAGTGCCACACGACCGAAACAATTTATCTACGACCCTCAGAAGGTTGTCAATAGCGGGGTGAGCCAATTAAGGCAACACCTGGGCACGGGCGAAGCGGCCGAGCAAAACCTTCAGGGAACGTGGCAAGGAACGGTCTGAACCAAGGGCGAAGCCAAGCAACTCCCGAACCGGCACACCGAACTCCAACACAAGAAGCCCTTTTGTTCTGATCCATCACAGCTAGTACAGTGAAAATGTCCACGCAATGCTGAGCAAACTAATTCGGATCGTCTACATCAACAGTTCTTCACACAAGAGGTTCCGCAGTCACAGATAATGAGTATTAAACGTTGGTCTTGAGTGGCGTGAATGGGACTTAGGAATCGGGATCGCGAACCATCCCCATTTTTCGCGGTTTAAACGGTTTCCTAGCTATTGTAGTAGCGGAATAGCTTGGTTCTTTTGCTAGACTATCACAGCCGAATTGGAACGTCTTCATTCTTAAATCTGAAACCAAACCGACACCAAGAAGAGAATCTCAAATGGAGGCGTTTGAGAAAAAAAAGGTTCGGAGAGCACTTCTTTCATTTACATGCTCTAACTGGATGAGGTTATGATAAGGCGGGGTTTAAAGTAATGACAGGTAATTAAGTCAACAAGAGCTAGGAAACGATTAAATCCCGAAAACTGGGGATGGGTTCGCTATCGTTAAAGTGAAAGACCCATTCACACCACTCTGATTCCTGCATCAGATATAGCTTTGCTTTTCTTTGTTTCAGATTTTAGGATAGTAATCTTTCAGTGACCATTTTTAAAGATGGGGTCGATAACTTAGACTTGGAAATAGTTATTTTTAAGGTGTTTAATACGTTCATGAAAATCATCTACTCGGTAAAGAAATATCGAAAAAATTTATATATCGGTAATATATTTGGCATTTCACTCAGTCATTTTCCAAGATGGGGTCCAAACTATCAGCAGTACGTCTTCAATATTCAAGTATGATGTTTAGACGGTCTTCAACATAATTATTACCGATTTTCATAATTTTTGAAAAGTATAATGTATCTAAATGACATTCCCGGCGGCCATTTTCCAAAATGGCGACCAAACTATCAAACACGGAGCTGGGAAATTTTAATATGATGTTCATGTCGTTACATACATAATATTCACCAATTTTCGTAATTTTTGAAGAAGAACGTGGAATACATTGATGCTGGCATTCCCGGCGGCCATTTTTCAAGATGGCGGCGAAAGCTCGCGCTCTACAGCAGGGGACTTTTAGTATATTTTTTGATGGGTCAAAAACAACACATGTACCAGTTTTCATCTTTATGTTCAAATGTTCTAGGTCAAGCCCATTTTTAGCCTATCTGTCCTGGCCTATTAAATCGTTTTAAGAAACTTTATTCCTAAAATCATTTTAAACATAGCTATTGTTGACGTTTGAATTCAAGCGTATGCCTCTTTTAAGAATTTTTGGAAATTAAGGGTATATAATGCGATTGATTCACAATAAAAGACAAGAAAAGCCCCAATTGCGTGAAGCATTGGTGGAAGCCCTGCCATTGGATCGGCTGAATGTTTCTCGTAACACCAAAAAAGGAGAGGGAGATAGAAAATAATTTTCGGTACGTTTAGTTTTAGGACGCATATCCTTTGCGCATGGGGGGATTGACCTCCTCGCCTTATCTCTCCTGCCTATACTGATTCTCTCTCCCTCTTTCTCTCCTCTTTGGTAACACTAGCCGATCGCCACGTGCTTCTTAATCCTAACTATGGGATTAACAAGAAGGCCCCGGCCAGACTAGAGCCCCATCGTTTGTAAGGCTCCATCTATCGAGGACATTCTATCTTTGGAATAAGTATTAGTTGTTCATAAGAGACATACAGATACTAGTGTTTGTTCATTAACATTTTCACAGTGCATCCGCATTGTACTGTTATAGATAAATCACAAGCCCCTCCCCCTTAATATCACCAATCAGTGAAAAATGTCACCTTAACACAATTTTTCCCTTTCACTCCGAGTGTGTTTATTAATATGTGTAGAATACATTCCCTTTGAAAATCACCAATCCCTCTTTTCACTCTCCCTTTAAAAAAAATAACGATACTTCTTTTCTTCGGCATCTTCAGACCAAGCCAAACTAATAATAACATCAAACCATGTGGCTAAAAATAATGATAACGATAACGAAAGCGAAAACCCCGGCCACATCTACTTCGGCTCGGGTCAAACTAAAGTAATCAGCGAGTAAAAATATCTAACTTCTCTCACAAACGTTTACTCGAGATATGAAAATTTTTAGAGAAAACTCTACAAAAAGGGGGAAATAAAGTGAATTCAGTCATACGCTCTCATGAATATAGCACTTTAAAGATCAAGCTGATAGAAATCAGAAATCAAGTAACGTTATCAGAAGTGGATCACATTACAGCTCCCTAGAAGTATTGGACGATATCATAAGTGAATCATATTACAGCTCCCCATAAGTACTGGACGTAGGTTATGCTTTTGTAAACAGCGTTTTCTTCCAAGACATCCAATCCCGCCATCTTTAGCTCAGTTTTACAAGTATAGTTTTCCCATTAACCCGGATCTTGAGTTAGGTTTACCTACGGAAGTTCCGGTTGATGATAATGGCTGTCAGACCGCCGTCAGTGTCGTGATTAGTGTGAAGCTTATTATCGCGTTATAATTTTTATTTAGAATGGCTTATGTTAGGATCAATGTAACTAATTGAAATGGTTGCATGCCCGCATTAAAGAGACATCTGAACTCGATCTGTGTGATATTAAAAGCACTTAACCGTAAGCAACTAAAAAAACGTTTTGTAAAACTGAAAAATATTGACCAGCATCTTTCGCAAACGGAATTTAACGTTAAAGCATTGAAAAATTTTGTCACACTTAAAAAAGGAAAAAAAAATTCTATGTCGACGCACATAACCTTTAATTAGTAATAAATCGGTCCAACTATCCCCGCTAAAAACCTTTAAATCGGTGGAAGCTTAGCTCAGTGCTGTACTAGGGATACATTAAAAATATTCTAGCATGATGAAGGCTATTTTGATAATTTTAATTCATATTAATTTCCTTTTCAACACAAGCGTTTAAAAATACCTATAGACCGCCAATTATTTTTTAAAATCGGAAAAATAAAGTGGACTTCTACTATTATATTCACAACCTAACACTTTGTATGGAACAACTTGTTTCATTCCGCGCTCTTCTCTCTCAAACCTTTCCTCATTGGCTACCAGCCTACCAGTTACTTCCGTTTGCTTCGCCCGCTTATTAAAAATTTCTTTCGCGCCAAAATCATTCCTCTGGTTTAGTTCACAAATTCGCCGCTGCGTTTCGCATATACCCTTTTCTCTTCAGTGCTAGGAGACAATGCTGATGCACGGCGATGATATATCATCCAGTACTTCTAGGGAGCTGTAATATGATCCACTTCTGATATTACTGTTTCTTCATTAATATTTTCACAGTGCATCCGCATTGTACTGTTATAGATAAATCATCAGCCTTTCCCCGTTAAAATTACCAATGAATGAAAAATATAACCTAAACGGAATTTATCCCTTTTCACTCTAAGTGCGTTCATTCATTTGAGCATAGTACTTTCGTAATGCATTGTTATAGAGAAATCATAATCGCGACCCTTTGAAAATAAAAAAACCCTCTTTTCACCCTACAATTTAAATAGACGAACGATACTTCATCACCATCTTCTTCAGACCAAGCCAAACTAATACCCCCATCGTTAGATGTACATCAAACGATGTGGCTAAAAATTGCTTTCTGCGAACACGTTTGCTCCGATTTGCCAACTGCGAACGCGGTGACAGACACACATTCACACACAGACACGTTCAGTGTAATGCCCCTCCGTGGCGTCATAGTCACTCGGAGTCGGAGAGGTAATAATTATTCACATTGATTGAAATGTAGTTGTGTAGCATCTAGTATGAAATTTAGCATTTCTGGGTTTCAAACGTGCTTTGAGCTTTAATATTCTCAGAATTTCCCAGGTTTTTCATGACCTATGACAACCCTGGCGGGCCTACAGATAGTTCAAAAATCGTGGCACGAGTACGGTTTTGAAGTTCAGTATAAAGTTCGGGTTCTAAGAGGAGTTGTGAAACGTATCTTATAAGAGTTTGTGGAAGTGTAGAATCATTTTTAAAGGGTATGCGAATTTACAATTTCATATCATATTTTAGCTCGAAAGTGGTATTATATTACACTTTCAAAATATCTAGTTTTTAATATAATTGAACCAAAGTTTCTATTTTTAAAATCCATTGGAAAATCACGAAAACTCAGTTTCGATATATCAACAATTTTGTCTTCTTGAGCTTGTTCGCCTGTTTGATGACATCACTACAAAGAGAGTAAAGGGGAGGAGTGGAAGCTCCCCCGCTCCACAAGCGCAAATAATGATGTTGCTCCTAAATTGGAACATGAGAGCTTCCGGCTCGTTTAATTTTGCTTAGCGGAAGTCGCCCTGTACCAGGAAAAAGAAGCAACAAGTTGAGGCACTCCTTCCACTCCTCCTATATATTCTCTTTGATCACTATGACGTGTGGAAAAAACCGCGGGAATCCTTTACGCGTCTCGAGCTTTGTTCATGCTTCTCCCCTGTCTAAACTCTGGGTCTGATAGCTGAGAGAGTGGCACCATCTCGCGTGAAAAATAGGTATCGTTCCTTTCAACCGAATTCCCAATGGACCGAAATCCCATTCGACCGAATATCCCGCAATGATTTTAGATTTCCAGCCCAATGGCTATATTCCCGATGGACCGAAATCCCAATCGTCCGAATATGCCCCTAAAAAATACATGAATATAACTTGAAACACTTTAACCGTCAGCGATTCGGTGGTGTAGTGGATACGATGTTGGACTGCGAAGCGATAGGTTGTTGGTTCGAATCTCCGAAAGGTATGTTAATAATATTAAAAGTAAATGTTTCATGATACTAATTAATACGCTCACTTTCATTCCTTTCAAGGCAAGAGATATATAGAATTAATAATCAAATTGTCCTTAAAATGAAGTACAGTGTTAATGGTAGTTCCATCAATGTCTTTAAATTTTAAATTAAAATTTTAATATTTTGGTTTCGGGTGGGTTAGGTTAGGTTAGGTTAGGTTAGGTTCCGTTAGGTTAGCTTAGGTTAGGTTAGGTTAGGTTAGCTTAGGTTAGCTTAGGTTAGCTTAGGTTAGGTTAGCTTAGGTTAGCTTAGGTTAGGTTAGCTTAGGTTAGGTTAGCTTAGGTTAGCTTAGGTTAGGTTAGGTTAGGTTAGCTTAGGTTAGGTTAGGTTAGCTTAGTTTAGCTTAGGTTAGCTTAGGTTTGCTTAGCTTAGGTTAGCTTAGGTTAGCTTAGGTTAGGTTAGCTTAGGTTAGGTTAGCTTAGGTTAGTTTAGGTTTGGTTCCAATAATTCGTTGACACCTTTTCCAAAACATGCTCCTTTTAATTAGCTACCACCTTTACCAATATAATCTCCCTTTAAATAGCTACCACCTTTTCCAAAACATTCTCCTATTAATTTGCTGCCACCTTTTCCAAAAGATTTTCCTATTAATTAGCTGCCACCTTTTCCAAAATATTCTCCTATTAATTAGCCGCAACCTTTTCCAAAACATTCTCCTACTAATTAGCTGCCACATTTTCCAAAATATTCTCCTTTTAATTAGCTACCACCTTTTCAAAAATATTCTCCTATTAATTAGCTGCCACCTTTTCCAAAAGATTTTCCTTCTCGTGGTAAGAGGCGGGCTTTTAATACTCATATAAATAATCTTTTTACCTCCAAACAAGGTTGGGTTTGGTTAGGTTAGGTTACGTTGGCTTAGGTTAGGTTAGGTTAGGCTAGGGTAGGTGAGGTGGGGTTCGCCGTAATTAAAACGTAGTTAAAATAAGTGCAGTAATACATTTTCAACTCACATTTTTTTAACAATAATAAGTTGTGAAATTAAAAATATATTTAATGCAAAACCACACAGTATGTCTTCTTCCAGTTCAATAGAATTTCGGTCCAATGGGACTATAATAAAATCGCACCTTTGGCTACGTTCGGTCGAATGGGACCCCAAAAAAAACCCCTTCTGTCGAATGGGAATTCGGTTCAATGGGACCAAAGCGAAAAATATCTGTGACGTCGGCCAACAAGCGAAACGTTTTAGCCTTTCTTAAAAATTGAATTTCAAATAATTTCATATGAAGCATTTTCAAATGCATATTGCCAAATAACCAGAAATTGGAGAATTAAAAGCTTGATATTTTTGAATTTACAGAAATTAATTCTATCTTTTATATAAATCAGAAGTTTTTCAAACGAAGCTTCTCATACCCTTTAAACTCGTCCTAGAAATGAAGTATTTCGCATTGTTTGCTAGTGCCGTATAAGTTTATATTGTCCCTGGTTTGAAAAAGCGTCCTTGTTTCGGCAATGATTCTGTATAAATGCAATTTTTTTATAATACTTGTTTTTGTATAATATATATATATATAATCTTATAAACTGATGCATTCAACAAAACAATAGCGCAAACCTTAAATCCAAAATTTCATATTTAGGCTTCTTAAATTTTAGTTCACAATATATTTTTTAAAGATTCTAGACACTGTTGTACTGCAATATTACGCCGGTGAAATGGATACGATGTTACATCATGTATCTCCGATTAGTTACTTCGATTCATTCTCCATATTTTCAAGCATGCCCATGAAAAACGAGCGTTCACAAAAGAATCTCTCCATCAAAGGACACGATAACACAGTTTGGTCGTTGAACGCTTTGTTCCTGATATTAGTGTCGCTAGTGACACTTCTAGCTACCTGTAAACAAATGAAATTATGGAAAAAAAATTGCTGGACTTTTTCAAAGTGCATCTGGATATACTTTGCTGATTTATTGCAAAATCGTAAGTGAATTGGACCGATTTAATTAAATAGTTAAACCATAGCATGAAGGAATATACAATAAGAATAAGTCGCTAGATCTTACGCCGGTATCAGTGGACAAGTAAGCCCCACCTCTTTCATGTCCGTCATTGCTCTGCGTTTTCTTATTGGATCCCATGGGGATAGGTCATACAGACGCGAATGACGTATTCCGACTAGAAAAAACAAAACTAGAGCAAATTTAACAGAAAATGGTGGCTCCCCGCGGTGCTGAAGAGGTACGCCAGTTGTTTTCAATTGCCATTAACTAGCTAGTTAAAGGTTTTGATCGTAAATTGATCTCTACGTGAAAATCGTTCTACAATTATTTCTAAATCGAATCAAGTGTACTAATGATTTAGTGAGTTCCAAAAACCAAACCAAGGGTCCAAGGCTTAACGCAAAGGTAAAAGAGATAGATGGTGAAAAACATAAAGTAAGATAAAATACTAAGCCCCACCTCCGACCTCCGTTTACAAAAGAAGGGGAATTGTCGACTATCACGCGAGCACCGGACGGTTTTTTATGCATTCTTATATAAACCACTTCTTGGTTTAACCAAGAAGCGATATCTAGTTTATTAGGGAGAGGGTATAAGATGCCTAAGTATTCGCGCGCCATAGTCCCAGTCTCCCTTTAAAAATACAAGGGGGGACGTAAAAGGAGGCCGAACAATTTCGCCTCTCCTCAGTCGGAGAATACGTAATTTTCGTCATTCGCGCTGACGTGAGTTTTCAAGAACCAATGAGATGCTGGTTGTAATTTAGAGACGGGGATTAACTCCGGACCTACGTTTGGACTGGAGATAGAGCTGGAAATGCGGCGAATTTACACCTTCTCCCTAATAAACTAGATATCACTTCTTGGTTTAACTAAAGAAAAAAATAATTGAAACTTAGGAATTCTTGATGTTGCTAAAATTACGTTTAGGAAATAATTTGAGGGACGAAGTTACAAAATGTGTAGCTACACAATTGTGCGTCAAGAATTTTCGTTTGAAATATCAGTAATTTGTTTTTCAGAAACCATATAATGATGTATATTTAATGCTTTTAGCTGTAGCATCATTGGAGGAACGTGGAGTCAAGAAATGGTTGCGCGCTATTTGGATTTTCGGAACTTTGGTGCTGGCGTATGCGTGGTCGGGAAATTTAACTGGCACACTTATGACTGGCAAGTCTCAAAAATTTGACACTATCGAAGATTTGATTGCAAATCCAAAAGTTTTGACTCTCATGTCCAAGAATTGTAAAATATACAATTTAATAACGGTATGTAAAACCATAAGTTTATAATATGTGGAACATATATTATAAACTTATGGTAAAACCTATTTAGTTTCTTCTGGAGTATGTTAATCTCTCAGTTTGAAGTTTTTTATCGACTAGTGATCGCAAAGCTGCTCGAAACCCATAAGATGTTCCAGAAAATTTTATAATAAGAATTAGATTAAAACAAAAACGAATTCAAGGTACCATAAGAACGTTGAAACAAGGCAATGCTGCCATGAAGTCATACTTTTCATAATATGAGGGAGGGGCCTATATTTTTGGGAATATTCTAGCGTCCTCTAGAGTCTAGATTATCATTCATTTATTTCGCGTTTCCGTGTTCCGACGTAGTGACGCAAAATGGAGTCTTCCAGGTCTAGGAATGCTGGGATCGATCTGTATCAAGAGTAAAACCATGGATAAAGAATGCGCGTGAGGATATTGTTTTCACTCTACAGGATAGGCAACTCCCTATCTCGGACGACAGCTTATTCTGTATATACTCTGTGACAACATCGGTTGTCAGCACGCGTAAAGCTAAGTCTCTATGTCACGTAGCTTTGTACGTGCTGTCAAGAGACGAAAAACTTCAGGATCTTCAGGATTTAAAATACCCGCGAGTTTTTTTAGCTCGAATCCACGGACCTCTAGGCCTTAGTTTCAAATACGTGTGAAATTGCCTACAGCCTACTACACGTATTTGAAACTAAGGCCTAGAGGTCCGTGCACTCGAGCTATAAATCTCGCGGATATTTAAAATCCTGAAGATCCTAAAGTTTTTCGTGTCTTGACAGCACGTACATAGAGCCATAGGTTTGCGCGTGCTGATAATCGATGTTGTAACAGAGTATATACAGAATAAGCTGTCGTTCGAGATAGGGAGTTGCCTATCCTGTAGAGTGAAAACAATTTCCTCACGCGCATTCTTTATCCATGATAAAACTGTTAAAATCGTTAATGATGAACTGATATATTTAAAGAGAGTGGACCATAATGAATTTATAAAGAATCTAGATTTTTCTATTAGAGAGCCAGGTTTATCGGGGGCAAAGTCAGTAGTCAGTACAACCATAAGTGGATAAAGAGATAAGTGTGTCAGTTCCCATTCTTCTAATGCAAAAATACTCAATGAAAGTCTGTTTCAACACAGACCATTTAAAACAAACCTTGTGTAAGGACTAAGAACTCTCAGTGACTTTCTCTAGTGGTCTATGGAATTTTTAGATCAGTCTGTTCGAACTTAATTTGTTAATACACTGATGTTAGGGGAATGAGAAAACTTTTTAAGCTGCTTCCATAGTATTCTACATGTTCATATTTAGAAGTCAAACAGTATTGCGACCAATGACGATGGTTCTTATAAAAATAGTACACCAATAGAAAACACCAATTTAGATCGCCTTCCTACGACGATTATTGCAATGGCGGCTAAGAATCGGCTATCGCCGTCGGTGTGAGAGAGCTGGATCGTTAAATTGGTTATAAATAAATTAATTTGAGTTATTAAAATGATCAGTATACTGAAAACGTTTAGACCCGGTAGAGTTTCAAATTCTATTGATTCCGTCGCGAAAGATCAAGGTGTAAATCCTGCGCAATCTACTCCAATAATAGTAAGCGGGCCAAGGCATAGTAATGTCAACAGTGAAAGTAGCGTTGAAAATACTGTAAACAGTATTGTTTCAGCGGGAACTTCTTTTAATACTAATAATTTTAGTGAATCTCATAGAGCTCAGGTATGTGATTATAACCCTTTTTGTTTTGTCATATATGATGACGAGTAAATGATTCTGAAATAATGTGTTAAGGAAACGGAAAACCTAGAGCGCTTCAAAAATAACATCGCTGTTCCATTACGAGCGTTAGTTTATGAGTTTAGTAACCTAAGAATTACAGAAAAGGAAACAGCTAATAAAGGGGTATGTTGGTTTATAGTATCCGCCTATTTTCAATTTAATTCTAAGTATTTAAATAAACATATAGATTATTTATGAGATCACGAGAAATGGGTCATACGAAGAAATGTATTGCAGTGAACCCTTCAAATATATCATCTCTAACCAAGGTGTTATGAAACTGTTTCTCGCGTCTCACGGTATAAAGGAAGAATTTCCAATCTTAAAGAATGGTGTGTTTTTGACTAACATTGTCAAAGAGACTTTATCAAAATTGGCAAACTCAAATCATGTCTTTTGTGTTGGTCTTGGAAACGATTCAAGAGAAATAATAAAGAGTTTAGTGACTACACCAAAACAATTAAGGACAATTGAATACCCCTACCCTCATCTTGCATCTAGCGCTTGTGAAGGGTGGTTTGTTAAACCAGAAAACCAGCCGATTGATGAAGTCCGAAACTTGTGTGCGAATTGTAAATATCTTCGAAGATATCTTAGGGTGTGTGGAAAGCGACGGCAAGAAGCTATAAAATCTCCAGCTCGACTGAAACGAATGCAACCATCTCACACTTGCCCAACAAAGTTCCTTTCACCTCCAACTCTAATGAAATAGAGAAAGTTATCAAGCTTCAGACACCAAAATATGAAAATTAAGGCGGCGAAACTTGCAACTAACTTAAAGGATTTAAAAAAGCCGCTTCATCATGAACAGCATAAAGAAATGACTGAAGTTGTGTCGAAGATAACCAAAGACTTTACACCAGAGTTGAATGATGTCTTGAGTCATGAAGAAGGGGCTGATGAATCTGTCAAAGAATGCTACCAACGTCTTAGAGATTCTTGGAACGAAGATTGTGAAACATACTTAAAAAAGGAAAGGGAAGATTTCCTGAACGATCAATCCAGAAATGGTAATAAATATAAATATTGTAATAGGCTAAAAACATCCATCTTAACGACTGTTTTATTTCAAACTTTTAGCTTTTGGATCCAAGGGAAATCAATGGAGCCTGATCACTTATCGCATAGTTGAGTTTTTTTTTCATTGATAAAATCTCAACTCTTCATGATTAAGAAAGATATATCG
Organism: Phalangium opilio; assembly: GCA_019434445.1. Lineage (NCBI taxonomy): Eukaryota > Metazoa > Arthropoda > Arachnida > Opiliones > Phalangiidae > Phalangium > Phalangium opilio. The sequence continues at coordinate 90,799 of JAEQBA010002650.1, forward strand.
TCTTTAAAGCATTGGCAGTGGCGTGCAGGAGTAGAGCAGCGTATGAAGCTCTTCTCAGCTTTAAAATCTTGAATTTACCATCATGGAGGTCTATACAACGAAAAACCTCAAAAAATCTCGATGAGCCTGGAATAAACCATGCCTATTTGCGCGAACAAAAAGAAACTTACGACATATTTGTGAAGGAACAAATTTTGCTTGGACATGCTGAACCTAAATGTGACGGTGTTTTAGTTTTTGACGAAGTAAAGGTTTGCGGGAAACTCATCTGGAATAGTAAAAATAACCGCCTAATTGGTTTGTCAATGCCAGCGGATGAATACGCGTTTCTGGATGATTTATACCAAGAGCTAACGGATGAGAAGGAGATTTCAAAAGCTAATTACATGATGCAATTCCTTTGGCGAGACCTTACGTCAAATTATGATATTATTGGACCCTATTTTTCTTTATCTTCAACTGCTGATGCCCACACAACCTTTGGTTGTCTTTTTCAAGCGCTGAAAGCGTTCCAAATTCACGGCTTCAATGTTTCTGGAGTCGTATGTGATGGAGCGTCAGCCAATCTCGCAGTCATAAAACAATGTGTTGGGTTGCAAGGAACTTTTAGCTACAAAAACACTGAAGAATTCAACATAAACGTCAACGCTAGTTTCCCGAACCCCTTCAAACTTGGACGAAGCATTCATTTCATCATTTGCCCATCTCACCAAGTGATATTGTTATAACTAAACCATGGATAAGGAATGCGCGTGAGGAAATTTGTTTTCACGCTATAGGATCGGCAACTCTCTCTCGAATGACAGCTTATTCTGTATATACTCTGTTACAACATCGGTTGTCAGCACGCGCAAAGTTAGGTCTCTATGTAACCTAGCTTTGTTCGTGCTGTTCTGAGACGAAAAACTTCAGGATTTTCAGGATTTAAAATAACCGCGAGTGTTTTTCGCTCGAGTGCACGGACCTCTAGGCCTTAGTTTCAAATACGTGTGAAATTGCCTACATCCTACTACACGTATTTGAAACTAAGGCCTAGAGGTCCGTGCACTCGAGCTAAAAAACTCGCGGATATTTTAAATCCTGAAGATCCTGAAGTTTTTTGTCTCTTGTCAGCACAAACAAAGCTAAGTTGCATAGAGACCTAGCTTTGGGCGTGCTGACAGCCGATGCTGTAACAGAGTATATACAGAATAAGCTGTCGTTCGAGATAGGGAGTTGCCTATCCTGTAGAGTGAAAACAAATTTCCTCGCGCGCATTCTTTATCCATCACTAAACGCTAAAACAATTGAACTAATCATGGATATTTATTTTATATTTTCAGCTTAAAAATTTGGTCAACGCATTGTTTGCATCTCATTCTGATCGTGCAAAAGAATTTATCATTGATGGCACAGAGTTTGGTTGGCAACAAATTATTGATTTAAAAAAACGAGACGATCAGCTTAGTGCCAAAAGCATCCCAAGATTTGTTCCAAAATTGCTTCAAAGCTATATCGACCGAGATGCTTGGACAAAACTTAATGTCAAACCAGCCCGGATTTTACAGGTGAGGATTTCGAAGTCTAGCATGTAGCTCTTGGTTATCATCTCCATTTCCTTACTATATATTCTGATAAACTTGCTTTATTCCAGCAAAATGATGTTCTATCAGAGCTCTATGAATATGCCAATCCGAAGGAAGGGAAACCTGATGACGCTCCCCAAGTTATGTGCACCTACGCATATTTGAAAGCTTGCCAATATTTATTTGAAGATGGAATGCTATCCAGAATGAAGGTTAAAAATATTACTAGCCCTACTCTCGAAAATCTAGACAAAGGATTGAATTACTTTACTGAATGGCTCAAACAGATTCTCAGTAAGATTGGCGGGTGTGATTGAACTTAATTATCGTAATGTTCGGTTTTTTGTTTTGGTAGATGATGATCCAGAGTATAATCCGAGTAACCCTCGTCAAAAGAAATTTCTTTCTTGGCAGGTGTGTGATAGTTTGGTTAGTTGTTTTAGGGAAGGAAGATTTATTTTTTCAAATACTTTTCTTAGTTTTGGGCTTCATTTCGACATAAACATTTTACAATATTATTATGTTTTTAGACTTGGGCTCTCTTAAGAATAATGGTTTTTGGGATGAAAAGCTTGGCTGAAGAGTTTTTCAAAACATATACGGATGGAAACTATTATTTGTGCCCACTAAGAATCAATGGAAGTGCGGAGAGACGTTATTTTCTCAATATAAACATAGCGCAGGGGGTAAATTAACAAGCGTTAACTTTAATACATCCCGAAAAAATGTTTTAACAACTCGAGATGTCAAAGGACATCACAGTGGAAAGGGTTATCGCGATGTTCCTTTATATGTACGAGAGGCTTTTGACCAAAAATTTAAGACAAACAAATAAATGAGGTGGATTTATTTCACTGTATCATTAAAATGAATTATCACATTTTTTGGAATATCACATTTTTTTGGAATATCACATTTTTTGGAATATCACATTCTTTGAAATATCACATTCTTTGAAATATCACATTCTTTGAAATATCACTTTTAAATGATCACTTGTTTAAATGAATACTGATTTTAGACATCATTACTTTAAAATTGTACATAATTAGATAAGTGAGCTGGAGCTCTTTTCTTCCTTTTTCCTAGAGTACTTCCAGACTTTTGTACTGGACTAGTTTGGTGGGTGACTAAGCTATTGGTACCCGTTGGGTTTTTCTCTGGAGAATTTCTAGTTGAGGAATTTTTAGAAACTGCTTTCTTACAGCTTTGTTTAGGAACATGTTTTTCAGGTACATATGTGGTTGAGGAGTTTTCAGGAAGTTTCTTTGGATTATTTTTAGAAACTACTTGCTTACAGCTTTTTTTAGGAACACGTTTTGTGGTTGAGGAGTTTTTAGGAACTTTCTTTTCATTATTTTTCATCCCATTTTTAGCAATGACAAAAAGCTCGTCTCTTAATCCGTTTGCACCTTTGAAATTGTAATCCCTTGCTGTTAAAAATTCATTGCAAAGCGCGTGTGTAAATTTTCTTTGCAGTTCTTTCTTAATCAAAAGAGCTTCTTCTCCAGAAACCAGATTCTCAGCGCAACCCAAAAATGTTTCCGTTAAAATTCCATCATTGCTTGACACAAAATCTTTAACAGCCTATTCATTAACAAGAACACTGGTTTAACCCTAACCTTAGAAAATTTGTCTACTTACAAATAATAAGTGCATCCACTATTATGACATTACTTGTACAATTTTGTGTCCGTGGCGTTTAACACCGGCTTCACACAACTCGGTCCTTACCAGGGTTGGCGATTTTTTTGATTTAAATCGGATTTTTTTGATTTTAATTGATTTATTTGATTTTTTGGATTTTTATTGAACTAATAGATAGTAAATTACCAACATGAAAACTTTTGAGTCAAAATTAAGCAAAAGCAAAATAATCATGACATTTAAGCAGCTATTTGATATTATTACTATTCAAATGCTTGTATAAAAAGACTAGCTTGACCGCTATTTCATTTCCTAGCCTTTCCAGCAAGACAAACTGGAGTTCTGGGAAAAACATAGATTGAAATATACCAAAACCACGATTATTTTTAATTTTAGGTCTTTCCTAATTAAGTTTCTTCTCGAGTTACTTAAAATACTCCTTGTAATCTTAGAAAACATTTTTTAAAAATAAAAATATATTCTTGATTTTAATCAAATGATTTTTTAAAAAAAATCGCTTGATTTAAATCAGTGATTTAAATCAAACTGATTTAAATCAGACAACCCTGGTCCTTACTACTCTGTTCAATAATATGAAATATGGATTCAGTTGAGCTTTTGGAATGAAGAGGCCTCCTCTATCTCTAATTTTTATCCCCTCGAAAGTTATTTCGCTTTTTTCCGCGGACGTTTGCCGTATATTTAGTGCGGCTTGGTATAATTTGTTAGATTCCTCCACTTGGTCATCAGATAGGTTTTGAACCTTTCCGGACATGACTCGCCTCTTGCTGGTTCGCCATACTTCAATACACCCTCCACCAAGTGTCAAAAGTGATCTCGCATAATCTTTTTCTTCCTGCAACTAAACATAAACCGTGTCAAACCGTGAACCTAGATATTAATTAAGAAACTTACGGTGGTTTCTTTTAGTTCCGTAACAGGAAGTTCTTTACGATTATTCTTTTTTAAACACCAAAATTTAAACACTTCCTCTGCGTAGGTGTGAATTAGCGCAAAATAATCATCCTCGTTATACGTCAAGTCCTTTAATATTTCTTGAAAATTTGCGAAATTCTCTCGAACACTTTGATACCATTCGAACGTTGTTTGCGTGCTTTGAAATTTGGAATCTTTGGTGTTACAGTCTCTCCTTGGTTGGTTTTTCTTTATTATTTCCTCAAACTTTGAACTTAAATCACCTACTATAGTATCTAAAAGGCCTGCTGATACTATTTTACTATGGAGATTAGTTTTTTTAGTTCCCTCTCCAAAAGTATTTATCACAATTGAATTAAAATTATCACTTTTTAAATCCATAATAAATTCATTAATTCTGCTACTCCCGTATATCGCCGTTGCCGAAACTTTTTAAGCCTTGTTTAGGATCAAAACATATGCCTGAACCCTAAACTGTCAATCTAGTAGGCGGGGCTATAAGCGGATAGCGCGGAAGGATACTATTATTTCCGTTTTCTTGACTGACGTGTTTCCGATTCCGAGTTTAGCGATTACGCAATTGCTCTGCGACAAACTATCATTAACAAATGGCTTGGTCTGACACACTTATCTCTTTATCCACTTATGGTACAACGGATTTCTCAAACTTTGGCGTATAACGCCAAGGCTTAAGGACAGAGAAGCTAGCCACTTTTATTGATTTATAACCCACCGGTGGCGCTAAAAACGGATATTAAGGCGTTACCTAGAACGAAGTTTGAGCAATCATTGCGCCATCTGCCCTTCTCCATCGACGTTTTCCAAAGAGAAAAACGAAACGGTTTTCGAAAGAAGTACGACTTCACGGTACCGGAGGACAATGTTACCATTTCACGTTCTTGTGGTATCCTGAATTCGTTCTTGATTAAACCAATATGTGGTGCGTGCTTTTTTGATAGTCTTTTTTAGTCTTTCCCCTTTTTTCCCAATTATTTTGTGACCAATTTGGCCGCCCAAAACTATAATATTCCCCAAGGCCATCTATTTATTAAATGTCATTTAAAAAATCGGTCTGTGCAGGAAAAAGGAATGCTTAAATTACCGGTAATTTACCAAATACCGCGAAAATTACCGAATTATATCTTACCTTAATTTTAGAGTGGTAATTTTATCGGTAAATTAACTAAATTACCGCGGTTATAAGGCTGTGAAAATATAAAGTACCATAAATTACGCTAATTTTTGTTATTAAAAAATTTTAATCGGTAATTTACCCGATAAATTACCATCTTTAAAAATAAAATTACGGTGATTTCACATCTAAGGAATGCATACAGCTAATAGAAATCATTGTGCCTCCATATATCCGTTATTAATTTCTACGGGGGTTTTGTGGGCTGGGCTTGAACACATAATTCCGACGTCAATGGTTGGTGCCAACGCGAGTTCCCAGGCTCGCAAGATGCAACTGCTAGGCAGCGAGATGGATTATTCGCATCATAAAATTCATACATAATGATTAGTCTAGCTATTCCCACAAAATCTGCCTAGATACGTTGAGAAAATGGCTACACGATGATAACTATTAGCTGTATGTATTTCTGGTCTGGGTGATACATGAAACACATGCATATATGGGCTTTATAAAATTTCACATGATTTGTAATCAAGTGTTTTGTGATTGGTTTTAACTAACCCGTTAAAGAGTAAGTAAAGACATTTTGACTACTCCTAAAATTTAATTTTCACCAAAAATCCACCTTTAAATATTTAAAAATTACCTTCAAATATTGATAAAAAAAGAGGTGCTAAAATTGCCGCCAAATAGAATTGAATTTGTCTCTGCGGTCTGACGTCATAGCTTAGGGATTTAGACCGCTCTGATAGTAGTAAAATTGGTACTTTTCTTTCCATATTTTCCCACCAGCTAGTATCTCGCCTCCTACTGCTTACGAGCGTGTTATACGCGGGGTAACGCGGCGCTTTCGGCCCGGCATCGGCGATGTCAGCCGATGAAGCGATGATCCCATACGGTCGCCGAGGCTTAGTGAGTTTTAACCAACTATTATCATTGCACCGGTTCCATTAGAACTCAAACTCAAACACTTTATTTCTTAACGTTCTAAAACACGTCCATCGTAGTTTATTTTACAAGTTAACTCCATAGAAGCGTAAAACTCATGGCGTCAAACATTGCAACTGCTGATGCGCGGCCATAAGGTGTGAAAAGGCTAATATTGAGGTTTAGTAGGAAACCGAAGCGGTGTGGGAGTTTTTCACTAGCCGCGGTAGTATTTGGTAGTATCCAGTCAGAAATATTATCTTAGAGGGACTGAATTAGACACGCCTTCCCATAACAAACCAACGCATTATACCAGCCAATAACGGAGTTACCTCTCTTGACGTCAGATCTATATTGCACGTGTTCAATGTTTACAAAAGGTGCCTTTTCTAAATCCCGTTTTGTTTTCATTAGAGAGTTACGCGTACGTGTAGCCACCTTTGACAATGCATTGATCTAATGCACTGTGGAAGGTAGCTACACGTACGCGTTTAGGGGATGCTTAAACTCTCAATTATAATTCAATAACCGCTCGTCAGATTTTTATAAAACTTTAGAAATGAACATTTTACAGTTCATATTTACCAAAAATGAAGGAATTAACATTTCCAGGAAAATGTCTTTACTTACTCTTTAATACACGGGATTATTTTGATTGTAACAGCAGGGATCCAAGTAATTTTAGAAGCAGAAATAGAGAATGGTTAGCCTTTACTTCAGTCCGACTCATAGCCCAGTATAGAGCCCCTCCCTTCAACACGTAACGAAAAGTTTAAATTATCAAAACTACGTTCTGATGACGTTGCTGATGGGGACGGCGAAAAATACGTTATTCCTTTTTACCTCTGTCGCTATGACCCGTCTCTTCTTTCATGCCCCCCCGGGAAGGGGGTCGTGAACTTTGACGCCCGCGCAATATACCCTGTTCTCTATTCCTGCTTCTAAAATTACATGAATCCCTGGTGACAGTAAATAAATCTAAGTCGACAAAAAACACTTGTCTCTGGGCTAATTCGTGATACAATTGCACGCGTAAATTTTTCAGGAAAACGAAATGGCGTATCCAAGTTTGAGGAAAAAAGGGGGAAAACTATTTCACTTCCTCAATGATCCAAATGTAACGGACCAATTGGCGAATGGCAAATCGGTTATCATTGATCAAACGCAAATGTTTTGGGATCCTGGTCGGGGACATTTGTTTAACCTGTGGAATCAATTGGATGAGAAGAAAAGACGGATTTATGTCGGAGAGAAAACTTACGAACCCATATTCGCTCATATGTTTTTCAACAAAAGAATTCATCGAGAAATCCTTGAAAATGTCAACTACCTGTAAGTATTTTGGACAAAAATTAGAGATGGCTGATACCCGGCTTAACCCGATACCGATCGGTGCTGGTGCAAACAGGAACCGATACCGATATTTACTCACTATGATCCAAAAACTCGATACTTCGACTGATACCGATATTTTTAGTACACACAAAAAAAATTGAGTGTTTCTTTGGAGTGAAAATGGTGTACTTTTTAAAAACACCTATATAACACCTAACATATTCACATGAATAACAAAAACGGTGTTATATTGGTATTTTAAAGGTGACCATTATCTACGAAAAAAAGCTTAGTTAATAAAGGTGTAAAATCTATCTGGAATTACTCCTTTTTCGTCGGAAAGGGTGTTATAAGGGTAGATCTCAGACTTTAAATTTTATAAACTGGTATTTTTTAGCACAATTCTGTAAATTTTTAATTGCTATAGTTAAACTGTCTCATACAGTAACATACAATAACGCGAGAGCGGCGAGAGAACAATTTCGCATTTTTTCATTGACTTATGACTATGAAATAGTTTTGTGGATAATTAATATTTAGCGAAATGGAAGTTTCAAAAGAGTGTAATTTAAGAAAACAAATTTTTTGCAAATTAAAAACACCCAAAATAGAGTTTCATCACCTTGAGTTTTTCCAGATAATTTGGTGTAAATTCGGTAATAAAAACCTTTAAAACACCGTTTGAAATTAAACATGGAAATTAAATAATAATACTGCGGGATTGAAAATCAATAACTTGTTTTTTATATGAGGTCTTCCGTTTCTATATATCTTTTAATTTTGAAGTCAATCCAAAGATTATAAATGCAAGGAAAAAGACGTAATTGTTCGTATTAAAGTAAATATAACAGCATTTTTTAAAGATGATATTTTCTTAAGAAAATATTTTTATCCCTGAGTAAAAAGTAGCTAAGGAAAAGGAATTGGTGATCAGGTGGTATTAGCTTCATAAACCCTGCTAAATGTGTTATGTGACACTTTTAAAAGCATTACGCGACACTCTTAAAAGCGTCACGCGACACTCTTAAAAGAGTCACGCGACACTCTTAAGAGCGTCAAGCGACACTCTTAAAAGCGTCACGCGACACTCTTTAAGGCGTCACGCGACACTCTTAAAAGCGTCACGCGACACTCTTAAAAGCGTCACGCGACACTCTTTAAGGCGTTACGCGACACTCTTAAAGTTGTTATGCGACACGCTTAAAAGTGTTATTTTAAGCTCGCCAAGGTGCTGAGACACATCCTGTAAGGAATTGCACAACACACATAAAAGAGTAACAATTATCTTTTAGTACGAAAGACGAGTTGACAGGTGTTAAACTGCACCTCTGTTGAACAATTTCCATTCTTATTTTCGACACCCATTGTTCAAATAAGTGTGTTTAAATCCTTTCAGCTTAATATCTAATGAAGAGTTTCGAAGTCCACCTTATTTGACATTACCCATAATTAAAGTTCTATAATCATTAATTGTTTTGACGCATTGCGTCCCGGGTTTAACATTTTTAATTCAATCAAACAAGGCTAATTTATCGTTAAGTGCTCACAACGCCCACACTCTGCGTATTGGTTATCGGTTGAATTAATAGTTTAGAAAACCCATATAATAACAAAGTTTCTTCTGCACTAAAATTTCGTGATTCTGCGGATGTAAATTTGAACTACAGACAAACCTTTCATTAAAAATCCATAAATATCTCAACAATTTACTGGAACATGTTTATTTACCATAATTTAAATATAAATTTTTCTTTTTAAACATCATGTTACAATAATAACAACGGATATGTTATGATTATGGCTTATTTCACCTATCTCTTATATTTAGATAAGACTTCAAATCGTTAGATAATGTGGCACGTTGCAACTCTGTTATTAACAGAGAAATTTTAGCCATGAACACTTTCGATAAGTGAAGTCTTTTGAGACTATTTACCACTTTTCGAAACCGCCTAAATTGCGGGAGTGTTTTCGAATGAGAACTCCCAATTTTGGTTTCAGTCTGTGTGAAATGTGGACCCATAAAAACTACTTTTATAGGTGGTAAAAACACTAAAATATTGTGTGTGTACAGTGAAAAGTATATATAGCATCTTTATTGAGAGTAGCACGATGTGGTAAAGGTGTCAAACTGTATTAAAATCACGCTGTGTAATAAAGCCTTCCTACAATATTTCACGCCTTTTCTGCATTGTTTCCCACTTCGGTAGTTCAAACAAGGAACATGGAGATAGGGAAGTTTCGTGTAACGCTATAACTCCGGTCGCCCAAAAATCCCGTTTTCGGCGTGGATATGCATGTGCGCATGCGCCGCACTTTTCTCGCGCATCGGGCTGAGGATAGGCGGCACTACCAGTTTCCTGCGCAGTTCAAACTAACGCCGAATATAAGTCATGTGACCTGCTACATTTCGTGAAGAGAGATTCCTATACTGACCAAACTTCCCTATCTCCATGTTGCTTGGTTCAAATTCACGCCATTTGAAGAATTTTGGAAGAACATACAAAGTACAAGCACTTAAAGAACAATTTTTAAAAATATTGTTTTAAAAGGTGTAAGAAATATCTCAACGAGGTGTAATAAATGTGTCAGTGGGAAATATTTTTAAGATGCAGTGCTAAAAATGGTCTATTTAACACTTTCAGAGGTGTTGTTTAACAACTTTAAATTAAGACGAAAGGTGCTAAATCACACCTTTTCTGCACTATTTCTCACTTCAAGAAAAAAATTACGCCTTTTGAAGAATATTAGAAGAACATACAGACACTTTAAGAAGACATTTTAAAAATATGGTAATTAAAAGGTGTAAGATTAAGCTTTAAAAGGTGTAATAAATGTGTCGGGGGAAATATTTTTAAGACGCAAAGTGTTGAAAATGGGCCATTTAAAGCTTTCAGAGGCGTTATTTAACCACATTAATGGTGCTGTTTTTGGACCCGTCAAAATTAAGACAAAAGGTGCTAAATCACACCTTTGATTTTAAGAGTGTAGGACAGTGCCATTTACAGATCTAGGAAATAATTTAAAGTGTAATTTCATGAAATGTACTACTAAGTACAATGTAAGTACAAAATAGTATCACGGCTTGTCTTTTTAACTAGTATATGCTGAGAGCAAAAGGTCCTTTTATCCTTACTTCTAGTAAGTATTAGTGAGTTATCATTGAAGTATCGAAAGCCAAAAATTAATTCAAAACTTAAAAAATATTTGCGAAAGTATTTTTCTTTTTTTTGTCATTTCAAAATATGGTGATGTAAAGTATTTATTTTTATTTTTATCAACAGTTTTATAGGTATTTTTGCTTATTAGTTAGTAAGCTTTGTCCACATTGAACTCGCGCTCGCGTGTTCGCGCCATCGTCTATTCGCATCTTCGCAACAGATCGCGAAAAACATTTGCACTTCTGTTCTGATACACGCAAAAATTTTGCTTTTCCCAATGAAGTTTGAGAAATCATTGCGCCATCTGCCCTTCTCCATCGACGTTGTCCAAAGAAAAAAACGAAACTAATCGCCCCAGCCTTCCTCTCGTCTGTGAATGGTGCTTTTCTCGCGAAGGAGCCAAATTCTTGGCATACTCGCAAGAAATTTGTATCTTCGCGAGGTGAGGACGCAAAGTAGCGAAAATCTAATGTGGACAGTAGCGCGATATTGCAAACAAGCAAATAGCGAAGAGGCGAACTTCCAAAATGTGTAAGTCTGGACAGGCCTTTAGATAATCTAAATTCAGGTACTTTTTATACAAATGAGAAATCATCACGATAGACATTCATAGAAATGAGATATTATCACCATCAATACATTACTGAAAGACCTAAAAATGTCACGTAGCGCCATTTAAAGCATATTAAACGAGTATCGGTTTAGTATCATATTAAACCAACAGATCCGATACTATCGGGAAACCCTGAGTATCGGTGCCGAATTTTAAAATCATTCGGAGGTATTTCCTGAAGGATTCACTATGCAGACTGGTCTTATAATAACTAGAAGAATCGATAAAAATCACTTGATTTTTCCACTTCACCCTCCCTTTAAGGAATTTGAAATGTTCATTTTCGCGTGCTTGGAATTTTAAAATATTAGTTTTCGCGCGCGTTTCGTTACACCTCGCATTGCCATCTCGCCGTAAAATAAAGGGAAAATAAGAAGTGGCGTTTCTTAAAAGTCGCCCCCTTCGAAACTACCGCGCACAGGCGTTGATTAATTTTATTTTATTTTTTTTTACACAGTTGCCAACGAATATTTGAAACTAGTCTACTGTCTACCCACAGATTTTTTGCAAATTTTTACGCTCAAAAATACCTAGTGGAGTCTGGCGCTTTGATATTGGGAGAGCCAATGAACTTGATCTTTCTCACTTCGGTTTTCCGAGTCTGGATTGTAGGAAACATTATGGCTGCATTCATTTTCGTCTTTGAAGTGATTCTGTCGTTAGTGATACTTTCTTACGGGGGATCATAAATTATTTTTCCGTATCAAATTTCAATAGAAATTCTATACATAATTGGTACATCAATTTTAAACATTCTTCGAAATTACTATTTTTATAAAGGTCAACTCAGATATCTCATGATATTTACCTCATTTCACCTCAACAGGTTTTAAATTAAATAGTTTTTTAATAGAATTGTAATGAAATACAGCAAAATGCTAAAAAATTATACAGTTTAAGATTTTTATGAGTTAGAAGAAGCAGTGGTCACAAAATGTGCCCGTTGGCTATTTGGACGTTTCAAGGGCACGTATGAATTCGTCAGCAATAAAGTCATAACACTCATTTCTACAAAAATTCCACTAGAAGTTAGTATTATCCATGAGTTATCTGCAAAATTTAAACTGTTAAACATTTAACAACTAGTAATTTCAACATCACGCTAAGTAAACCCAGGGATAGATGTAATTTTAGAAGCAGGAATGGAGAAAGGTTAGTATTTACTACAGTCCAACTCATAGCCCGGTATAGAGCCCCTCCCTTCAACACGTAAAGAAAATTTTAAATTATCTTACTGGCTCACTTAAACTACGTTTTGATGACGTTGCTGACGGGGACGGCGAAAAATAAGTAATTCCTTTTAACCTCTGTCGCTATGACCCCGCCTCTTCTTTCATACCCACCCCCGTCCCGTCCCGTGGAAGGGGGTCCGGGACTTTGGCGCGCGCCAACATTACACTGTTCTCCATTACTGCTTCTAAAATTACATCTAACCCTGGTAAAACTAATTTATTCGTACCCACGAAAAGTGTTTTACAAATTTCCTCATGAGAATAACAAGATGGCCCAAGGGCTGGGCCTTAATAGTAATTTTACACGGCTCACGTGACCCCCCGTATAGTTGATTTCCAATAAATCGTACAACTAAAAACATTTCTGAAATACAATCGTGTATCCCTTTAATTTCTAATAACGTCACATTTCAAATAATATTAATGAAACTAAATTGTGCACCCCACTAAAGTATAATTTTTAAAAACCATACGAATCAAATAATGTATTTAAACAAAATCCTGGATCCCCTAAACCAGAAATCACTATGACCGTAAAGCGTCCCCTCTATTTTACGAAACCTAACCTAACCATCCAGCATAATTTCTGATGTATCATGCGCACAAAGTGCAGTAGTGCACGAAAATTATCATCTTGTTTCCCTTCACTCAAAAAAGCCCGCGAGATTTAAACTACCTTTCTTTCCTCTCTCTCCGAGCGGGATGCCCCCTCTCCCTCTTCCCCCTCTCACTAATATACCAGGCAGGCAGTTCTCTCTCTACGCGGAGCTTCGTATCGCCACCGCGTACGCTAGCGATCTCTCTCTCTCTCATCGTAAGCGTACGTTTCGCGGACGCGACCGGTTTCCCTCTCTTATCGTAAGCGTTCGTTTCGCGGACGCGTCCGGCACAGGGACAGGGACAGGGGTTTTGGTGCCGTTTCTAAAATTTTAACGGAATAAAATTCCGTGTAAAATTAAAAACAGCAATCAGAACGAAAAGAACATTCTGCTCTAAAATTGCTTGATTCTGCTGCTTAAAAATTCAACTAAAAACAATTTTCTTTTTAAATCCAACAATTTACTGTAACATATCTATTTACCCTGATTTAAATATAAATTTACTTTTTGAAGCATTATTTACAATAATATAGAAAGAAATTGTACGGATATTGATAAGACTTCAAATCGTTTGAAAATGTAACTTTTTACTAGGGAGAGAACTTAGCAATGAACCCTTTCGTTAAAGGGGCTGGCCGGAGCTGTTGGGGTGAAGGGGGGTCAAACTGTTGGTTAGCATATTGCTTACCCGCCCACCGCAACGGTGGCGCCATTCCTTATGGCCAAAGAGCTGGGTGTTTTCCCCCTGAACTAAGGGCGGACTTCACCCCAACAGCGCCGGTTAGCCCCTTTAAGTGCAGTATATTGAGGCTCTTTTTCACTTTGCGAAAACCGCCCAAAGTGCTGGAGTTCCGTCGAATGGAACCTCTCAATTTTGGTTCCAGTCGGATTGGAATAGGTGAATATATAAAGAATTTGGTCTTTTTGAACTTGTTGAAAAATAAGAAATCGTCATCACAGTTGCCCGCGATTTTGCACGTGACGTGAGTCTGGTGATTTATTGTTAAGCCATGGATATGGAATGAGCGTAAGGAAATTTTATTTTCACACTATCTTAGAGCATGAAAACAAATCCTCACGCGCATTCTTCGCGAGCGTCATTTCTCCAGACTAGAAACGTCACTCGTAACTATTTGTTATATTTTTCAATTAGCTCCTCCTAGTTTATATATTTACATATTCGGCCCATTGGGAGGGAATCTCCAAACCGTGGACCGTCTTCTTTCATCTTGAATAAAAACAGAAAATGGTTTCGAGATAAAGGGAGCTCAGATTTTCACATATGAAATCGTATAGAATCTATTCTTGTGAAGATACAAAATGAGCTTTTAGCATTTAATTATTTAGGGTGGAACAGAAAAGAAGAACACTTATTTCAAGTAAAATGTCGCTTTACTACTCCTAAAATGAGATCCCTCATTCAGATTTGTGGCTTTAAAAGCAGTATCGTGTTTCTGACAATCAGAAATGGTGTTCTTATGTGTGTGTTGTTTTATGAGTTTTAAACTTCAATTTCAACTCGAGTCATAATCGTCCTTAATTTTAGCTGTTTGGTCCGAAATACCACATTTAAACCGTTTTTGTTGTAAAATTTCGAATCATAACAAATGTTTGAACTACGTAATTAAACTCAAATTTCTTATATCGATTAAACTTCAATTCAAATTGCTAATGCATATAATAATTTCTAATTTCTGGCACTTTGTTGGTTTGAAAAAGTGTCGCCAAAGATTTGTATAAATGCAGTTTTGTAAGGAATGCGAAGCAAAACTGGTTTTTGTATAATTTTCTTTATTTTTGCCCTTTCATTAAAACGTAAATAATTTACGAAAGTTTTAATTCACGTTGAAAATTACAATGTTAAGCCTAATTTTATATTTGAAAGCTTTAAATTTGCATTTCCCGAAAATTTTCACGCGCCCAGAGAGCAAAACAAAATTATTTTACAAGTTTTGACATAGTCTCCTGGATCATGCGACTCGCGGACGCAGGCTGCTCGCGCTATAGAAGCCCGCCCAAAAACGCGTATCAAGCATTTTAAGCCGAAAATCCAAGCTGTCAGCTTTTAACATGCTATGGAAGGAGCACCGTTTTTTGGCCCTAATTTGGCAAATACTGGCTCAAATCTCTCGAAATTTTAAAGAGATTTTTGTGCAAAGTTTCAAAAGATTATTTCCTGTAGTTTCAAAAGATTATTTCCTGTAGTTTTTTTGTAAAAAAATTAAAACTTTCCAAAAATCAAAGCCGTCAGCTTTTAACATGGCCGTCTATTTATTATTATTGAACACTGTTCGTGAAGCCAGCAGAGTGGCTTGTGTACGAACATCAGATACAAAATGAGTTGTAAAATAGATTAAAACAATGCTAAGAAACACAATGTGGTATATTAAATGAGACTAGGTAGACTAACAGTATAAAATTATAGTAACATAGGAGAGTAGAAATAAAAAATAAGTATGGGGGAATAATGATTAAAAAAAATAAACAAAAAGAAAAAATTTAGCTTGTATTGGAGGAAAGAGCGAAAATGGTTCGAGAGTTTGCGCCGGAAAGCGGCTTTATTGGTTAGGGTAACAATGTCTTCAGGCAAAGAATTCCAGTCGTTAATAACGGTACATGTAAAATGGGATTGGCGGAAGGAAGTGCGGGCTCGAGGTTTAGCTAATTTTTTTGAGTGGCCTCGGGTACGCGAATCAGAATGGCGGGTGAAAAAAACCGAGAAATCCAAATCAAGTTTTAGGTGGAAGAAGTCATAAATAAACAGAGATTATTAATACGGTGTCGTGTGGAGACAGGGTCAATTGCGAGAAGGGACAGGCGGGTAGGGGCTGACTTTTTACAAATATTATTGGAGAGTTTGGTGAAGGCGTTTTGAGCTTTCTGCAAGACCTGTAGATCGGTGGAGGTTTGTGGCATCCAAATAGGGGAACAATAGTCAATTATGGGGAGCGCGAGGGAGTTATATAGGGTTGCGACCATATGGGGGGAACCACGTTTTTTGCCCATAATTTGGCAAATACTGGCTCAACTCTCTTGAAATTTTAATGAGAGGTGTACTGAAGGATTATTACTGACCGAGCAAAGTTTTAAAGCTCTAAAACCAATAGTTTTTTCCCTGAAATTCAATAAAGCTTTGTTTGTACATGAGCACAACCATTATTCGTTTTAAATTTCCCGGTAAGGTTTCGGCGCGAAATATTGGCGAGAAAAACTGGTTACTAGCTGTTGAAACCGGTTTTTAGCTGTTGAAACTGGTTTTCACTTTACCTCCCACTCTCCTTCCACCTTCAATCCTCCATCCTTCCAGAGAGAATTTGTAACTTTCTAGTGATAATGAAAAGTTTCATAAGCACATTTGTTATAATTTGTTATAATTCCTGAAATGCTAATTAGTATCAACAGTTAGAAGTTCCCTAGATTTATATTTGTATGGTTAAGCATTTAAATTTTAGAAATAGGTTAGTTTTCCGGTATCGTTCCTTTCAACCGAATTCCCAATGGACCGAAATCCCATTCGACCGAAATCCCATTCGACCGAATATTCCGCAATGATTTTAGATTTCCAGCCCAATGGCTATATTCCCGATGGACCGAAATCCCAATCGTCCGAATATCCCCCTAAAAAATACATGAATATAACTTGAAACACTGTAGCCGTCAGCGATTCGGTGGTGTAGTGGATACGATGTTGGACTGCGAAGCGATAGGTTGTTGGTTCGAATCTCCGAAAGGTATGTTAATAATATTAAAAGTAAATGTTTCGTGATACTAATTAAAACGCTCACTTTCATTCCTTTCAAGGCAAGAGATATATAGAATTAATAAACAAATTGTGCTTAAAATGAAGTACAGTCTTAATGGTAGTTCCATCAATGTCTTTAAATTTTAAATTAAAATTTTAATATTTTGGTTTCGGGTGGGTTGGGTTGGGTTAGGTTAGGTTAGGTAAGCATAGGTTAGGTTAGGTTAGCTTAGGTTAGGTTAGGTTAGGTTAGTTTAGGTTAGGTTAGCTTAGGTTAGTTTAGGTTTGGTTTGGTTTGGTTTGGTTCCAATAATTCGTTGACACCTTTTCCAAAATATGCTCCTTTTAATTAGCTACCACCTTTTCCAAAATATTCTCCCTTTAAATAGCTACCACCTTTTCCAAAACATTATCCTATTAATTAGCTGCCACCTTTTCCAAAAGATTTTCCTATTAATTAGCTGCCACCTTTTTCAAAATATTCTCCTATTAATTAGCTGCAACCTTTTCCCAAACATTCTCTTACTAATTAGCTACCACATTTTCCAAAATATTCTCCTTTTAACTAGCTACCACCTTTTCCAAAATATTCTCCTTTTAATTAGCTACCACCTTTTCCAAAACATTCTCCTATTAATTAGCTGCCACCTTTTCCAAAATATTCTCCTATTAATTAGCTGCAACCTTTTCCAAAACATTCTCCTACTAATTAGCTGCCACATTTTCCAAAATATTCTCCTTTTAATTAGCTACCACCTTTTCTAAAATATTCTCCTATTAATTAGCTGCCACCTTTTCCAAAAGATTTTCCTATTAATTAGCTGCCACCTTTTCCAAAATATTCTCCTATTAATTAGCTGCCACTTTTCCAAAATATTCTTCAATTAATTATCTGACATCTTTTCCAAAATATTTCTATTATTGCTAATAAATTGTTCGTGGTAAGAGGCGGGCTTTTAATACTCATATAAATAATCTTTTTACCTCCAAACAAGGTTAGGTTAGGTTAGGTTACGTTTGGTTAGGTTAGGTTAGGTTAGGTTAGGCTAGGGTAGGTGAGGTTCGCCGTAATTAAAACGTAGTTAAAATAAGTGCAGTAATACATTTTCAACTCACATTTATTTTAACAACAATAAGTTGTGAAATTAAAAATATATTTAATGCAAAACCACACAGTATGTCTTCTTCCAGTTCAATAGAGTTTCGGTCCAATGGGACTATAATAAAATTGCACCTTTGGCTACGTTCGGTCGAATGGGACCCCAAAAAAACCCCCCTTCTGTCGAATGGGAATTCGGTTCAATGGGACCAAAGCAGTTTTCCCTTCAAGTAGTTTGAAAATTTGAGTTAAAAAAACTTTGTATCAGCTGTGCATTCTCCTCTTAAAATTCAACTGAACCACAACAGTTCAATGACAAACATCTGAATTCCGTATGTTAATTCCTATCTTTTCAATAGTATCTAGGAAGAAATGATTATCATATAGGTTTTGATCAAACACGCTCTGAAAAAAAGCCGACAGCTGTCAAAGGTCAACGGAAGCAATCTAGATCTTCTGGTTGTGCTCATGTACAAACAAAGCTTTACTGAATTTCAGGGAAAAACTATTGGTTTTAGAGCTTCAAAACTTTCCCGATCATTAAAAATTCTTCAATACACCTCTCATTAAAATTTCAGGATATTTGAGCCAGTATTTGCCAAATTAGGGGCAAAAAACGTGGTCCCCCCATGACGGCCATGTTAAAAGCTGACGGCTTTGATTTTCGGCTTAAAATGCTTGATTTTTCGAGCGAAAATCCCCGATACGCGCTTTAACATAGGAAAATAATTCTTTGGGCGCGAACAGGCTGCGTCCGCGAGTCGAGTGATCCAGGAGGCTATGGTTTTGAAATTATTGCGCTAGTGGTTTGCCCCTACATGGTTCTCGAGGATGTGAAGCGAGATTTTTCAGCAGTCAAGTAGGCTGTCTACACTCTTTATTCTAGAGGGCCGGTAGGCCCTTCTAGATAAGAACCCACACCCTCCCGTAATGTTAAAGAAATAATTCACAGATTTTAGGCTTAGCGTCCCATAGAAAAAGCATGGGATTTTTGGTGGTCCACTCCATGGAATAACTCAGAAACTACTGCGAAGTTAAGGTTTGGAACACTTTTGAATTATCAACCAACTATGGAATGTTGAACATCTGAAGTTTGATTAAGAACAATTAAGTCTGAGTATTTTATTTTTATCAATTTATAAATCATGGTAAAACCGTTACATATATTACACTGTTTGCATAGCATTTTGTATAGCCTCCAACGGGTTTGTGGCGCATAGGGTAACGCATCTGCCTACGGAGCAGAAGATTGCAGGTTCGAGTCCTGGCAAGCTCGGAGTTAATTTTTACAGATCTTTTATACATCATAAAAGAAATAATCCTATAAATACAATGTTTGGATAACTTTTTTTTATTACGAAGTACGGGCATGTGGCGTAATGGATTTCGCGTTCGCATCCGAGACAAAACATTGCAGGTTCGAGTCTTCCAAAGCTCGTTGTCTATTTTTGATGAAGATTCTTTTTGTATAGAAGGGATAATTTTTAAATAACAAACTTTCAAAGAAATGTGCGCGTGCTGGCGCATGGTTTAGAAATAATTCTTTTTTAAACCTATACAAAAACAACCTAAAATCTAAATATTAAAAACCAGTTAACATTAGTAAGACTTATTATGAGGGTCACAAGATTAGGCTCAGAATAATACCTAGGTGAATTGAGTTTCTAACCGCCTACCAATGGTTAAATGAGTTACCAACCGCCAACCAATCGTAAATTGAGTTACCAACCGACTTTTTATCATGAAATAAGTTACCACCCGCCTATCTATGATGAATTAATTTACCACCCACCTACCAATTGTGAATTAATTTACCACTTCCCTGCCAAATGATTTAAAATTTTAATCTTTCCCATAAAATAATGAGAGGCACTTGGAGTGAGCCAACTGGAACATCGAATTAATGACGTTTGACAAGCATATTATTATTTTTATAACAGATTAATACAAATTAAGGCTGAAGGAACAGATATTATATAAAAAAGACTTGGCTTGCCCAAGCCTTAAAAACAAAACGATAAGAGTTTTGCCAGTTGACTGAAGCGTGGATATTATTTTTTTCTATTGAATTTTAAAAACAGTCCGTATTTTACTACTCTTTAGAATTTAATTCAATCACCTGATTTTACTGCTAATGGATTAGTTTCCAATAAATTAATTCAAATAAAAAATTACTTATCTCAGATTTTTCAACAACAATTCTTTTTTCCTGAAACATTTTATCGTGCATTTATTATTTTGAGGGATATCGTGTAAATTTAATTAAATTGACACTTTCTTTTTAAATTTCCGAGAATTTTCCTTTCAAAAGGTTTTAAACACATCAAGTTTTCAAAATGTTGTCAACTAAACAGCAACTCAACCAACACTTCTAAAATCTTCCCCACAAGTACAGTTCAGTAATTGCAGGGTTCATACAACTTTTGGGAAACGAATTTCCCTGAGATTTCCAGATTTTTCCCCATACACTTCCCTGAGTTTTCCAGGTTTTTCCCGTATATGGAGTATCCTATTGAGCAAATGTTAACGAAGGAGGGGGGGACAAATAGGACTATTACATAATCAAAGGACATCCCCTATCTCTAATATAACCAGAGTTATGATCCTCCAAAGTATAGTGTAATGTTAATCCTAAGGAAGGAATGTTCACGAACATTTTGCTTAATTACTCAGCCCCTGTTTGACGAAATCTCAAGTTTTTAGTATGACTGAAAGGGGGGGGGCAAATAGGACTATAACATACTAAAAGGACATCGCCGTATCTCTAGTAGAAACCAGAGTTATGAGCCTAACAAGTTTAGTGCAATGTTAAACCTATGGAGGGTATTAATTACTCGGTACCTGTTTGACGCAAATTTCCCTGATTTCCCTGAATTTTATTAAAAATTCTAAATTCCCATGAGTTTTCCCTGAGGTTTTTGTCATCTATTAATTTCCCTGATTTTTCCAGGTTTTCCCTGTTTTCCCTGTTTTCCAGGTTTGTATGAACCCTGAATTGTGACTGTGCTTGAAGAAGAAACGAACCCCTTTATCAAATATAAGACAAGTCGGGAAAACCAAAATATTACCTCTCCGTGTCGAGAAGATTATATAACCTTAAGTATCCAATGAAAACGTCGACCTTTTGCCCTCATCCTTTCCCGCGCTTTGCGCTTCCGCATTTCATCCTTACTCTCAACATTATCTTCCTCCATTTTACATATAAAAATCAAATACTCACAAAAAGAAGTGGCAAAAACCTGCTGGCTCTTTACAACCACTTAATTTGACTTAATATCCAATTTCCAACAACAATAATATACCGGTAGTTTAATTGACAACCTACTAGCATCGAAATTCTCATAAGGAATGGCTCCCGCGGATAAAAAACGGCAATTTTCAACTAGGTGGGCGTTATCTCATAAGATTTGAAAAATATCATTTGTCTTTTTTACCAATGCCTAACCGTTTGGATTTTTTAAAGCAGTCTTAGCACCAAAAAATATTTTTGAATGAGGATAAAAAAGGTCTGTCCTCTCGTAATTTTTTAAGCTTTTATCATGATTACTCTATACAACAGTAACAAGGAGTATAAACGCATTAGTGGAAGCAGTATTTTTTTCCCAAAACAATCTCGCTTATGTTTATGCAATGAATGAAATATATCACAATGCACGGGCCTTGATAGATATAGGAGGCAATGAAGGAAATATATCGCATGCACGGGCCTTGGTAGATATAGGAGGCAATGATAATCTCTCTCTTTGCACGAGAGGTTTATCTTTAATATTTAAATAAATATAATTATTTTTAATTATTTTAATCTTCAATAATTAACATTAATAATAGTTAAATCGTTTAAAATAAAGTTATACTTATTATCTTCTCAAACTTTGCTAATATTGACGTTTAAAGTGAAGGGTACCCCTCTTCCCGCTTTCTTCAAATTTTGGGGTATATATACGATTCGTTTCCATTATAATAGTAAGGAAAAACCGCAAATGCGAAAACCTTTGGTAGCGATCCTACCTTAGGGAGGCTAGACGTTTCTCGTAACCCTAGCTGATCGCCGCGTATATCCTAAAACCAAACGATGATAATGGAGTAGAAGCCAATGATACAGATTGGTGTCTATGTGGAATAGACGGAAGACCAGTGGATGGTGGTGTTAGAAGGCAGTGTAAGTGCAGACGGGTGTCAATGTGGGATTGACAAAGAACAGAAGATGGTGGTGATTAGAAGCCAGTATGTACAGACTGGTGTCCACGTGGAATGGACGAAGACCAGAAGATGGTGGTGATTAGCAGCCAGTAAGAACAGACTAGTGTCCGTGTGGTATGGACAAAGACCAGAAGATTGGTGGTGTGAGAACTCAAGTAGAGGAGCCATTTCCGTGACTGTGAAAGCAGTTCGGAAATGGCGAACACGTTTGCTCCGATACGCAAACTGCGAACGCGGTCACGTGGGTGTAACAACGGACAGACAGACACACACACAGACAGACACGGCCGTTACAGAACCTCTCCTGGACTACGTCACACGGAGAGGTAACAAGTTGGGAAAACCAAAATATTACCTCTCCGAGTCAAGAGAAGGACTACCTACAAACTTATTTACCCAGTTATGGAAATGTTTCTTTTTTTTATGAACAAATACTGAAGTTAAAATTTATGAAATATTAAAGCAGTATACAAAGCATAGCAAATATACTGTAAATCAGACGACATTTTACATCCAATAAGGATATACTTGTACACATTAAAATCATCCGATGGGGGAAAAACGGGAAATGAAGAGATAAAACTTTGGAGGGATATTACCTTTACGTATTTGTAAAGGCCCAATTTGCTACTCCTCAACTGTATACCCTCTATGTTCAAAGCCATATTCACAACAGGGTTGCCATGTAAACACTATCCTCTCCTTTCACCTCAACAATTTTCTTAGTTTGTCAACATGACGATTAAAGTTACATAACACCAAAGCTAATTTGTGGCTACACACACTGAAGGTAAATGCGCACCATAAAAAGCATGAACACACGAAGCTATAATCCGATTACGATCAGACCTTTCACTGATCTGGGCTGCGTTCAGCAGAGCTCACCAAAAAAGACAGCGGATTTTGGAAAACGTTTTCTGGTGAGATCTGTCGTCATAGCTTTTCTCCGGTCATCGGTCTTTTAAAAATGAAGCTAGCGCAATAAAGCGTGCAAGGTACAAAGGCTTAACAAAAATTGTATGATAACATATTTATGGAGATAGATAAGAACAACTTTTATAATTAAACATAGAAACTAACATGTCTCTTAAACTTCTCGCCGCTCTCGCGTGATCAACTTGTTTCACGCCAATTAAATAGCTATAGTCCCATCAGAATCAGCAAGAGCTATTTGTATTAATTCCTCCATGCTTTTTCGCCAAGCTGAGAACTACGCGTTTTACGTCACGTTATCCAAAAACCCGACTATTTTCCTTGAAGACCGCGCTGGCTCACTGAGCACCGTGACGTCAAAATTCAATAACAAAATCCCGTTCTGGATGACACTGCTAACAGCGCCTGACAGCGCTGAGCTCTGCTGAACGCGGCCCAGATTTCCCCCATGATTATAAAGTCTAAGCCTAATTATTTAAAAGTGTATTTAACTTTCGGCTCACTCTGAACCGTTAATGTCTCTGTATTACAGAAACGAAAACCAAACCCAAGCGTTTACTTTTTGGTTCACTAGGCCTAATGACAAATAAAAGTTCATTTGCCCAATATAGTTGCGTTCTTCTTGAAATCACTTTAGAAAGAATTATGCTATAAACAGATGTAGTATAGCTTAAGTAATATATAAACATCGATTTCAAATAATAATAATAAAAAATATTCTTGGGATATCAGAATGAAACAGAGCTTTATAGCTACAAAACCACTAAAGGCATCGAAATTACGAAAAATATTTCCATATATTAATAATATATTATGAGAAAACCAAATATTAAGGTTTTGTAGGATTTCTTTCCACAAAACAAAGCGAACTGCTAACGCGGTGCACTAACGGACGGACACACACAGACTAAAACATAGGCTGCTTTTTAACTCTTTCCGTTTTAATTTTGAGTTGAGAAACTAGATTATCTTAAATATTAAAATAAATATAATTAATATTAAATATTTTCTTCGTTAGTTGTTCGCCTTATAGAGCGTTACATCGCGTTGATAAAGAACAATTAGACATTCTTGAGAGACTTGACTAATTTTGGCGTTTGAAATGAAGCATACGCCGGTTGCATTACCTTACTCAAATAGGTAGTATATAAGGGTGTCGAACTACAGCTAAAAGCAAGAACAACCGCAATTGCGAAAACCTTTGGTGGACAACCCACCCTAGGGAGGCTAGACGTTTCTCGTAACCCTAGCTGATCGCCGCGAATGTCTTAAACCAAACGATGACTATGGAGTTAGAAGCCAATAAGACAGATTGGTGTCTATGTGGAATAGACGGAAGACCAGTAGATGGTGGTGTTTAGAAGCCAGTATGTACAGACTGGTGTCCAAGTGGGATGGACGAAGACCAGAAGATGGTGGTGATTAGAAGCCAGTATGTACAGACTGGTGTCCATGTGGGATGGACGAAGACCAAAAGATAGTGGAGATTAGAAGCCAGTATGTACAGACTGGTGTCCAAGTGGAATGGACGAAGACCCGAAGATGGTGGTGATTAGAAGCCAATGAATACAGACTGGTGTCCATGTGGGATGGACGAAGACCAAAAGATGGTGGTGATTAGAAGCCAGTAAGTACAGACTGGTGTCCGTGTGGGATGGACAAAGACGAGAAGATGGTGGTGTGAGAACTCAAGTAAAGGAGCCATTTCCGTGACTGTGAAAGCAGTTCGGAAATGGCGAACACGTTTGCTCCAATTTGGAAACTGCGAACGCGGTCACGTGGGTGTAACAACAGACAAACACACAGACAGACACACACACACGTCGAAATTAGAACCTCTCCGTGACATACGTCACTCGGAGAGGTAAAAAGTGATAACAGCCCCCTTTTGTATTCGAAAAGACCGCATATAATACATTATTAATGAAAGTATTATTTGAAAATTAAAGTACGTTCTCCCTTGAAAAGGAAATATTTCATGATAAAATGTTTCAGGAAAATGGAATTGTTGTTGAAAAATCTGAGATAAGTAATTTTTTATTTGAATTAATTTATTGGAAACTAATCCATTAGCAGTAAAATCAGGTGATTGAATTAAATTCTAAAGAGTAGTAAAATACGGACTGTTTTTAAAATTCAATAGCAAAAAATAATATCCACGCTTCAGTCAACTGGCAAAACTCTTATCGTTCTGCAACTTTTTAAGGCTTGGGCAAGCCAAGTCTTTTTTATATAATATGTCTATGATGTCCAATGATCGCATCTTCTTTCATTGTATTAAATAACCTAATATATGACATAATCCCTTTAAAAAATACTAGTGGTCACTCCTTTTTAAATTTCTAGTACATTTTCTGAAATCGTATGTCGATTAATTTCATTGCCACTTTCAATGGAGTAGTTTCTCGGAGCAAGAATGAATGTTTTCTTAGAAACGCTTAATTTCAACTAAGTATACAGTAATACTTGGTGGTAGTTTCTAGCAGACAACGGAACTCCAGCTCCATCTCTCATGTCTTATGTCTTATTCCAGGATAAGTATCCCTGAGTTAACGGCTATAGCTTATGATTCTCCCGGCCATAGATGGGCACTATCATATCATTTGATAGTTTTACCACTTGATACGATAGAAAACTAAATCTGCCCCTATCAAAGTATCAATTTTGATAGTTATTTTCGAGAAAAATTTGAATTATAATGATCGATTGAGTTTGATTGCTTAGAAAGTGCACTCGAAGTTGATATGATTCATTGATTCGTTGAAATCTTCTAGAGAAAAATATCGATTCTCAACGTGATCTGGCTACTAACCCCATCTTTTAGAAATCATAAAAAATGATAGGCATTATTCCTTGAGAAATATATTGATTCTTTGAGTGATTTTATTTGGCGACATCTGTTTTCTGATTTCATTTTAAAAAATTATGTGCTAATCTTTGATAGGCAATTTTGATAGTTATGAAAATTTCTGGAAAGATAAGTCGTTTTTTGAATGATATCGAAGTTTTTAATATATTTGAACGTTAGCAAGTGTAGGTTTATTCTATAAGAAGATTTTGTACTTGGTGGTCGTTATAACCCTCTCAAACAAATAAATAAAAATAAAATAAACGATGGTTCAACAGTTCAAACTGTGAAGACGGAGCTTCTTGTATATAGAAGCTCCGTGCTGTCACTGATGTGAACGACTACTCGAGGAGGAATAGCCCAGGACTTTTAGGGTTTGACCTAGAACATTTGAACATAAAGATGAAAATTGGTATATGTGTTGTTTTTGACCCAACAAAAAATATACTAAAAGTCCCCTGCTGTAGAGCGCGAGCTTTCGCCGCCATCTTGGAAAATGGCCGCCGAGAATGGCAGCTACAATGTATTCCACTTTCTTCTTCAAAAATTATGAAAATTGGTACACATTATGATTGGAATCACATGAACATCATGGCCAAATTTTACAGCTCTGTGTTCAAACATTTGGTCGCCATATTGGAAAATGGCCGCCGTTAATGCTAGGTACAGTTTATTTCACCATTTTATTGGAAAATTATGAAAATTGATAGGTATTACAATCGGAGCTGTGTGAACCTCATAGTAAAATATTGAAGCCATTAATCAGATAGTTTGGCCGCCATGTTGGAAAATGGCCGCCATCAATGTCATATTTTTACAGTGTATGGTTCAAAAATTATGAAAAATGGCAATAATTATGTTGAAGACCGTCTAAACATCATACTTGAATATTGAAGACGTGCAACTGATAGTTTGGGCGCCATCTTCGAAAATGACTGCTGGAAATGCTAAAAATATTTCAAATATATAAATCTTTTTGAAATTCCTTTTTTGAATAGATGATTTTCTTTAACGTAATAAACAACAAAAAATGGATATCTCGAAGTCGAAATTATCGACGCCATCTTTAAAAATGGCCACATGAAAATCATTGCCCTAAATTCTGAAAGAAAGAAAAGTTATTCTAAGCTGTTATGCTCAACATGTTGATAAGAGAATATGATTTTTATGGGGTTTATACATTCAAGTGTTGTTTAAGATTAGAATTTAGACAAATCTCTAGCATTTCATACATATTCATCGTCATCCTGAAGATTTCTCATAATAATTGCATGTCAGAACCATTGATTAGGCGCTACACCTATATGGGGGCCTTATCAGCGCCCCTCCCCATCATATTCCAAATTGAACCTGCGGAACCGCAGTCATGGCACACGGGATCGGCCAGTGGGCCCGACCAACGCCACTTGAGCAGGTGACAGAAGCTGGACACCGTCAACGTCGAGCCCAGTCATAAGGTGGTCAGTGACAGGGAAGGATTAAGGCAGCAGAAGACTCGAGGAGACGGGGGAGTTTTCTCCAAGCACAACAGTGCCATACGGCCCAAACAAATAGTGTATCTGCGACCCCTAGAGGCTTGCCAATAGCGGGGGCGAGCCAAGGCAGCACCTGGGTGGGGCCGAAACGGCCCAGAAAAACCTTCACGGAATGGGGCAAGGAACGGTCTGAACCAAGGGTGAACCCAAGGAACTCCCGAACCGTCACACCAAACTCGGGCCCCCTCCGCCACGACAAGTCCTTTGAATTAAAAAGGTTAAGAGAACACTTCTTTCATTTACGTGCTGTAATTGGGTGTGGTTATGATAAGGCGTGGTTTAAAGTAATGACAGATAATCAACAAATTTGTTGCGTTTTTATAATGACCATATTGCATCTAGGGAAGCCATAGCTGCTGCCGAAGAGAGATTTCTTTTCGCTTTTTTTAGGGTGATAATTGGCACGTCACGCTTCATTTATGTAGATATTACACGTATAATGGAACCGTTGCCACATATACTGTCAAGTCCTCATTTGATCTCGCTAATCTTCATCCAACGACCGACACCGCAAAACTACATTCTTTCCGAGCGTATCTTCAAGTCCAACAACAGCTAGGAAACGATTTAATCCCGAACAGTGGGGATTGGTTCGCGATCACGAAAGTCGAAGACCCATTCACACCATTCTCCTTCCGGCATCAGATGAACTTATTCCACTCATTATTTGTACCTACAGTCTGCAGAACATCTTGTATAAAGAACTGTGAATGTAGACGATCTGTATTAGCTTGCTGGGCAATGTGTGGTCATTTTCAAGGTATAAGCCGTAATAAAGAATCTTCAGGAGGACGAGAAATATGAACGAAATGTAAAAAATGTGTCTTAAAACTAATCCTTAACGACACTAGAATGTATATACCACATACAAAACGGTTTTTCATAACCAAAATCCGAGTAATATGGCTTTCCTTTTCTTTTTTCCAGATTTTAGGATAGTAATATTTAAGGGACCATTTTTGAAGATGGGTCGATAATTTAGACTCGGAAATATTTATTTTCATGGCGTTTTATACGTTCATGAAAATCATCTACTCAATAAAAAAAATAGAAAAAATTTATATATCGGTAATATATTTGGCACTTCGAGCAGTCATTTTCGAAGATGGCGCCCAAACTATCAGTAGCACGTCTTCAATATTCAAGTATGATATTTAGGCGGTCTTCAACATAATAATTACCAATTTTCATAATTTTTTAACCATATACTGTATCTAAATGGCATTGATGGCGGCCATTTTCCAACATGGCGGCCAAACTATCAGACTAATGGCTTCAATATTTTACTGTGAGGTTCACACAGCTCTGATTATAATACCTATCAGTTTTCATAATTTTCCAACAACATGGTGAAATATACTGTACCTAGCATTCACGGCGGCCATTTTCCAATATGGCGACCAAACTATTGAACACAGAGTTGTAAAATTTTGCCATGATGTTCATGTGGTTCCAATCATAATGTGTACCAATTTTCATAATTTTTGACGAAGAACGTGGAATACATTGTAGCTGTAATTCCCGGCGGCCATTTTCCAAGATGGCGGCGAAAGCTCGCGCTCTACAGCAGGGGACTTTTAGTATATTTTTTGTTGGGTCAAAAACAACACATGTACCAATTTTCATCTTTATGTTCAAATGTTCTAGGTCAAGCCCTTTTTTGGCCTATCTGTCCTGGCCTAGAAGAACGATTCCACGAAATCATCCAAACGTAGAAGTAGATAAATTAAAGTGTAGATTTTCTGATTTTTATTACCCACAGTTTTAATTGCAATTTTTGCCTTTAATTATTATTAGTTAACCGTTTATAGTAGATGGTTTAGATTAAATCGAGGGCGAATAATTTGAAAAAGTTTGGATAGTAGCTTTTGAACTATAGACAGTTAAAAGTCAAACTTGAGAAATGAGATTATGGAAATTATATGAATATATGAAAATATTAGAAACTCTACAAAATCAGGAAATATCAGGAATCGATTAAACAGAGTAAAAGTAGGTAGAGCCCAAATCAGTTTGATCGAAAACAATCAAATTTAAAGTCCGGAAATTAAATAATCGATTAATTTAGTCGTTCCTAAAGATTTCAATTTGATTTGATAGGCAAAAAAATCTATCTAACAATGAGAGCCAATCTAACATATTGAAGGAAGATTTGATAGTTTCACCATCTATGATTTGTTGAGAGGGAAAAATCTATCTAACAAATAATGCCCGTCTAAAATATAGCTAGAAGAATTGATAGTTTCGCCAAATATGATAGTTTGAGAGGAAAAATATCTATCTAACCAGCAGTGTCAGTCTAAAATATAGTCAGAAGAGTTGATAGTTTCGCTATCTATGATAGTTTGAGAGGAAAAATATCTATCTAACCAGCAATGTCAGTCTAAAATATAGTCAGAAGAGTTGATAGTTCCGCCATCTATGATAGTTTGAGAGGAAAAAAATCTATCTAAGAAGGAGTTCCACTCTAAAATATAGCCAGAAGAATTGATAGTTTCGCCATCTATGATAGTTTGATAGGAAAAAAATCTATCTAAGGAGGAGTGCCCAACTCTGCTCCCGGCGTCCACGGTCCACCCACCGTGACAAGGAAACAAGTTTAACCCGGTATTTTCGGCGGGAAATTGGGTAGAAGAGGACAAGTTTGTTTGTGCGAGTGTGCCGGCTGTTTTCTGGTGATGGTGAGTGAATATTGTTTAACTTTAAGAATAATAAACCAGCTATTTACCAAATAATTTGTTAAAAATTTGAAGTTCACCGGCTTAAGAATAAATAAGGGTAGGATTTTACTTTACTTAACTAACTCAACCAACACTTGATTCTGACTAATTAGGCCACGGGGAGTTCGGAAAAAATAGTGAAAAAATTCTAAACCCGACACAAGTTGGTCAAAAAAATTTTTGAAAATTTTAAAATTGCATGTATTTACCGCTATAGACTAAACGCACTATGCACTCAATCTTTGATAATATGCCGGGGGGAGGGCAACTATAAGAACTTCAAGGACTCGCGACGGAAGTATAGCTATGGAATTTTTAAGACCTACTGAATTTAACAAAACCATTCATTTTTGGTACTGGGATCGAAACGTAATCTGTGTAAAATTCCAAAATATTGCGTTAAGAAAAATTTAGAAATGCCAAAAATAAGGAAAAGGAGAATATAGGCGAGAAATGGCGAAAATTACATTAGCGATATTTTAGTTTCTAAAACAAGCATTAAAACTTTTGGGAAGTATTTAAAAGTAAAACAATATTTTGAGAAAAAAGAGGCACTAATTGGTTTTTAAGTAACTTGCAAAATTTTGCTGTAAAATATGACGCCTTTTCCAAAATTTTCCTGTAAAGTAGAACTCCTTTTCCAAAATATTGCTGAAAAGTAGAACTCCTTTTCCAAAATATTGCTGTAAAATATGACGCCTTTTCCAAAATATTGCTGTAAAATATGACGCCTTTTCCAAAATATTGCTGTAAAATATGACGCCTTTTCCAAAATATTGCTGTAAAATATGACGCCTTTTCCAAAATATTGCTGTAAAATTTGACGCCTTTTCCAATATATTGCTCTAAAATCGGACGCCTTTTCTATAATATTATTGATGTAAAATATGACGGCTTTTCCAAAATATTGCTGTAAAATATGACGCCTTTTCCAAAATATTGTGGGTTATCTTCATTTACTTCCCAAATAATGTTACGCCTTTTCCAAAATATTGTTGTTTATCTTCATTTATTTCCCAAATAAAGTTACGTTTTTTCCAAAATATTGTGGTTTATCTTCATTTACTTCCCAAATAATGTTACGCCTTTTCCAAAATATTATTGTTTATCTTTATTTACTTCCGAAATAATCTACGCAATTTAGCAAAATATTATTGCTTATCTTCATTTACGAAATAATCTACGCTATTTAGCAAAATATCGTTGTTTATTTTTCAAATTGGAGCTTGCTTCAAATATTTTTCTATCCTGGCATGAGAATTGTAAATGTTTCAGCGGGTGTTTAAAATTTCATAGCTATTTTTCCGCAGAGTGTGCTCCCTGATTTCCGTCGCGAGTCCTTGTTATTATATTTACCCCCCCGGGTAGTTTTTCAAGATCGAGGGCAGAATGCGTTTAGGCGCGTAGCGGTCTTAATGGCGGTAAGTACATGCAATTTTAAAATTTTTAAAAAAATTTTTGACCAACTTGTGGCGGGTTTAGAATTTTTTCACTATTTTTTCCGAACTCCCCGTGGTCTAATTAATCAGAATCAAGTGTTGGTTGGGTTAGTTAAGTAAAATAAAATCCGACCCATTGTATTATCCGACCATTCCAATTTCCAAATGTAAGTTACGATTTAGTGAAATACTATATAATTAGCCTTAAAAAATTGGACGATTGAGTTTGACTATTCCAGAACTAATTTATTCCCAAATAACGTTTCTCCCCAAAAAGTGACAGATATTATACAAAAACAAGTTTTGCTTCGCAGTCCTTAAAAAACTGCATTTATACACAATCCGCGACACTTTTTCAAACCCACAAAGGGCCAGAAACTAGAAATTATTATATGTATTGCAATTTGAAATGAAGTTTAATCGTTATGAGAAATTTGCTTTTAATTGCGTAGTTCAAACATTTGTTATGATTAGAAATTTTACAACAAAAACGGGTATAAATGCGAGGACTGCGAAGCAAAACTCGTTTTTGTATAATTAACTATATGTACCATCGTGCTGCGTTTAAGCAATCTTTCTGCTTGCAAAATGCTTGGAGTTGTATTTCATTTTAGAAATCCCTTTTTTTAATGTTTTATTTTGCTCTTGGTGCATGCATTTGTGTTTTATTTTGCAATGACTGCATTAATGCATGTTTTTTTTTGGTATATAAGGAATTCCTTATAACCTCTAGTTCTTATTTAGGTTTATTGTCTTAGGTAAGTCGCATCTAAACAATAGCGGGAATTGCTAATGAATGGATTAAAGATTAATATCGAAAAAAATCGCTATTGAAAATTTTGAAGAATCGATACATCAAGTTTTTACACATAGGGAATTTGCCCATTTATTAAAAGCCGTATTGAACAATTCAAAATGGAGCTTGCCAAACTGCCTATGATTTCTCTACAACGCCAAGCCCTGACTAATTTCGCCTCGTCGGTATGGATTAGTGCAAATAAACAATACTTTCTACATGATTGCTTCAACTGGGAGTCAATGAACGACCGTGCAAGTGCCGAATTGAAGCGTTCCAACATGCCAACCCTTTTAAAAGAAATGACCCTGATGATATTGGGTGAAGTAGGATATCAAATAGTTCATTGGCTTTCCGTAATTGAGGAGGTCACTGACAATACCCTGGAACACCAACTCGCCAATTTGAGCTGGACTGTTGAAGGCTATTTAAATCGACCCAAGATGACGAGGTTACTATTAGAGTATCAAACTGACCTTGATTTGTCATTCAGTTTTAAAATGGCATGCGAATACTGTTTGGAGGATAAAGTTAGGGAACTATGGCCACGAATCAGAGAAGAGCCGCTGTTAAAAGATTTCCATGATGATGAAAATTTGATGGTACAATACTGGATCTATAAACTAGACGGACACTTGCTGGACCCGCCGGATAGTTCCTTTTTAGACCCTTTGTTAGAAGGGAAGTCAATTGATGTCCAATTTTTCGTCAGGGTTGCCGATAGTTTTGAATATAAACCAGGAAAAGTAACAGTAAAATTTCTGTTTAATAATTTAACTGAAGATGAAAAAATTCAGGCCTTGGATATTTTTATTTTGAAACTATCGAATTATGCAAGAGACTACCTTCTCCAACTTTCAGACGCACCAGGTCTGGGATATTTATTGAGTCAATTAAATTACACGCAAATGTGTGGATTAGTATCCAAATTTGAACTACCTGAACAGTTAATGGATCTTATGTTATTCTTTGCGTGGCCAAATACACATATTCTAAAGGCATTGGACCATTGCATTGGCAAAATGGAAGGCGCCATTGAATCTACAAACGACAATGATTTGGTAGAGTTTGCTGATGGATGGTTCGAGTTTGTCAGACGCTACAACTGTAGTATTTTGTTCAGATATTGTTGGACTAGATTCCCAAGATTAAAAGAAGCAATGGAAGATTGTAGTTCAACGTTCTTGCTTGAAATCTTTCGTCAACTGGCTCGCGACAAAGACGATTGAAACTAATATTTTTTAAAATTTTTGATCCAATTATATTGATAATAAGATTAAGTTACTTATATATAACCCACACATGGTTATATCACTTGTGTTATCTTCGTATTAGTTTGGTATTCAATAATTTTCTTTCAAAAGCTACGTAATTTTTCAAAAGTAATATAGAATTACACACTAATTTTTTTTTCACGTTTAGTTTTCTCTAATTTAGTGATTATTGTATAAAGTTACTCGTTTTGTTTGGTTTTTGTTGAAAGCTTTATTCCAAAGAAAGGAATACATTTTTGTTGCTTTTATTGGCCAAACAAAATTTTCAACTAATTTCATGTTCAAGAAATGTTTTTCAAAATCTACGCAATTTTAAATAAGTCCCTTAAAATTGCGATTGTACTTGTTACATTTTTTCAAAAAAATTTCTTTTGTACTCTTTAATGGAGACATAAATAAAAGATGGTAATCTTTGAAAGTTTATGCGTTTTGTATTTAAATTCGTGAAATCGAAACGCTGTTACTGATAATGCAACTATCTCTATACAAGTAGCCACATCGTTTGATGTATATCTACGATGTGGCTATTAGTCCGACCTTCCTGTAGCTGTAGTAGTCGTTGTGTCACATTATCGCCTTTGGTAGTATAAAATTATTCGTTCGCCATAGAAGAGAGAGGATTGTGGTAAGGTGATGATATTTTTTCGTTTGTGCTTTAAAAGGAAGGAGTTTTTAATTGTAAGGTTGAGCTATGCATTTAATTGTGCTAGTAAGTTTAAGAATTGCATTTAATAGACCATTCCATTAAATACTTGCCGAGAAACCAACGCACAGGGGAAGGACCGCCATATCAGAAGAGTTGTTCTCGCTAGATTGAGCTCGCGTTCGCTAAACGCAGGAGGCTAGTCCACTTGCACCACGGAGCTGTACTGTGCTTACACTGCTTCGTGGCGTGAGAAAACTAGAATAGAACTATTGGTTTTAAAACTTTGAAAAATTTGCACGACCATTTAAAAACTTCATTATACCTCTACCTCAAATTTCAAGAGATTCGAGCCAGTGAAACCGAAGAAAACACATTAAAACCGTTTGAAGACTAAGCCCTTTAATTATGGCTAATTTTAATTTTTTTACAATAAAACTATAAAAGAGAAACTTTTGAAACTTTGCACAAAAATAAAAGCCTTATTTTGCTCATCTCACAGTGCATTGTATTATCCGACCATTCCAATTTCCAAATGTAAGTTACGATTTAGTGAAATACTATATAATTAGCCTTAAAAAATTGGACGATTGAGTTTGACTATTCCAGAACTAATTTATTCCCAAATAACGTTTCTCCCCAAAAAGTGACAGATATTATACAAAAACAAGTTTTGCTTCGCAGTCCTTAAAAAACTGCATTTATACACAATCCGCGACACTTTTTCAAACCCACGAAGGGCCAGAAACTAGAAATTATTATATGTATTGCAATTTGAAATGAAGTTTAATCGTTATGAGAAATTTGCTTTTAATTGCGTAGTTCAAACATTTGTTATGATTAGAAATTTTACAACAAAAACGGGTATAAATGCGGCGTTTCGGAACAAAGAGCTAAATCAAGGACGATTATGACTCGAGTTCGAATTGAAGTTTAAAACTTATACAAGATGTAACAACACACATATGAACACCTTTTCTGAATGTATGATAAATGTCAGAAATACGACACTGCTTTTAATGCCACAAATCAGAATGAGGGACCTCATTTTAGGAGTAGTAAAGCGACATTTTACTCGAAATAAGCGTTCTTCTTACCTGTTCCACCCTGAAAAATTAAAATGCTAAAAGCTCATTTTGTATTTTTTCGCCTTAATTATTTGACAGGGATAAGTTTTTACGGGAACAGATTCTATATAATTTCATACGTGAAAATCTACGCTCCCTGTATCTCGAAACGCCGCATTTATACCCGTTTTTGTTGTAAAATTTCTAATCATAACAGATGTTTGAACTACGCAATTAAAACCAAATTTCTCATAACGATTAAACTTCATTTCAAATTGCAATACATATAATAATTTCTAGTTTCTGGCCCTTTGTGGGTTTGAAAAAGTGTCGCGGATTGTGTATAAATGCAGTTTTTTAAGGACTGCGAAGCAAAACTCGTTTTTGTATAATTTAAAATATAATAAGGCTTATTTGGCAAGGCTTAGTGACGTTTGATTTAAAATATGATCTGTCTAACCACTATATTAACTATGGGTGTGCGAGCGCTGGATTTTCAGTTTCGAGCCTTCCCGTACAAAAATTTACGGCTGCATTTTTGCTGTTAATTAGATTTTTTAGAATCTGCAATATATTGCAAATAAACTGGAATATTCTGGAAAAATACTGGAATAAACCTGAAAAATGTTCAACTTCAGACAAAATTAAGATGCATTCCAGAGAGCAATGCAGAACATTTTAGACGTTTTGCAGAAAAAATATCTTCCGTTGGAAAACTCAGTACATCAGTATACAAAATTTAGCTACTCTAGAGTCATAAAAAAGCTACCTTACAGCTAGAAAACAGAGGGGAAATAGTAACTCGCGTAAGAAATCAGGATGTTTGTAGGCTCATTACAGGTACTGTACCTTCCAGATATATTGTATGCATGTTACAGTCAGAAATTGCTAAGTTTGTAGGATAATTGCAGGCGTGTTTCGGATACTTTTTAGGATAATTGCAGGCGCGTTTCAGATACTTTTCAGGACCATCACAGGCGCGTTTCAGATACTTTTCAGGACCATCAAAGGCGAGTTTCAGATACTTTTCAGGACCATCACAGGCGCGTTTCAGATATTTTTCAGGATCATTACAGGCGCGTTTCAGTTACTTTGTAGGATAATTGCACGAGCGTTTCATATAATTTTCAGGACCATTACAGGCGCGTTTCATATACGTTTCAGGATCATTGCAGGCGCGTTTCATATACTTTGTAGGAAAATTGCAGGCGCGTTTCAGATACTTTTTTGGATCATTGCAGGCACGTTTATGATACTTTTTTGGATCATTGCAGGCGCGTTTCAGATACTTTGTAGGATAATTGCAGGTGCATTTCCGATTCTTTGTCGCATAATTGCAGGTGCGTTTCAGATACTTTGCAGGATCATTGTAGGTGCGTTTCATATTCTGTGTAGGATAATTGCAGATGCGTTTCAGATACTTTGTAGGATAATTGCAGGTGCGTTTCAGATACTTTGTAGGATCATTGCAGCCGCGTTTCAGATACTTTGCAGGATCAATGCAGCCGCGTTTCAAATACTTTGCAGGATCAATGCAGCCGCGTTTCAGATAATTTTTAGGATAGTTGCAGGTATGTCAGATAATATTTAGGATAGTTGCAGGCGCATGTCAGATACTTTGCAGGATAAATGCAGGCGCTTTTCATATACTTTGTAGGAAAATAGCAGGCGCGTTTCAGATACTTTTAAGGACCATTACAGGCGCGTTTCAGATACTTTAATTTATACGATAATTGCAGGCGCGTTTCAGATACTTTGTAGGATAATTGCAGGCGCTTTTCATATACTTTGTAGGATAATTGCAGGTGCTTTTCAGATAATTTTTAGGATAATTGCAGGCGCATTTCAGATACTTTTCAGGAGCGTTTCATATACTTTGTTGGAAAATTGCAGGCGCGTTTCAGATACTTTTCAGGATCATTGCAGGCGCGTTTCAGATACTTTCTTAGGATAATGGCAGGTGCTTTTCAGATAATTTTTAGGAAATTTGCAGGCGCGTTTCAGATACTTTGTAGGAAAATTGCAGGCGCGTTTCAGATAATTTTTTGGATCATTGCAGGCACGTTTCAGATGCTTTTCAGGATCATTATAGGCGCGTTTCAGATGCTTTGTAGGATCATTGCAGGCGCTTTTCATATACTTTGTAGTATAATTGCAGGTGCTTTTCAGATAATTTTTAGGATAATTGCAGGCGCATTTCAGATACTTTACAGGAGCGTTTCATATACTTTGTTGGAAAATTGCAGGCGCGTTTCAGATACTTTTCAGGATCATTGCAGGCGCGTTTCAGATACTTTCTTAGGATAATGGCAGGTGCTTTTCAGATAATTTTTAGGAAATTTGCAGGCGCGTTTCAGATACTTTGTAGGAAAATTGCAGGCGCGTTTCAGATAATTTTTTGGATCATTGCAGGCACGTTTCAGATGCTTTGTAGGATCATTGCAGGCGCTTTTCATATACTTTGTAGGATAATTGCAGGTGCTTTTCAGATAATTTTTAGGATAATTGCAGGCGCGTTTCAGATACTTTAGGATAATTGCAGGCTCTTTTCATATACTTTGTAGGATAATTGCAGGCGCTTTTCATATACTTTGTAGGATAATTGCAGGTGCTTTTCAGATAATTTTTAGGATAATTGCAGGCGCATTTCAGATACTTTTCAGGATAATTTCAGGAGCGTTTCATATACTTTGTTGGAAAAATGCAGGCACGTTTCAGATACTTCGCAGGATCATTGCAGTAGCATTTCAGATTCTTTGTAGGATCATTGCAGGTGCGTTTCAGATACTTTGTAGGATAATTGCAGGCGCGATTTAGATACTTTGTGGAATAATTGCAGATGCGTTTCAGATACTTCGCAGGATCATTGCAGGTGCATTTCAGATACTTCGCAGGATCATTGCAGGTGCATTTCAGATTCTTTGTAGGATCATTGCAGGTGCGTTTCAGATTCTTTGCAGGATCATTGCAGGCGCGTTTCAGATGCTTTGCAGGGTCATTGCGGGTTTTCCTATTAATTATTGTGAATCAGTCGCCTTATATACCCTAAATTTCCAAAAAAGTTTAAAGAGGCTTAAGCTTGAGTTCAAACATCAACAATAGCTATGTTTAAAATTATTTTAGGAATAAAGTTCCTTAAAACGATTTAACTAGAGTTAAGGTAAATTAATGACGATTCAATTAATAAATATCAACTATATTTATTTAAATATTTAAAAATAGCCTCTAAATTGCGTCTCGATTTGGAGAGGTTTATTTTGGATTCCCAACTTGTACTCATCCCTTACAAAAATATTAAGCTGTAATTCATCTGAATACACGCTTTTCTGACTTGCTAAAGTAATATCTGAGATGGTCCAACTGTTTAGGTACATGTACATTAAATTCTTACCACATCTAGCTAAAAAGGTCTTTTCGTCTATCTAACATCCACAACATACACACTCACAGAACATAATCGAAAAAGTCTTTAAAACTTGTAGCTAAAAACCGATTACAACTGAAGGGAAGGGTCCCGGCAGGCTTGTTTTACGTCTATCCGCAACCAGGAAAACTGCTGTAAACTTATATGATAGCGCTAAAGCACTTTGGTTAGCAATTTCCTTCAAATTTCCTTCTTGTCTTAATCGGTTTCTATCCACGCTTGTTTTTCGTGTACCCGGGTCCACAAACACACACACAGAAAGCTAGGTCTGGTCTCAAAAACTGGAATAAAATCACTAAAATAAACTGAAATTAATTTTATTTACTTTTTTGGATGAAAAATTGTTTTTCTACGACTTTTTACCTCAAATAGAAGTAACTCTTATTTTATTAGGTTTTGAATCTATAGAACTTGACTGCCAACACCTTTGAAAGCTTGGAATCCTTATGTTGTTAGTATTGGATACACCTTAAACATAACTGCATAAGTTCGTAAGATGTGTTCCATAAGTTTGTCACTGGTTACTTCATGAAGTGGTGTAGGTGAAACGTCATATTCTCGTAAAGCGACACCTGTTGAGCCATTGTCAAAGGCTTAATACGCTTTGGTCCCATTGAACCGAATTCCCATTCGACAGAAGGGGGGTTTTTTTGGGGTCCCATTCGACCGAACGTAGCCAAAGGTGCGATTTTATTATAGTCCCATTGGACCGAAATTCTATTGAACTGGAAGAAGACATACTGTGTGGTTTTGCATTAAATATATTTTTAATTTCACAACTTATTGTTGTTAAAATAAATGTGAGTTGAAAATGTATTACTGCACTTATTTTAACTACGTTTTAATTACGGCGAACCTCACCTACCCTAGCCTAACCTAACCTAACCTAACCTAACCAAACGTAACCTAACCTAACCTAACCTTGTTTGGAGGTAAAAAGATTATTTATATGAGTATTAAAAGCCCGCCTCTTACCACGAACAACTTATTAGCAATAATAGAAATATTTTGGAAAAGATGTCAGATAATTAATTGAAGAATATTTTGGAAAAGGTGGCAGCTAATTAATAGGAGAATATTTTGGAAAAGGTGGCAGCTAATTAATAGGAAAATCTTTTGGAAAAGGTGGCAGCTAATTAATAGGAGAATATTTTAGAAAAGGTGGTAGCTAATTAAAAGGAGAATATTTTGGAAAATGTGGCAGCTAATTAGTAGGAGAATGTTTTGGAAAAGGTTGCAGCTAATTAGTAGGAGAATATTTTGGAAAAGGTGGCAGCTAATTAATAGGAGAATGTTTTGGAAAAGGTGGTAGCTAATTAAAAGGAGAATATTTTGGAAAAGGTGGTAGCTAGTTAAAAGGAGAATATTTTGGAAAATGTGGTAGCTAATTAGTAAGAGAATGTTTTGGAAAGGGTTGCAGCTAATTAATAGGAGAATATTTTGAAAAAGGTGGCAACTAATTAATAGGAAAATCTTTTGGAAAAGGTGGCAGCTAATTAATAGGATAATGTTTTGGAAAAGGTGGTAGCTATTTAAAGGGAGAATATTTTGGAAAAGGTGGTAGCTAATTAAAAGGAGCATATTTTGGAAAAGGTGTCAACGAATTATTGGAACCAAACCAAACCTAAACTAACCTAACCTAACCTAACCTAACCTAACCTAACCTAACCTAACCCAACCCAACCCACCCGAAACCAAAATATTAAAATTTTAATTTAAAATTTAAAGACATTGATGGAACTACCATTAAGACTGTACTTCATTTTAAGCACAATTTGTTTATTAATTCTATATATCTCTTGCCTTGAAAGGAATGAAAGTGAGCGTTTTAATTCACGAAACATTTACTTTTAATATTATTAACATACCTTTCGGAGATTCGAACCAACAACCTATCGCTTCGCAGTCCAACATCGTATCCACTACACCACCGAATCGCTGACGGCTACAGTGTTTCAAGTTATATTTATGTATTTTTTAGGGGCATATTCGGACGATTGGGATTTCGGTCCATCGGGAATATAGCCATTGGGCTGGAAATCTAAAATCATTGCGGGATATTCGGTCGAATGGGATTTCGGTCCATTGGGAATTCGGTTGAAAGGAACGATACCCTTAATACAGGCTAAATAGGAAGTTGG
This sequence comes from Phalangium opilio, assembly GCA_019434445.1. Classification (NCBI taxonomy): domain Eukaryota; kingdom Metazoa; phylum Arthropoda; class Arachnida; order Opiliones; family Phalangiidae; genus Phalangium; species Phalangium opilio. Next base: position 131,810 of record JAEQBA010002650.1, read on the forward strand.
ACTGCAAAACCGAGTGTATTCAATTCTCGCGTCATTCTTGAACTAGCTCTCAGTAAGTCTCTAGCATTACGAAGTATAGGCAGTGTCATACTTATTGAAACATATCTGATAAACTTATGATAACTGTATATACAATACTGGCCCTTTTATTACCAAAAAATGTTTCAATTTTCTATCTTTTATGGTGGTTTAAATATTTTTAGGATCGAGACGTGACAGTATTAGATCAAAAGATCTTATTGAGATGAATGAGTAAACCTTTTTAAGATGCCTTTTTAGGCCTAACCAATTTTTTATTCAAATTTTAGAAAAATAAAAGCAGTAATATTAATGCCAAACAGAAGCAGATAAAAATTTAAGGTGCGCTCGAAGTTGACTTCCCGTACAAATATTTTAAGCTGTAATTCATCTGCATACGCGCTTTTTTATCGCTACCACGCTGTAATAGGTATACATTAAGGCTACATTTCTGCAGCTCAAAAAACGGGAAAATTTCACAGCAATTCTAGAACTGCAAATTGACTGCCGTTTCTACATTTTCTGTTTGTTAACTGTTAACTGTCTAGCCTGGCAGAAATATGCAGCGCAATTCTACAAACGCTATGCAAAAGTAGAAATACCAGCTGCTAGTTTAAAACTGTAATTTGACCGTTTTAATAGACATGTTACAGGTCTGCAAAGATGATAGAAAAGAAGAAATCCAGCTGCTAATTTAGAACTGTAATTTGACCGTTTTAATAGACATGTTACAGGTCTGCAAAAGTGATAGAAAAGTAGAAATCCAGCTGCCAATTTAGAACTGTAATTGGACTATTTTTATAGACATGTTACAGGTCTGCAAAAGTGATAGAAAAGTAGAAATCCAGCTGCTAATTTAAAACTGCAATTTGACCACATTTATAGGCATGTTACAGGTCTGAAAGAGTGATTGAAAAGTAGAAACTAGCTGCTAATTTAAAACTGCAATTTGACTACATTTAAAGACATGTTACAGGTCTGCAAAAGTGATGGAACAGTAGAAATACAGCTGCCAATTTAAAACTTTAATTTGACCTAAATTGACCATTTTTATAGACATGTTACAGGTCTGCAAAAGTGATGGAAAAGTAGAAATGCAGCTGCCAATTTAGAACTGTAATTGGACTATTTTTATAGACATGTTACAGGTCTGCAAAAGTGATAGAAAAGTAGAAATCCAGCTGCTAATTTAAAACTGCCTTTTGACCACATTTATAGGCATGTTACAGGTCTGAAAGAGTGATTGAAAAGTAGAAATCTAGCTGCTAATTTAAAATTGCAATTTGACTACATTTAAAGACATGTTACAGGTCTGCAAAAGTGATGGATTAGTAGAAATTCAGCTGCCAATTTAAAACTGTAATTTAACCACATTTAGAGAGATATTGCAGGTATTCAAAAGAAGGAAATTCTACTTTTGAATACCTGCAATATGTCTATAAATGTGGAATAGTTACAGTTTTAAATTGGAAGCTAGATTTCTACTTTTCCATCACTTTTTCAGACTTGTAACAAGTCTATAAATATGGTCAAATTGCAGTTTTAAATTGGCAGCTGGATTTCTACTCTTCCATCACTTTTTCAGACTTGTAACATGTCTATACATGTAGTCAAATTACAGTTTTAAACTAGCATCTGGTATTTCCACTTTTCTATCACTTTTGCACACCTGTAACATGTCTATAAAAATGGTCAAATTACAGTTTTAAATTTGCAGCTGGATTTCTGCTTTTCCATCACTTTTGCAGACCTGTTACATGTCTATAAATGTGGTTAAATTGCAGTTTTAAATTGGCAACTGAATATCTACTTTTCTATAAGTTTTGCAGACCAGTAACATGTCTATAAATATGGTCAAATTACAGTTTTAAAATGTCATCTGGATTTCTACTTTTCCATCACATTTGCAGGCCTGTAACATGTCTATAAATGTGGTCAAGTTGCAGTTTTAAACTAGCAGCTGGTATTTCTACCTTTTCATCACTTTTGCAGACCTGTAACATGTCTATAAAAATGGTCAAATTACAGTTTTAAATTGGCAGCTGGATTTCTGCTTTTCCATCACTTTTGCAGACCTGTTACATGTCTATAAATGTGGTTAAATTGCAGTTTTAAATTGGCAACTGAATATCTACTTTTCTATAATAGTACAGGAAAAATAGGTTTTAACCCGCAACAAATTGAAACAAAGCTGAAAATTTCAGATCTTATAGATTTTTGGGCGCTCTTTAACGTGGTGTGGTCTCCCACACTCTCTCATTGGAGGAATTTCCGCCATATTGGAAAATGGCGGACAAAATCGAGAAAACGTTTAATAACTCCGGTTCTACTTAACCGATTGACGTGTAATTAGGCTTCAATTGTAGATCGCCTTCAAACACATAATTCATCTCTTAAGATATTTTGCCCTACAACTAACCGGAAGTTCACAATCTGACCCTGAAGATTGGTCTCATATAAAAATGGGAATTTAAAGCATTTTATGGTTTCTATTTTCAGAATACATTTCTAAAATAAAGCATATAGTTCCCATTACTGAAAAATTTTATTTCTTTTGAGACCGGAGCTATAATGTATAGTACGGGAGTGTTTAAAACAGCCTTTGCACCATCATAGACCTAATTTTTTTAATATATACCATTGTTCGCCGGCACTTGTCAATACGGCTAAAGTTGAGTTAAAGCATGTGAAACAAAGTTGTCATAACCAAGTGTATACTTTAAATGAAGATTATGGAATTGAGCTTTTGAATTAGCTTCTCTTCCACCAACAAGTGCGGCAGCAAAGCAACATTCAAATAGAGTTTATCACCAAGTTCAAACATGGTTTGGAAGCAGCCTAAATGCTAGAGAATGGGGCTGGAGACAGATAGGATCTGAACTCAAACCGATCGTTACCACTCTACAACCTGCTCCAGCTGAGCTTCTGCAAGGAAGTCTGTGATTTGAAATGTGAATGCGGTAAAACTGGTCCAGTCTATTCTTCAATTTGTAGACAATGCAAGGGAGTATCTTGTTCAAATGAACATATAGATTTTGAGGCTCAACCTCAAGTAGAGGACTATGATTAAACTTAAGCTGAACCAATATTGATAAATATACTAATATACAAGTTGGTAAACAAAAATAAACCTCTCCGATACGAGACGCAATTAATAATATTAAGAAAATAATTAATAAAATATAATTGATATTAATTACTTTAGTAGTAAGTAGTTTAACGTAATTCTACTGAAGTCGTTTTAAGAAACTTAATTCCTAAAATAATTTTAAACATAGCTATTGTTGACGTTTGAATTCTAGCTTATGCCTCTTTAACAATTTTTGGAAATTTAGGGTATATAAGGCGATTGATTTACAATAAATGATAAGAAATCCGCAATTGCATGAACCTTTGGTTGAAGCCCTGCATTTGGGAGGCTAGACGTTTCTCGTAACCCTAACCGATCGCCACGCACTTCTTGATTCTAACGTTGGGAGTAAAAGCAAAACGTTTGGTCCGATTTGCCAACTGCGGACGCGGTGACCGACACACAGACAGACAGACACCCCCCCCCCACACACACACGTCCAGTATAATACCTCTCCGTGACGTCATCGTCACTTAAAGAGGTAAAAATATAGTGGGAATAATATATTTTAGGTTTAAAACCCTCTTTGCATTTATTTCGCTTGAAACCGTTTCGAAATACTCAAAAATTAGATTTGCCTTACCTTCCGGGCTGGATTGTGAACTTCCGGTTAGTTGTAGGACAACATATCTTTTGGATGAATTATGTGTTTGAAAGTAATCTACGATTGAAGCCTAATAACTTGTTAATCGGGTTAGTAGAACCAGAGTTATTAAACTTTTTCTAGATTTTGGAAATGTATTCTGAATATAGAAACCATAAAATGCTTTAAATCAGGCCTGTGCGAGTACTCGATCAAAGGCGAGTACTCGATCGAGTCTCGAGTCGAGTACTCGACTCGAGACTTGAAAATCAAAGTTTTAGGACTTGAGAATAATTTCGAGTCCTCAAAAATCCTCACTACTGGACTCGAGGAGGACTCGAACCGAGGCTTAACACCATATCAAGTCCAAAAATATTTACTATGGATAAAGAATTTATTCTTCTTTCGTCTCTTGTCAGCACGCACAAATCTACATTACATAGTGGCCTAGCTTTCCCGTGCTGACAACCGAAGCTGCAACAAAGTATATAACGAATAAGCTGCCTTCGGAGATAGGGAGTTGCCTACCCTCTAGCACAAAAACAAATTTCCTCACGCTCATCCTTTATCAATGTATTTCGCTAGAACTCGGTGACTCGGAATTTCAAGTAGAGCGCGGTATCTAGTGGGGTTTTACCGATTTAGATTTTAGAGAAGACAGCTGATTGGACAAAAGTTTGACGTCAGCTAGAACATGTTTATTGACGTTTGTTACTTTTTATATCCAAGCTGTGAAATTTGAACAAATTAAGAGTAAAAAATAAAAGATATGAAAATATTTAGCCTTTATGTTGACATGAAATAATTTATTAGGACTCGACTGGGACTTGGTATAATTTATCAGGACTCGACACTGGGCTTGAGACGCAGTTTTGAAGCTGACTTTAGGCCTCGAGGACTCGATATCACTTAAAAGACTCGACTCGAGATTCTATAAGAGCTTTTTTTAGGACTCGAGACTCGACTCGAAGCCCAAAAAACTGGACTCGCACAGGCCTACTTTAAATTCCCATTTTTATATGAGGCTAATCTTCAGATTGTGTACTTCCGGTTAGTTGTAGGACAAAATATCTTAAGACGTGAATTGTGTGTTTGAAGGTGATCTACAATTGAAGTCTAATTACGTGTTAATCGGTTAAGTAAAACCGGAGTTATTAAACGTTTTCTCGATTTTGTCCGCCATTTTCCAATATGGCGGAAATTCCTCCAATGGGAGAGTGTGGGAGACCGCACCACGTTAAAGAGCGCCCAAAAATCTATAAGATCTGAAATTTTCAGCTTTGTTTCAATTTGTTGCGGGTTCCCTCTATTTTTGGGCTAAAATGACTGTACTATAAGTTTTGCAGACCTGTAACATGTCTATAAATATGGTCAAATTACAGTTTTAAAATGTCATCTGGATTTCTACTTTTCCATCACATTTGCAGGCCTGTAACATGTCTATAAATAAGTTCAAGTTGCAGTTTTAAACTAGCAGCTGGTATTTCTACCTTTTCATCACTTTTGCAGACCTGTAACATGTCAATAAATATAGTCAAATTGCAGTTTTAAATTGGCAGCTGGATTTCTACTTTTCCATCACTTTTGCAGATCTGTAACATGTCTATAACTGTGGTCAAATTACAGTTTTAAACTAGCAGCTGTTATTTCTACTTTTGCATCGCGTTTGCAGAATCGCGCTGCATATTTCTGCCAGTACAGACAATTAACAGATAATAAACAGAAAATGTAGAAACGGCAGACAATTTGCAGTTCTGGAATTGCTGTGAAATTTTCTCGTTTTTCGAGCTGCAGAAAATGTAGCCTTAATGTATACCTATTACAGCGTGGTAGCGATAAAAAAGCGCGTATGCAGATGAATTACAGCTTAAAATTTTTGTACGGGTTGAAATTTTTTTCTTATCGAGCTTAGAGGCGAGCTTTGATTTTCTTATCGAGCTTCGAGCCGAGCTTTGATTTCCTTATCGAGCTTCGAGCCGAGCTTTGATTTTCTCATCGAGCTTCGAGCCGAGCTTTGATTTCCTTATCGAGCTTCGAGCCGAGCTTTGATTTCCTTATCGAGCTTCGAGCCGAGCTTTGATTTTCGTATCGAGCTTCGAGGCGAGCTTTGCTTTTGTTATCGAGCTTCGAGCCGAGCTTTGATTTTCTTATAGAGCTTCGAGCCGAGCTTTGATTTTCTTATCGAGCTTCGAGCCGAGCTTTGATTTTCTTATCGAGCTTCGAGCCGAGCTTTGATTTCCTTATCGAGTATCGAGCCGAGCTTTGATTTTCTTATCGAGCTTCGAGGCGAGCTTTGATTTCCTTATCGAGCTTCGAGCCGAGCTTTGATTTCCTTATCGAGCTTCGAGCCGAGCTTTGATTTCCTTATCGAGCTTCGAGCCGAGCTTTGATTTCCTTATCGAGCTTCGAGCCGAGCTTTGATTTTCTTATCGAGCTTCGAGGCGAGCTTTGATTTTGTTATCGAGCTTCGAGCCGAGCTTTGATTTTCTTATAGAGCTTCGAGCCGAGCTTTGATTTTCTTATCGAGCTTCGAGCCGAGCTTTGATTTTCTTATCGAGCTTCGAGCCGAGCTTTGATTTCCTTATCGAGTTTCGAGCCGAGCTTTCATTTTCTTATCGAGCTTCGAGGCGAGCTTTGATTTCCTTATCGAGCTTCGAGCCGAGCTTTGATTTTCTTATCGAGCTTCGAGCCGAGCTTTGATTTTCTTATCGAGCTCTCGATCTTTCAGGTTTAGTCAAAAATCGGGTTTCGAGCCTAAAGAATGTTCTTCTTTTTAGATAAGACGACTTTTGATTATTCTAGCAAGTTTCAGAAGGAACTAATTGCCTTTAACCTTATGCTAAGTTTGCTAAGACAGTATCACGAAAATAAATAAAAACAGGTATCAAACTCAAACAGCCTTTAGTTTTTTGTCGGCGGGAAAAATGGCGCCGATTTCCTCCAACAACGCTGCTTACGTAGGATGATTGAATAATTTCTTTGCCTTGCATCATGTGCATCATGCGTGCTTCGAATAACTCAAACTAAGAGCCAATCAAAAGTCGTCTTATATATCGGACCTGGTTCTGTGTCACACCATTTCAAGAGCTAATAAGAATTAAGCTTACTTAAACCCCTTCGCAGATCTCATAGGTAGGATTTCGCGCAACCAGGGTTTTTGAGAGATGGTTGGGAACTCAATTTTGGCTACTCGGCTCGATCGAGTACTCGAATCTTTTCGAGCACTCGCACATGCCTAATATTATCTAAGGCTTAGTGACATATATTTCATATTTGTTTGTTTTTTAGTTTGAAAGCGCTATTCATGGTAAGCATAAACAGAAAGTACCCAAGCATCGCAAGTCAAAGTTGGAGAGGAAGACGGAGACTCGAAGTATTAAGAAGCGTAATAAACTCGAGAAAGTAAAAAAGCCGTTGAAGGATGGTGAGAAAGAAGCTCAATATGATCCCCAAGATGAGGATGAAGATGATCAACATAACCCTAACGACACTGAGTGGAAAGATGTTCCAACCGGGATACTGCTGAAAAGGAAAATATTCCCCTTAACAACGAACATTAACCAACTCAAATCATTTATGATTGTAAGTTTACTATTTTTTGTTTTTACCTTACTCCCACTGATGAAATATGTAAATTAAGTCCTGAAATTAGCGCCCAATTTAGATGCATTAGTATTACCATTAGTTTATAAGTAGAGGTGTGCGGTTAACCGTTTCAATCGAATAATTCGATCGAATACCAAACCGAATTATTCGATCCGGTATTCGATAAGCCCATTTTCACTATTCGATACGAATATCGAATGCCGACCTGACTTTTCGGTTAAAGTTCGACAAAAGAAATATAGGTCCTAGGCACAAGAGAGACCCACCTTATTTTAAAAATTATCATTCCAATTTTATTTGTCTCCAATCAAAAACTACCCTCATGTGACTAGGAAAATTTTAAGAAACACTTGGCCACCAATGAGGAGAGGTATTTTGAAATTTAGGAGCTTCTAAATGTTTTTCTCCTTGCTATGTATTAACTATTCGCGAATATTAGGATTACCACCCGATAAATCGCGAATAGTTAAGCCTAGTATTCGCGAGTATTAGGATTACCACCCGATAAATCGCGAATAGTTAAGCCTAGTATTCGCGAGTATTAGGGTTAACTATTCGCGAATTCTAGGCTTAACTACTCGCGATTAATCGGGAATGAAAAAATTACCAAGGCCTAACTATTCGGTATTCGATTTGGAATAAACTATTCGATTCGATATTTGATAAGGAAAATATTTAAGTATTCGATAACCGGTTCGATACCCAAAAAGTGGTATTCGCACACGGCACACCCCTATATTATTTGTACCTACGTTCTATACAAAATAATGAGCTAAGGCTCTTCCTTTTTGGAAATCCATAAATTGGTGAAACAACATTTAAGATTTCCATATATGCAGGAAATTCCACTTCGTTAGTAGATTGGATTAGGTAGTACTTGGAATTGGTCCAATTTTCTTATAACTTCCTGTTAGGGATAGTAACTGCGGCTAGGGGGCGTTTGGAACATGTATACTTCATCTTTTAGGGGAACGAACAATCCCTAGTGTTAGTTAATCCATGTGAAGAGGGACTCCTAGTTCACTCTCTAAAGAGATATCAGCTCGGGCTCAAATTTGATGATTTAAATAACGAGACTCGGGCTCATCGCTTTATAAAGTTCGAGCTCAAGCAGGGCTCAATATTTAACTTCGAGCTCACGTCGGTCTCGGCTCCTAAAACTCATAGAGGACTCCGCTCAGCCACATTTTCCATCTCTTATTAGACTACGCTTTTGCATTTTAAAACATCCAGCTTAAGTTCTTATATTAACTTCTTTCTTACTCAAACAAATTTACATGATTTGTGTTGAATGAAAGAGTGGCCGCTATCCAAGGAACCTTTAGGAGCTAAGCATCACATGGTTTGCGGATTTCATTTCAATGAAAACGGAAAGAAATGCTACACGGATAAATTTCCCAATATGTTCGGTGGCAAAAGTGTTGACATAACAGATTTCCTTAATGATCATGATATAATAGAGTATCGTGAAATTGAAATTGGGGCTGTGTTTAATCCAGTGGAAGATAATGGTATGTAAACATACCACCACCATCTTAAAACATTACTGAATGTAACAGTACATTTTTTATAATAGAATTATATCCATTTCCGACTAATGATGTGATTGTTCGAGAAACCATTCCAGAAATGAATAGCGATAAAGGTTTGAATATTGTGTAAAAAAGTATTGTTTCAATGAAATTTTCATTGCTTAAAATTTTGTAATTTTTTATTTTGGAACATGATTACAGCCTTCCTCGTGATTACGAATGCCTAGCCAAACTTACGAAGTCGTATCAAGCGGAGATTTTCAGACTTCAAAAGTTTGTGGAAGAGGCGACTTAAGTCAAAGACGCACATAAAACTGTACTGAAATAGAATATGAAACTCAAGGCGGAAAATCTAAAGCTTACTGATCAGCTCAAAGCGTTTAATGAAATTAAAACTCAAAATGAAAAGCTAAAAGTCTCTAATTCCTCTCATTTAAGAGAAAAAAGTGCGATATGAAAATAAGGTTAGGAATTTGGAAAATCGTCTTAAAGAAACGAGAAGATTTTCACTGAGAAATTTTCACGGAAGCCCATGAATATGCTGATGACACCGCCATAATAGCCGCCAACAAAAACCTAGAAAATCTAATAATAGACGTCGATAACGACTTAGATAAACTGAATAAGACGTTAAAATCCAGGGGACTGTTAATAAATCTAGAGAAAACTAAATTCATGATTCTCGCCCCAAAACCCAAGATGAGATTACACTCTAAAAACATTGACATCATCTATAATGGACGGATCATGCGTGTGCAATTTTTTAAATACCTAGGTATTTGTTTAGACGAACAGTTAAACTGGACTCACCAAATAGATTACATTACGAAGAAGGTCCTATCCAGGATTTGGCTCCTCAAACCACTACAGAACAGCCTAGATATCGATACACTACGAATGCTATACATTGCGTGCATTCAGCCGATAATAGACTGTGGAAATATCTTCTACTCTAACGCTAGTAAAACAATACATGCACAATTGCACGCCTTGTATACTTCCTGTTCAAAATTAATTGCCAAAGCCACAAAGTTCTCATCGGCCACACTGGCATTGACAACCGCCAAAACAGACACACCTTATCAAAGATACCTGATGGCTATCTTAATATTAATGTATAAAATCAAAAATGGCCATGGTCCCCAGTACCTATTACTTCATTTCCCTAAATTACTAAAACGCAGTACGCGTAATGAATTAAATTTTTATGTGCAAACTTTTAACTCTAAGTATAAAATTAAAGCACTAAACACAAAGGCGTCAGCCTTTGGAATGACCTACACAACAATATTAAAGGCTCAACTTCTATAAATATTTTTAAGAAAGAAATTAATAATTATGTTAAGGTCATTTCACAGTAAAATACTATAACTTTCTAATAATTTAACCTAAGGGACATATTTGTAAATAAGAATCACTCTTAAAGATTGCTCCTGAATAAAAGCATTTATTTATTTATTTATCAGTATCCGACAGGATGATGCAGTTTTACACCGGATGTGAAAATATTGGCGAGTTTAATGACCTATATGAGTTCATTGAACCGGACGTAAAAACTCTAAACCTGTATAACGGAGCTAAGGGTTACAAAAGAAAATTTGGTAGAAATGAACTTAATTTAAAAGGGCGTACCATGCATTTATCTTTTAAAGAACAACTGTTTTTAGTTCTTTGTCGTTTGAAAGTGGGCCTTCTTGAACAAGATCTAGCATACCGCTTTTGCATTTCCGTTTCAACAGTTTCAAATACTTGCATAACTTGGTTTGACCTCTTAGAAAAAAGACTGTGATGGGAAGTTTGGTGTCGAGGGTGCTCAAATAGGAGAACTAGGGTGAATCGCCTTTTAATCCCGACTGAAAAAGATCTAAAGGTTTGGGTCTAATTTCGCGAGAAATTAAACCTACTTCGGTGGTTCGATTGGGCGTATAATTTACTATGAAATGTTCATGGACTCGAGTTTAAATAAAAACAAAAATATTAAGTTTATTAAGATAATTAAAGTTCAAACGAGTTACAAAAAAGGTTCTATAAATTCGCCCATCCCGTGATGGGTCCCTTAGACGGGAGGAGAGAGAGGTTTCCCGAAGTTTACAGGGCTAGCGAAAGTTTGCAACTGCTCGTCTTTTAAAACGAGCATTTCTCTCCTAGAGTTACAAGATATTTTCAAAAAGGGGTGCCCATTTCTCATTGGTCAGTAGCTTCTTGTGCTTCCAAAATTTTACCTTATATGGTCATGAAAAGGACTGAAGAGAGCCTTCACGAAGTGTTTTTAGAAACTTTCCACTACTAACCGATGAGCCATGGGACCCTCCAAGAAGATGGGAAGGTACCGAGGGGCGTTTTGCTTGGTATTGAATGAGGTAAAAAAAGATCTTTGTAGATAAGGGAATACAAATTTTGAATGCAGTTACACTTTAATGTTTGAACAAAATTACAGAAATACATTTAAATTAATTAGGTTTAGAGGTTACATTGGTTACTTATTTAGATACATATAGTTATTATTACATTATTTTACAAAAAATCATACTAACGCAAAAATTCATTTAACACAAAGCTCCCCCCTTGAACCATAATGGTTCAAGAGTTTTAGTTAAGTTCTAGATTGAATAGAAGGGGGACTGGTAGTTTAAGAAGACAAGACCTAACTATGCCGTCGCGACCACGATAGGCTTCCTCTACCACTGCCATTTTCCAACACAGACGAGGCTGTTTTGGCTCTTCGATGAGTACCACGTCACCTTCTTTCAGTTCTTTGGTTGGGTCGTTAGCTACCCTGTGGTGGGCTGAGCGGAGTTCAAGAAGGTAGTCCTTCTTCCAACGAGACCAAAAATTATCCATTAGTCTTTGTCTAATGGAGGGTGGGTATGGAGGGATCATTTTCAGGGAATGTCGTCAGCTGTGAGGCGACCACCTACCAAGAAGTGAGAGGGCGTCAAGGGTGCTGGCTCTTCAGCGTCTTGGTAAATGTAGGTTACTGGCCTCGAGTTGATCACGGCTTCGGATTCAGCGAGAATAGTGTTTATCTCGTCTGTGGACAGACGGGCTTGTCCCATGACGCTTCGTAGACAAGTCTTAACGGAACGGAGCAGCCGCTCCCAAAAGCCTCCCCACCAGGCCGCTCTTTCGACTATATAATACCATGAAATTTTGAGTTCGCCGAAGTGCTTGCGAACTACAGGGCTTCTGACGTTTTCAAATAAAGCTTTGAGGTCGGCGTCGGCTCGTTTGAATGACTTGGCATTATCCGAGTATATGGCTTTTACTATTCCACGTCTAGCAATAAATCGGCGAAAAGCGAGCAGAAACGCGTCGGTTGACATGTCTGGTACAAGCTCCAAGTGAATGGCCCTAGTAACGGTGCAGGTGAACAAGGCTATATAGCACTTTTGTCCGTTTTGATCGTACAGAGGACCAGCGAAGTCCAGTCCACAACTTTCAAAGGGAGGTGTTGGAGTGGTTCGAAATGGAGGTAAGGGTGCCATTTCCGCGGTTGTTCTACGGGCACGTGCCCATTTGCAGTGGTAACAGTGGTCAATGACGCGTTTTATTAGTTGGCGTCCGCTAGGGATTCAGAATTGTTCCCTTACTTCGACAAGTGTGTCATTTACTCCTGAATGCATCAACCGTTCATGTTGATTGTACGCGATTAGTTCTGAGAGCGGATGTTGTGGCGCTAAGATCCAAGGGTGGCGTTCTCTGTACGAAAAATAAGTTGACGTGATGCGTCCGCCTACACATAGTAAGCCATCCTTCAGAAAAGGCTGAAGCGAGATAAGTTTAGACTTCTTGGAAACTTCTTGACCATTTTCCAGGCTAGCTACTTCTTCAGGGTAGCTATCAGATTGAGCTCTTTTGATCCAGAATTTCTCGGCGCGAAAAATTTCTTCTGTTGAAATCTCTTCAGTTTTTCTTTCTAATTTAGGCTTTCGGCAATTGTCTATAAACCGAAATAGATAAGCGGTTATTCTGTAGACAGATACTAGATATTGGTTTCTGAATCTCTTTAAGTCTAATGGAGGTTCACTCGTTGGCTCTATGACGCAAACAGCTTGCGAAACGGCTTTGAAAGAGTTTCTAAGTTCTTCTTGAGCTTGGTTATCCAATACTTTTCTAGTCGTAATCTTCTTGGGGTGAAATTCTTCGTTTAAGCTGAGCCATTCTGGCCCTTTCCACCATAGCTCGTTGCTAGCCAGATCGGAAACGGCTCGACCTCTGGTTGGCAAGTCGGCTGGATTATCCTTGCTCTTACAGTGATTCCAGGACTCAGGATTTGTCAGGGTTTGTATGTCCCTGACACGGTTGGACACAAACGGTTTCCACTGGGTTACCGAGCTCTTAATCCAGTGGAGTGCAATGGTTGAGTCTGTCCACATACGGACAGCAGAAGGTTTTGACAGAAAGCGTTTCAAGTAGATGCTTTGCAAGTCTTGCCCCAATTAGGGCTCCCATTAGCTCCAGTCTGGGAAGAGAGAGTTTTTTCAATGGAGCGACCCTAGTTTTCGAGGATACAAGAGAGGTTCTTATAATTCCATCTTCAGTTTCGAAACGTAAGTACGCAGCCGATGCGTAAACCTTCTCGCTTGCGTCAACAAATATGTGTAACTGGATGCGTACTATCTTGCTATCTAGAGCTTCAGCGTAGTAGGAACGTTGAATACTAATTTTACGGAGATCCGTGAGTTCAGCGCACCAGTTATTGAAAGTAATTGCGAGATCGTTGGGAAGTTTCTCATTCCAGTCCAATCCTCTTTGCCATAGTACTTGAAAAAGCATCTTAGCTCGTACTGTGAATGGAGCTAACATTCCAAGTGGATCGTAGATTCTTGCGACTGCGCTCAGAACGCATTTCTTTGTGTCGTCCTTAGAAATCAGAAATTCTAATAAGGCATCCATGACGAAAATTAGTGCGTCTTTTTGGGTATCCCATGACAGACCTAGAACCTTTTGAGTTATTGCGCTTGACGTTAAGCTTTGAGACTGCTGGATTCCTAATTCTGGAAAGTCACTTCCCGACAAGTATCTCAGTTCAGAAGAATTTGTCTTGAATTTTCGAAGATCCATTGAGGCATTTTTCAACTTTTCCGTTGCCTTCTTAGAGTTTTCATAGGCGGTTTCTACGCTGTTATCGCTGTGGACTAGGTCATCGACAAATAAGCTTTTGTCTAAAATCTTGCAGACTTCGGGTTCCTTTTCTTTGTATTGAGCAACATGGTGTCGGACAGTACCGGCCAATAAGAAAGGGCTACTTGTAATTCCAAATGGAGCGCGTGCAATGCGGTAAGTTTCTAAGGGTGAGTTTAGCTCATTTACGTCAATCCAGAGGAACCGGACAGCATCTCTATCTTCTTCGGAGATAGCGATTTGTAGAAAGGCTTTAGCAATGTCAGCGGTGTACGCAATTCTTCCTTCTCTAAATCGGATAAGAACGTCATAGATCTCAGGGTTGAGATTCGGTCCAGACTCCAGGCAGTCATTTAAGGACGGAGAGTTCGACGCGTGGGCTGATCCGTCATGGACTATACGACGTTTAGTAGTTTCGCTAGAAGCACGAAATACCTCTCTGTGTGGAAGATAGTAGATGGTTCTTCCCAAGTCCATAGCAGCATCGATTTTGACCCTTTCGATGATTCCAGACTTTAATTGCTCTTTCATGATCTCGTTATATTCCAGGAAACGAATAGGTTCCTTTTTAAGCTTCTCAAGTAGGGACTTGGTTCTTTTAGTTGCACCTGCAAGGTTGCTGTCCAACTGGTCTTTTTGTTTGGCTTCCAGGGAAAGGAAACTTCGTATTGCTCATCCTTAAATTTAATAGTGTTCTTAAAGAGTGCCAATACGTCGCTTTGGTCAGCTGAGTTAGAGTTGGAATCCAAAATTCCAATAGAATCGAGTTCCCAGAACGCTCTGGCTTGTTCAGATAATAGGTTATCTTCTTTTTGTTCTTCTTCCGCTCCTGCTAGCATCAGAGTGACGGAATTTACGCCGTAAGAGTGTGAAGTCACCTTTTCAGGGCCGTTAATTACCCAACCGAAAACTGTTTCTTGGGCCACGATCTTAGGTCCAAGTCTTTCGAAGTTGACGGAGACTATACCCCAGTACTCATCAGATCCGATTAAGACAACGACAGACGACGCGGTATTTCTTCCTACCTGGTTTGTTACAGCATCAACCAGTTGGAGGCCTCTCATTCATTTCGGAGACTACTCCAGAGCTTGGAATAGAGAAAACGGCTCCGCTGACTTCCGGTGACTCTAGAGCTTCGATGGTTACTCGTTTGACGGGATTAGATATATTAAAAAGCTCTACGCGAACCTTTCTCCTCTTGGTGCGAATAGGCGTAGCTCCTTCGAAGGGGTAAATATTAAAATCTTCTTCGCTAAGAACAGGGAGGTTAAGACGTCTGGATACGCTTTCTTTTATGACCGTTACTGCCATTGTCAAGTAGGCAGCGGATTTTTATAGACTTTTCCTGATTAGGGTTTTTAGCCAGCGCTTGGGCCATCTGTAGAAGGACCATACTCCTTTTTGTCGTTGTTAGTTTCTATCTGACAGGTGTTAACTACGTTATCTTGATTGAGGTTGTTATGATCGCGATTTGAGCTATTATCTTCATTGTCACAAAGGGTGACGTGGTGCCTTTTGTCGCATTTCGGGCACTTCCGGTTACGCGAATCGCAGTTTTTCATTAAGTGCTTTCTAAGACAGATATAGCATCTTTGTTTCGAGTAGACGATTGCTTTACGTTCGCTTAGAGTCAAAGCTTTGCATTCCGACGTTTTGTGGGAAGGGTTGTCGCAATAAAAACAAGTTTTGACATACCCATCTTTAGAGTTACCAGCTCCTACGTTTAACGCGGAAGCCGATGGTAGATGGCGTATGGGTTTGTGGTTTTTGCTATCGTGGCGCTCATGAGCATGGTTTGCTTTTTCAGGATTTTTACGCTCAGATTGACTTATGTTATAGGCGCGAGTTCGGCATGCAATTTCTTTGCGTATAAAAGACAATAGGTCATCTACTTTATACTTTTTATGATCAAACGTGCGATCTGGGAGCAGCCAAGTCGAGCACTGACATGACATCCTTTTCTCGAAGCAACTCGTGGCACTTTTAAGCCCACTGTAACTTCGTGATGGGTACAGGTAATAGTCTGAAATTTTGCTTGCCGCGAGGACGGTCAATTCTACCTATAGTTTCCAAATTTTCAAGTTCCTACCCTATATACTTTTCGAAATATCGCAGGTGAAATTTACCTTATTTTGTCACTCACTCACTCACCGATCATCAAAATTCTACGGTACTTCTAGGGGAGATAGAAACTTAAAATTCATGATTTAGTTTTCATTTATTTTTTAAAGCACAGAAAAATTAAAACATCCCCAAATTTTTATAAAATTGTTCTTTAGTTCTTTATTTTAAAAATAGATGGCGCTGCCGTCTTTTCAACAGAAATAGTGTCTGTTCTTGATAAAAAGACGTAATGGTCCAAAGTTAACCGAAAGTTAAATATATATTAAAGCTAATAGGAGTAGTAGTTTAAAAGAAATGTGTCGTAACTGATTCATTCTTATATTAGGATATCGCGTACAATCTTTATTGCATATTCTCTGCGGGTCGAAAGGGGTAATTCAGCGTAAATATGGACAAACGTTAGCGATTATATTGGCAAACGAAGTACAACGAGAGGGTCTTTTTTTAATATAACTACCGAAGTATAACGAGAGGGTCTACAAAAAGAAGTGAGATCTAATGAAAAACATTAACATGTACAAAAATGGGCCAAGCCTCGCTTCGTGCCCTCTCCGCCGTAAAACGTTCTGAGATCCCATGTAGAGCCAAGTCTGCCTTTTGTTCTCATTCAATCGCCAATTGAACAATTATGTTATAAATTAAGTCATTTTCCTAATTAATAACCAATATTCTTTGACTGTATCATTATTATACATCTTTGTTCGTATCAAAAATATCGTGACTTGGCAAGCGCAGGTATTTACCTTATAAACGTGTACATAAGATTATGCATAACTCGCCTTATAAATTTGTAAATAGGGTTATGCATAACTCGCCATATAATTTGTACATAGGGGTGTGCATGACTCATCTTATAAACTTGTACATATCCCCTCGACCATAAACGATTTAGTGAATATCCCTTCGATTATTTTAAAATCGGCAACGATTTAGTGAATATCCCCTCGACTTCCTTTTAATATTACTTGCCTGTGATTGCCAAGTCACGATATTTTTGATACGAACAAAGAATATTGGTTATTAATTAGGAAAATGACTTAATTTATAACATAATTGTTCAATTGGCGATTGAATGAGAACAAAAGGCAGACTTGGCTCTACATGGGATCTCAGAACGTTTTACGGCGGAGAGGGCACGAAGCGAGGCTTGGCCCATTTTTTGGCCCCCACATGTTAATGTTTTTCATTAGATTAAAATCTACTACTAATTCAACAGGTAATTTTTTAAGCAAAACACGACATAATAAAACACCGTACTAACTAGTAATTACTCCTAAAGATTGAAGGCTACGAATTTGTATTTCTAACGTATCATAAAGATCTTTTAGACCATTGACATCGCTAGATTTAGTAACTGGTTTTAAGCTTGTCAATATATCTAAATGAGTATCTGCAATTGCATCTTCGTCGCCGAAGCGATCTACTAAATATTCGATTGCTGCATCGTAATTACTGGCCGTAACGGCTAGTCCAGAGACTGATACATAGGCAGTTTCTACTAGATATGACATTAAATAGGAAAACTTAGCTTGTTTGGTAATTTGAGGGTTATCGTGGACGCTAATTTTGTACAGTCCCCAGAAAGCTTGCCAATTTTCGATTTCGCCGTTGAATTTCCTTATTTCTAGTTTCGGTAGACGAACGCAAGGTTGAAAAGGTATCGCGTTTTCATTTTCAGGTAATGAATTGTTCTCTTCTGTAGCATTAAAAAATCCAGGTAGGTTAGATTCCCGGATACCAGGGTTCACTATAGTTGAGGATTCAGGGTTCACTATAGTAGAGGATTCAGGGTTCACTATAGTTGAGGATTCCGATCTGATTGTTCTTAAGGCTGGCGCGAACACAGCAGGTTGTGATTGCTCCTTAATTTTCTTGATACGTCTTTTGGCGGCTCCTTTCCATTTAAGGATATCCTCGGCGTATTTGGTAACGAGCGAGTACTCTTCGTCGAGTTCCGCTTCCGTTTCGTCACCATCTAGCAGATCCTCGATTCGGTTGTTTAGGTCCTCCAGTTGAGGTTCCTTAGCTGCCAACTGTAGTACGGCATCTTCTAGTTTCTCTAGATCAGGGTCCAGATTTTCCGGTCTTAATTCGTCCTCGACGCGAGAACTTATTCGAGAGATTCCGGCGCGCATTTGACCGCGTTTACGCCTTAAGCGCGTGAGTTCAGGGTTGACCGACATTTTTGCTTTAAGTTGAGTAGTTCACGATTTCGTCACTTCACGTAAATCACCGTTAATCCCGGGTTTCGGCACCAAAATGTGATGGGAAGTTTGGTGTCGAGGGTGCTCAAATGGGAGAACTAGGGTGAATCGCCTTTAAATCCCGACTGAAAAAGATCTAAAGGTTTGGGTCTAATTTCGCGAGAAATTAAACCTACTTCGGTGGTTCGATTGGGCGTATAATTTACTATGAAATGTTCATGGACTCGAGTTTAAATAAAAACAAAAATATTAAGTTTATTAAGATAATTAAAGTTCAAACGAGTTACAAAGAAGGTTCTATAAATTCGCCCATCCCGTGATGGGTCCCTTAGACGGGAGGAGAAAGAGGTTTCCCGAAGTTTACAGGGCTAGCGAAAGTTTGCAACTGCTCGTCTTTTAAAACGAGCATTTCGCTCCTAGAGTTCCAAGATATTTTCAAAAAAGGGGTGCCCATTTCTCATTGGTCAGTAGCTTCTTGTGCCTCCAAATTTTACCTTATATGGTCATGAAAAAGACTGAAGAGAGGCTTCACGAAGTGTTTTTAGAAACTTTCCACTACTAACCGATGAGCCATGGGACCCTCCAAGAAGATGGGAAAGTACCGAGGGGCGTTTTGCTTGGTATTGAAAGAGGTAAAAAAAGATCTTTATAGATAAGGGAATACAAATTTTGAATGCAGTTACACTTTAAAGTTTGAACAAAATTACAGAAATACATTTAAATTAATTAGGTTTAGAGGTTACATTGGTTACTTATTTAGATAAATATAGTTATTATTACATTATTTTACAAAAAATCATACTAACGCAAAAATTCATTTAACAAAGACTGACAAAACTAGCGATCTGGCCATCGATAAAAATCGTTGACGAGCACTTGCCTAAAGAATTTAAAGAAAAGTTTCCCAAAACCAGGGTGATTATAGACGCGACTGAATTCTTTATACAAAAGCCGGATGACTTTAAAACTCAAAGTGATACATGGTCTTCCTATAAAACTAATAACACAGCAAAAGCCTTAATCGGCTGCACTCCAAATGGTTTTATTAGCTTTGTTTCTGATTTGGTGCCAGGAAGAATGTCAGACAGAGAACTAACGATTGCCAGTGGCATAATGGACTTATTAGAGCCTGGTGACTCGGTCATGGCTGATAGAGGATTTCTAATAGAAGATTGCTTAAATGATAAAGACGTTAAGCTAACTATGCCACCCTTTTTGGGAGAAAAGGCTCAGCTTACGAACGAAGAAGAGATATACACAAGGGAAATAGCAAGCGTTAGGATTCACATTGAGAGAGTCATTAGAAGCGTTAAAAAGTTTCATTTATTAAATACTATTTTCCCAAATAGTATGCACAATCAGTTAAATAAGATTTGGAAAATATGTTGTTTCCTGATTAATTTTTGCAACGAACCCTAGCTTGATGTTAAAAAAATAAAAGACCAAGTTTAAGTATTTTTGTGTTTTATTAAATATTTGCACATTGCCATTAATACTTCGTGGTTAAGGAACTATACGTCATAACATTGAGACAAAACGACTAGTTTTATCACATTGGTTCTAAGTAACACAAGGCAAAATGACTTCTTTATCACATGTTTTTCAAGTAAGGCAACCCATGAGTTAGGTAAAAGTTTAACAGTTTGGGAATCATTTCGGTGTTAAAAAAGTTTGAATCAAAAGGGATTCTATCACAAAAAGGTTTGTCGTTCCCACAGTCAACCAGTAAGTCACACCACTGTAAACCAGTTAATCCCATTTGACCTTGGATTTGGAAGAAAAAAGTGATTCTTGTCTAAATAAAACTCGTTGTTTTTATTAACCTTGAGGAACTTGGTAGTGCTATCTTTGGCTAAGAAAGCTTCTCTAATACTTAAGCCTTTTTCTTTGCATTTGGCTAAGGTTTTAATTTCCAGCAGTCCATACCCTACATTTTCCTGATATACAAGTCGATCTGGTGACGCTCCGAACATTGGTAGAACTGGGTTTACACAAAGGCCTACAGCAAAGGTGGTTGTGTTTGGATGGATGGTTTTGTACTTTTGGGTGGCAAGCTGCTCATTCTTTAGTCCTTCTTGGACATACTTGTTTTTTGACAGATCTGCTTTGTTAAATATGCTTTTCAGAAACGATTCGTTTACTTCTTTGCGTCACTTAAATATGTTTCCAAACTTAGAAGCTGTCACCCTATTTTTTCTCTCCGCGTTCCATAGTAAACAATTAGATTGTTGCCTAGTGTTTACTTCCATTGTTTTTGCTACGTTTAAATCAATTTTGAATACATCAGGTGTTTTAGCTAAGGTACGCTCGAGAAGAGGTTTCACATTTTCATCCAGCTCAATTTGTTTAAGAGGAAGAAGTATCTGCTGTGCTAAGTTATCATTAGTTAACTTTACAATGCTGGTATCTTTTGAAGCAGGTTTATTTCCAGCTACAGGATGAAATCCATTTTCAACTTGATTAGCGCAAAGGAAACTCCTTTTTTGCTTGGCTTGTAAGGTTTTGGTCAAATTTTCTATTCTTTTTTCTAAACCCTTCTTATCTTCTTCACTTCCTAAATCGGGTATGCTGCAATAGGCCTGCTGTTTCTTCTGCCTGATTAGAAGTTCTTCACTATTCTTTCCTGGTGTATGTCTGATGAAGTCTAACTCGTTGAAAGTGCGGCGAGCTAACTTCTTGCTTTCTGATGGTGCGCTCCATGTTCGGGTTTTTGCTGTACAGGATTTATCATCTGGTATAAAGCTTCTGCCCTCTCTCTTACAGTCTAATATAAACCATAAAACAGCCCCAACATGCTTGCATACTCCGCCTTGACCAGCCTTACAACCACACCAAGCTGCTTCAATAGTACTGTCTGAGGTTTTTATCTTTATAGCGATATCATATTTAGAATTAATGGTGTAAGATCCTTCAACTTTGCTCTTGATAAAAAAGTCTCTGTTGTGGCTGTTGACGTTGAACCAGGACACACAAATACTTGAGTTACGTTGTTGGCCTTAAACATACGGTAACCTAATGTCAAATGCTTCTTGGCTTTGGCGGTGTAGTGGTGTCTTATAATCGCATTTTCTTCAAAATTTGTAGGAACTATTTTAAGTTGTTTGGTCCAGTTTCCTTTTGGAAGTTTAACTTTATTATTTATTGCAATTTTTCTTTTCTTATATTTTGCAACAGATACACTGAAATTCAATAATATTGAACAGTTATTATATTACCATATTATTAAGATGCTAACTATATTATTTTTCTTATTTAATTATCTAAAGTTACTCATACCTTTTTGAAGGGTCAATAGCGTTCATGGTGACTTAGGTACGCGTTCCCACTATCCAACTTTAGTCAGCTGACAACGCCAACTTGACAAGTCGGGCCGACTGGTCAGGTAGTGTGAACGCCACACCTGTCCTGGTTTTTCACGAGAATTCCCCGATTAAACGAACCAAGTTTCTTTGAACCACGTATGTCCTTAATCACGTGATTATGGCGAATTTCAAATAATTTTCACCCACCTTCCGATGCCTTCATTTCAGTCCCTTTAAGTTTAACAATAAATCAGGCAATTTCCACTTGAGGGTGAAAACCACACGTTCAGGATAGTACAGTTTTCTTATTGGGCACATGCCAAAGTTGATCCCTTCATCTATAGTTCTGATTATAAAATTTAACCGTGCCACTTGGTTCAAATCATATTCTTACCTTAAAAGAAAAAAAACCAAAATTTTGGTAAGAGACTTTAAAAACTTGAGACACCTCTGTTATATTTCCTCTATGCGGATCGAGACAACCCTTTAGGCAGGCGCCCACGCCTACACAGTCTAACGAAGAGCACCCACAGACTTAACGTTTCTATAAGACGTTTGCCAAGAAAACGGGCACGCCGCGTACGATTTAACCCACCATTATGCATTTTATACTGGACTTTGTCATCTACTAATACTTCTTCGTTTCATTCGTAATATTTACCGAGAAATGCAGTGATATATTTTAACAAGATCTTCCGGATCTACTTTATCAAATTATCATCCAATCTTTTAAAGTGCATGTTCGAAGAATTGGAGTAAATTACACTCAAAACGTAATAGATCCAAATGCCCCCTTTTTATCCAAAATTATATACTTCAACCCACGTAACCAAAGTTAGATGATACGATTAAAAATTATTAATAATTATATTGACTATTATAAGGTTACATCGGTGGGTGGAAAAGTATAGTGTTGTTTTAGATCTGAAAGCGTTATTGGACGTTTTTAACCCTGAACATTTGTATAAAAACGAATTTACGAGAACATTATAAATTTGACAAGTGTAGTTGACCTTAAATTCAAGGTTTCATTTAATTAAGACTTAATACCTAATAATTGAAATTCCTTTCTTAATTTAGCCACGATGGCTCGTTAGTTTGTCCTTGGCATACTGTACGTGTTTACAAAAATTAAACCATGGCCATTTTACGAACCCTCAAAACTATTCTGGGCGCATCTCAAAGGTTTGCCCTAAGGTCCACCGTTTCCCTCAAGAATGTGATTTTACATTTCTGTCCGCCATTTTTTAAGATGACCGCGGATTAGAAAAACCTTTAATTTAGAGCAACGTCCCTGCAAAATTTCAGCCTTCTACTTAACAGCGGTTTGGGCTGCACATTGATTATTAGTCAGTCAGACATTCAAAAATGTATCTTATATTATATTTATAATAAAAATATATAGGAATGCATTTAAAAAAAGTCCCGTCACACTTGTCTCTAAGCGTAAGGCTAATTTCCTATCTTCAAATAGAGTTTTGCAGTCAACTGAGACAGAAATACGATAAAAAGTATTCTCCATGGGGTTTCTAACTTTCTGCAGTGCTTTTTGTTAGAAGGGAATGCGCGGCTCCTTTGACCCTTTGAAGTCGTGAATGGGCGCTTCCGGGTGCGGTTCGCCAGATCGACGCTTCCTAGACTTAAAAGAAGCCGATGCGATAGAGCCGATACTACGTGTATTCCTCTGGTGATAGACGGGTTGGAATTTCGGGGAACGACCTTCAGGGGGCTTTCACAAGGACGCTGCATTCCATAAACAGACACAATAGAAGCCGACTATTTCCGGTATGCCTTGAAATGCGGAAGAAGGGGTGAGTTATTTTTAGCCTCATCGTCTATTAATAGCGTGGATCATTAGATTGACCTGGTTTGTACCTTTTCGAAATTATTTGTGATGTAAAATTCGTCATCAGAAGTAAGATGAGACTAGAAGTACTGAGCTAACCAAATTCTTAACTTGGCGAAAGTGAATATTCTTGATAACACACCAACGGTTGGCCCTCTGGTAGCGGTTTCTGAAATTTCCCTTCAAAACGTGAGACGCTCGTGGCGGTAGACGGCCGAACTAGATTCAAGCACCCGCGTCCGTGTTCCGCGGCTTTAGGTTTAAGGGAAGGGGTAGGAAATTTTTTGGAACTAGTGTAGGCACGATGGAAGCGGCATAAAATCCTCAAATTTGTTCAATAGTGCCAGGATCTACTACCAATGCTAGAGCTCTTTACTTCTAGTCTCATCTTACTTCTGGTAATGCTAGAGACTTGCAGCTCGAGCTAGTTCGAGAACGACAAGCGAGAATTGACTGCACTCGGTTAATTTTGCACTCCATCTTCCTATTTAGTCTGTAATAAACCTTTGGCAGCGCCAAAACCAGGCGTGGCTTTACGAAAATCTATCTCACGTTTCTTATACTGTAGAACATATCTTATAAACTTTTGCTTTTATTGACATGGCCCAAGCGTGGCGAGCTTACTAAAGTACCGCCCATATCCCTAACTTTGATCTTGAAGCCGCGGAGACCTTAAAATAATTCCCCGCGTCATCTCTATAATTTCTCGGTGCTGATCAACTCATATACGCTAAAACGAGTTTACATATTTTCATATTAAGTGCGTCACAACAAGTACCACACTGTTGCAATATCGTTTCAAGGGAATACGAAACAATGGGAAGTTTGCAGAAAGGTTGGACACACCGCTGTTAGGTACGGTATACATTTATCCATCGTTACAGGCGCGAATCTTACCGGAGCCTCCGAGATGAACTAGGCCCATGCATGTCAAATTTTATGTGGGGAAATATCCAGTTTGTTAAGGAAAATATTTTCACCATATACAGGGTGGCTTCGGTATTTGTGGCCAATAGCTTCTATGGGATAGTATTATTCCACTGAAAATTGTATGTTTCCTACCATATTGTGTTGCAGGATTGATAACGTGAATAATTGATATGTAATGCAATAGACTGCTGTAATGGAAATAGTGTTTAACGTATTGCCTACAGTTTAAAGGGAGAGTGAAGTAGAAAATCAAGTGATTTTTATCGATTTTTCTACTAATTATAAGACCAGTCTGCATAGTCAAACATTCAGGAAATACTTCTGAATGATTATAAAATTCAAATTAGGTTCAGATTTTAAGGATAATTTTAAAGAAGGTTCTCCGACCAATCGCGTAATGCCTTGCCTTTTTATTAACAAATTTCTCGTGGCACGCTCCATGTCTCGCGCCATGATTATCACGTCTCGCGCGAATTTTATCAAATCTCGTGATAAATTTCATTCAACACGTAACATGCCACGAGAATTTTGTTAATAAAAAGGCAGGACGTTACGCGATTGGCCGGAGGACCTTTAAAATTATCCTTAAAATCTGAACCTAATTTGAATTTTAAAATCATTCGGAAGTATTTCCTGGATGTTTGACTATGCAGACTGGTCTTATAATTAGTAGAAAAATCGATAAAAAATCACTTGATTTTCTACTTCACCCTCCCTTTAAACTGTAGGCAATACGTTAAACATTATTTCTATTACAGCAGTCTATTGCATTACATATCTAATATTCACGTTATCAATCCTGCAACACAATATGGTAGGAAACGTACTATTTTCAGTGGAATAATACTATCCCATAGAAGCTATTGGCCACAAATACCGAAGCCACCCTGTATGTGTACGAGGTGGCGCTTATATTACCGGTGTGACAGGGGTCTTCCTTAAATTATCGTTGATATTTCAGGGGTCAGTCATAAAATTTTCATAATAGAGAAAAGTTTCATCCTTAAATTAACTTAAATGTTTTTGGGGCCATTCACTTTTTATTGAATCTTTCGGTTAGATTGTATTGATGACAACAAAAATAAATTTTTTTAATTAAAATAATTCAGTAAGAGTAATAAAAACGTATACTTAAAATTCGCGACCTTGGCTCAATACCTAAGCAGCCGACAGGGTCACGGGGTTGAACTTTGTTTATTTTACAGTAATATAAGCGCCCCCAAGCGTAGAACCACGGCGAACTAAATTGGTTAAAAAAATATTCTCGCTACGCCACACGCATCTCGGAGGCTCCGATCTTACGAAGTAAATTTTTATAGAAAGTTCGCGGACTCTTGAGGTCTTAGCTACTATAGTTCAACGGAATGCTGAAGAAATGATAGCTGATATGTTGTCCGAAAAAGTCGCCTTTAATCCAAAGCCTAGATTGCAGAATTTCATCTTTAACATCATATCTCAAACTGCTTTTTGGTAAAACCAGGAAACGAAACTTGCCGAATATCGTGGGTTTAATCTATTATTACCACAAGGTGAATAATCTAACACCAAGGACCTAGCTTTCCAGCTTAGGAATGAGGGTATTGTGTGTCCGGTTCTCTCTAACGAACGTCTCATCTCGAGTGTTCCTAAAACTTGATATCC
The DNA here is from genome assembly GCA_019434445.1 of Phalangium opilio. Taxonomy (NCBI): domain Eukaryota; kingdom Metazoa; phylum Arthropoda; class Arachnida; order Opiliones; family Phalangiidae; genus Phalangium; species Phalangium opilio. Next base: position 157,850 of record JAEQBA010002650.1, read on the forward strand.
CAAGGCTAGGCCGAATGCATCTACTGTAGAGTAAATGGTAGTTGAACACCCAAAGTTTTTCTCTCCTAACAGATTTTCTCGGCGCCAACTAACATCAGCCGCGGAAAGCTGGCTATCACTAAAAAATTCCACCCCCCTTAAAAAAGGTAGGAAACTTCATTTTTTAGATTGGAGGTTGGGTCCGCTTGCGATGAGCTTCTCGGCCAATAGAGAGACGGAGATCTTATTAGACGATCGGAGTTTACGTTACGGCGGAGCAAGTTACAAATAACGAAACGGATTTAGGGCTCTCAAAACAAACTCAGTATATCCGTGCCAGAAAAAAATAATTCTGTCGGCTTCTAATTTATCCATTCTGTCGACTTAATCACCCCCTTTAAAAACGTTAGCACTCCACACGATACGCCGTTGCCATAAAAAACGTAAACACCGTGGATGAACCCTCCATGCTTTAACTTACTAAAAAAAAATTAGCCTTGCCTGTTTTACTTCACTCTCCACCGCTGTGGGGCGCTGCTTCAAAAGCTCGTTCTCGGTCGTGGCCGAGATTTTAGAAATTTTATCTTTCCATTCACGCGAGCTCCGTTGGGAACTTTAAAAGCTTAACGTCAGAACTTTCAGACACAGAGGCTACGGCAAAAAATCTTACATAGGAACTTGGTGTAAGATTATTCTAATTGTGTTATTACTAAAACTTTAGATTGGACGAGTTAACCGAAGCAGAGCGACAAATAATGATGAAAGAGTTTGATCTTTTTCACGAGAGTATGACCATTTTCCCCGGAGACTTTTCGCCTATTCTTTGTCCGTTTTTTCGCAAGTTTGAAAAGTTAATACAAAACGCGGCGGAAGCTGTTGGGGCATTTTTGAAGGACAGATTGAAAGAAATTAAGAAAGATTACAATCCTGGTTATAAATTATTTTTATGAAACAATTAACCTTTAAAGGGAGGGTGAAGTAGAAAATCAAGTGATTTTTATCGATTCTTCTACTAATTATAAGACCAGTCTGCATAGTCAAACATTCAGGAAATACTTCCGAATGATTTTAAATTTCAAATTAGGTTCAGATTTTAAGGATAATTTTAAAGAAAGTCCTCCGACCAATCGCGTAACGCCCTGCCTTTTTATTAACAAAATTTTCGTGGCACGCTCCATGTCTCGCGCCACGATTGTCACGTTGCGCGCCTAATTTTATCAAATCTCGTGATAAATTTCATTCGACACGGAACGTGCCACGAGAATTTTGTTAACATGAAGGCAGGGCGTTACGCGATTGGTCGGAGGTCCTTCTTTAAAATTATCTTTAAAATCTGAACCTAATTTGAATTTTAAAATCATTCGGAAGTATTTCCTGAATGTTTCACTATGCAGACTGGATTTGTAATTAGTAGAACAATTGATAAAAAAATCACTTGATTTTCCACTTCACCCTCCCTTTAAGAGAAATCTATATCTACGTGTGATAACTCTAAATATACATATACTCTAGATGAATTACGCACTTCACGGATTCCGTGATCGCTTCTGGTATCGAAGCTGAATCCGAGGAATCTGAAAACAAAATTTACTTAACTGATCGCCATTTGCAAGGAATATTAGGCGACCTCTTTTTGGGTATTGTTAAGGCATTGTTTTTAACGCGATAGACCATTTAAAATAGCTGTTTCTAAAACGCTATACTTATGTTTTCAGCTGGTACCGACGCAACTACAACTGCCATCACGTGGGTATTCGGAGCCTTAGCTGCCTTTCCTGAAATTCAGGAAAAAATTCGTGAAGAAATAGACGACAACATAGGTACAAACGTTTTCGTAATTGCGTAGGATTCAAAAGATGGGTCGCGGGGAATTATTCTCCTCTCCCGTCTTAACGGTCTTATGTAGAGGTGTGCGGTTAACCGTTTCAATCGAATAATTCGATCGAATACCGAACCGAATAATTCGATTCGGTATTCGATAAGCCCATTTTCACTATTCGATTCGAATATCGAATACCGAACTGGCTATTCGGTTAAAGTTCGACTATCATAAATTTAGGTCCTTGGCACTAGAGAGACCCACCTAATTTTAAAAAATATCATCCCAATTTTATTTGTCCCCATCAAAAACTACCAGCAAGTGAATAGGGAAATTTTAAGAAATACTTCACCACCGATGAGGTGAGGTATTTTGAAATTTAGGAGCTTCTAAATGTTCTTCTCCTTGCTTTGTATTGACTATTGGCGAATATTAGGGTTACTACCCGATTAACCGCGAATAGTTGGCCTAGTATTCGCGAATATTAGGGTTAAATATTCGCGGTTACTAGGCTTAACTATTCGCGATTAATCGGGAAGGAAAAAAATTACCAAGGCCCAACTATTCAGTATTCGATTTGGAATAAACTATTCGATTCGGTATTTGATAAGGAAACTTTTTTGGTATTCGATAACCGGTTCGATACCCAAAAAGTGGTATTCGCACACCCCTAGTCTTATGTTAGGATGAAACTTAAAGGCCAACTTCCAACGAAAAGGGTTCTAGCGAACTGAAAACCGAACATCGAGACTAACAATGGAGTGACCGTGCCAACCAATTAGGCTTAGAAAGGTTACATAATTATTTCCACCGAAAGTCTGGAATGTACACGCGACTACTCTTACAAACGAAGAAAGGACAAACAACGAATGTGAAGGCTGGAATCATCGCTTTTCGCAGTAAATTTCCCATAAACATCCAACAGTATGGACTTTAATAGAAAAAAATGCGCCTAGAGTTAGCAGCAGACGAGACAAAGTTAGCACAACGATCTATTGGACGACTACCTCCAAAGAAGAAACGGAAAATTTACGAAAGTTTGCAACAAAAACTGAAAGGTTTATGCGAAGAGTACGATGCTGGTACTCGCCAACTAGAAAATATTTTAAGGGCTATATCGTATACAATAAGATTCCGATAATCATATTATTCGACAAAAAAGATTTTTTTTGGCTTTTTAACCTTGTGCAGTTTTTTTCTTGGCTTTTCCGCTGGTGGTTTTATGTTCCATGGATTGTTTGGTCTAGCTTTTAGTTCCGTACACTTTTTTAATTTGGATTTTTGTTCCGAGATTCCTCGCGAACACGTTGGTCTTTTCATGGAAAAATCACCTACGCGTTATCTACGTCATTTTGGACGTTCCCGACTTTTGGGTTCAAAAACATTTTGCAGGTGTCCTTATTGTTACACTACTTACAACTATACAAAAATATTTAGTTTGGCAACCTTGTTTTCTTTCTAGTTATTTTTAGTGGGGAAATAACATTTACGTGTGGGGAGAGTTTAGAAATGAATAGACATAAGTTTATAATGCCTCTAAGTACTCATATTGCTTCCACTTCTATGGCAATAGTGTTTGTCTGGCTCCCTTTAATGAAACCCTATACTCTCTCCGTATCATTTATCACCTCAACTTCAATACAAAATTGTACCGCCTATCCTAGCGTTTCTTTCACCCCTTTTAGAATGTTTCAGGACTGAAACCGCCTCTATCTCACGAGAGAGAGGGATTTGGGGTTGCTAAAGTAAAATTCGTTCCCCACCCCCAGTGCCTGCCTATACGAAACGTAAAACTCTCCTTTATTCCACCAAAGAGAGTATAGGGGAGGAGTGGAAAGAGGGGAAAATCTTGTCACGCTTTTCTACCGCGCATCTTCAATGCGCAGTACCGAGGCATTTCCGTTTGAGACATTAAACGGTATCGTAGGTGGCGCGACTGAGCCGGAAACTCCCTCGTACCGCTAGTATAATTTAGGCGAGACATAACTATTTACGCTTGTGGAGCGGGGGAGCTTCCACTCCTCCCTTATATTCTCTTTGATTCCACTGGATGATTTTTTTTCGTCTCGACCGCTTGGTGGCTGCACCGCGACAGAAATTTCAAAATTTTCTCTCTTCGGATCTTAGCGCTATACGAGTTCTGACGTCACAGTAGCCTGCAGAAGATGCCCAGTTGTAACCCGTATTTGTGTACTTAGCGGCATTATAAACTTATGGAATAGGCAAAGGGGTCACTCTTGCAAGTTCCAAAGGCTGACCTTAGCGGAACGAATGGACGGGATGGGGCAAACAACCTCTGCAGCAGTTGGAACGCTCCCATCTTGGGTAGATACAAAGGGGCTGATTGGTCAAGGTACCTCTGAATGCCCGCATTCGAGAGTCCCAAGACCGGACAATACCCTCAGTTTGTTTGAATAGGTATTTGTGTATTTGGTTACTTTTTTAAAATTAGAATTGGAAAGATAAAAATGGGTATATAAATTTTGAAATAATTTTGAAAATAATTAATTTTGAGTTTCCACTGTTACACTCTCCCCCACCTTATTTCTCATGTCCTCATTATTATATTTATACCTCCCTTATTTCAGAGGTAGGGTAATATAATTTAAGAGTACTATTCTGAGCCTAACTAAGTCGTGGACTAATAATTAATACTGAGGCTAATTAAGGTAGATTAACTAGTTCATTTGTTATTACATAGTAATAGTACTTAGGGGTTCTATTTATCGACAAGCGTTACGTTTGCTCACCCTGGCTTCATGCGCGTGTCTCTACTACGTTCTTCTTTAGAGAGAAAGCAATAGAGGTAGATTAAAATATCTTTCCAATGAAGAGGCTGACGCCATCTATCCTTAGGTTTTACAAACATAACACTCCTCCCAATTTACATTTGAAATTATGACTTAGTGGAATAATTGTTTACAAATATAGGAACAACAATTTTAAATATCACTAACAAGTTTGAATTATTAAATAGGAACTTAAGCTTTAAATTCACTATATGTCCAAGTTCTTTATCACATTAAAGATTAAGGCGCTTAGGAGGCTTAATATGCCTTTTTGATCGTCGTATCACAGGCGTTGACTCGTTCGGTTGAGTTACCGGGTTTTCCTGAGATCGCTCTGGGGTCGGAGATGACCGATGACGTTGTTGCGAAGAGGTAGTACTATTGCCTGGTGTGTTGAGTGGTGTTTGAGCAGTTGGTGTTCTAGATTGTTCAGAAGGTGGACTAGTTATTCGTAAAGAAAGGGGAGAATGTGGTTGTGTCGGTGAGGTAGGTTGCGGGATTAACTCGTCTGGATTAGAGTGATCCTTGCGTTCGATAATTTGGTCCTGATGTCGTCTCCATATCATGTTTTCGTTCGTATGAATTTTATAAGACACGGGCCCGGTTCGTGCTATCACGGTAGCTGGTGTCCAACCAGGCTTGGCAGTTCGATAATCTCGGGCGTATATGGTTTCTCCGACTTCAAACGGTTTGTTTGAACCACTAGCTCTACGGAGAACTTGTTTAGTTTGCTGTGATCGAACCCTATCGCTAATGTCTGGTTTAAGGAGACTGAGACGCGTTCTTAGACTGCGTTTTAAAAACATGTTGGCAGGCGTTTCCCCCGTAGTTGCGTGAGGCGTGTTGCGGTATGTCATCAGGAAATTGTCCAGTTGCTGTTGGATGGACGTTGAAGGGTGTGAGTGTTTCAAATTCCTTTTTAACGTCTGGACAAACCTCTCGGCTAAACCATTTGTGGCTGGATGGAACGGCGCAGAGAATACGTGTTTAACTCCGTTCATGGCGGTATAATGTTCAAATTCAGTACTCGTGAAACACGGACCGTTATCACTAACGAGGCATTCTGCTAAGCCAAATCTTGAAAAGATGTTGGTCAGAGACTCTATGGTCTGCTCGGCCGTGGATGATTTCGATATGTATACTTCCGGCCATTTCGAATAGGCGTCGATAGCGACGAAAAACATGTGATTGCGGAAGGGACCAGCGTAGTCGACGTGGACCCGTTGAAATGGTCGGTCGGCGTGTATCCACGGATGGAGAGTACTCTTAGGCGGATTCTTCCGTAATGATTGACATTCCGAACAGGATTTTACTTTGAGTTCTAAGTCTTGGTCGATGCCTTTCCAGTAGACGTAGCTACGAGCTAAAGCTTTCATATTGACTATACCGGGATGGTTTTTGTGCAGTTCGTCTAAAACTTTAGGTTGGCATTTTGTCGAAATGACTACTCTCATGCCTCTCAGTAGACAATTGTGCGTGACCGTGAGTTCATCTTTTTTCGATAAGTAAAACTTGAGATCCAGATCCGTCTCTTCCTCCTTTAATTGAGGCCATCCATTCAGTGAAATCGAGCACCCTGGATAGAATAGGATCTTGGCTGGTAGCTCGAGCAATGTCGAGGCTGGTTATTGGCAAGCAGCTGAGTTGGTGAAAGTTAAATAAATGGGCTCCATCTTCTATATCAGGAACCGTAACCGCGAGTGGAAGTCGCGAAAGCGCGTCTGCGTTGGCATGACGAAGTCCGGGTTTGTACTGTATGGTGTAGTGATGAGCCGCGAGCATGACAGCCCAACGCTGAAGACGTGACGCGGCGAGAATCGGAAGTCCCGAATGGTGACCAAAGATCTTCGTTAGCGGACGTTGGTCGGTATACAACGTAAAATGTCGACCATATAGGTACGAGTGGAATTTCTTAATGCCGAAGATAATAGCGAGAGCTTCTTTTTCGACTTGTGCATAGTTTTGTTCTGTTTTGGTCATTGTACGCGAAGCGTAAGCAATAGGACGTTCATCGCCAGACGGTAGGGTGTGAGCGAGAACGCAGCCGATACCATAGGGTGACGCATCGCAAGACAAAACTAGAGGCAAGGCCGGATCATAGGTTACCAGGACGTGGTCCGAAGTCAATTCATGTTTGATGGCTTCAAAAGCGGCATTACATTCTTGGGTCCATGCCCACGGTGTATCCTTCGCCAGTAAGCGATGTAGTGGGTGGAGTTTCATACTGATGTTGTTGATAAATTTTCCATAATGATTGACCAATCTAATAAAGGAACGTAATTGCGAAACGTTAGTCGGAATAGGAGCGTTTTGTATAGCCATGATCTTCTTCGGAGTAGGGTGTAAACCTTGGGAGTCAATGATGTGACCCAAACATTCAAGAGAGTTCACAAAAAATTTACATTTTTCCCGGCGGACCTTTAATCCGTACTCTTGTAAGCGTGTTAGAACTTTATCTAAGTTGTCCAAATGAGCTTCATCGGTTTCACCTGTGACCAGGATGTTGTCTTGGAAATTGCTAGCTGAATCGAGACCGGCTAGAACTTGTTCTAGCGTTTTCTGAAAGATTGCCGGAGATGAGGCTATTCCATAAGCGAGCCTGTTAACTTGATATAAACCCTTGGGAGTATTGATGGTCAATACTTTGCTGGTTTCTTCGTCTACCGGGATCTGCATAAATGCTTCACTGAGGTCTATTTCTGTGAATCGAGTTCCCTGGCTCAATTTCTCAAACATTTCTTCAATTCTGGGCATTGGATGATGGTCTACTTGCAGTACGGGATTAACGGTAACCTTATAGTCACCGCAAAGGCGAATAGAACCATTTGGTTTAACGATCGGAACTACCGGCGTAGCCCAATCACTAAATTCCACTGGTGTTATGATGTTTTCCTTTTCTAATCTTTCGAGTTCTTGATTTACCCTTGGGCGTAGAGCATAAGCAACAGTGCGAGCTTTACAGACCTTGGGCTGAGCTCCTTCCCGTAGACGAAGATGAGCTTTAAAATTAGCCAATTTTCCGATTGAGTTTTGAAAACATCTGAATGTTTTGCCAGAATGTCGTTGAGCTTTTTCGGGTATACCCCTGAATCAAGTGTGGCAATGTGGCCTTGGGAAGCAGTCAATTCCTTCCAGTTCAACTTTATTTTACTAAGCCAGCTTCGGCCAAAAAGAGGTGTTCCTTCCCCCTCCAACACATATAAGAGTTCCTGAATTTCTTGTGATTCATAACGAACAGTGACCGGTATGACACCCAGTGGGTGCACGGTTTCTTGAGTGTAAGTGGCGAGTTTCTTCCGAGTTGGTTCCAATGGAATATGTTTGAACTTTGCGTCATATAACTTCTTTGAAAGTACAGAAACGGAGGCTCCCGTGTCCAGTTCCATGGACAGGGGCGTCTGATTGATTTCCAAGTCAATCATTATGGGATGATTCTCCCCCAGGGGTTCTGTGGTGACGGTATACAAACTACTGTGGAAGGCGTCGTCATCTTCAGGTTCAGAAACCGTTTCCATCGGCTCCGTTGCCAGCGAGTGAACATTGGGTTTCGTAGAACCAGATCGGTGCTTCTCGTGGGTGCGCGGTGTGTTCTGCTTACATACTCTGCTGATGTGGCCATGTCGGTGACAGCGGTTGCATTGGGCACGTTTGAAACGGCAGGCAGAGTCAGTGTGCGTGGTCCCACCACAACGAATACAGGCGGGGCGACCCGATGGTGAAGCGGGACGCCGATCGGAACCGGAAAACGTAGAGCGGGCGGGACGCGTAGAGCGTGGTACAGCGCGAGACTGATGAGAAGAAGCGCGGGAGGAACTGGAACGAAGCGCGTTGACGGTAGGGGCAGAAACCGAACCATGAAGTTCGCGAGTGTCCCGAGCGGCTGTTTCCATTGAAACGGCTATGTCGACGGCTTGCTGGAAAGTTAACGTGCTCTCCGAGAGAAGACGTTTTAAAATGGCATCGTTTGCCAAACCGGATATAAACTGGTCGCGTAAAGTGTCATCTAAAGTTGCGCCAAAATCGCAGCGAACTGACAAATGTTTAAGTTCGGCAACAAAAGCTGAGACGGGTTGAGACGCGGACTGGCGGCATCGGTGAAAACGGCAACGTTCCGCTACTAACAAAGGCTTAGGGCACAGGTGGCCGCCTAATATCGTCTTAAGTTCGGCAAAAGTTTTTGCTGAAGGAGCTACTGGAGCTGTGAGGCTTCGCACCAAAGAATAAGTTGTAGGGCCTAACAAAGTCAAAAAGGTTGCGACCTGTTTTGTAGCTGGAATGTCGTTGGCCACAAAAAATAATTCAATCCGCTCGATGTATGTTGACCAATCGCTGGAAGACGCGTCGAAAGGTTCGACGGAAAAGAGAGAGGAAGCCGCCATTTTGAGTCGTCGCCGCGGGGTGAGGGTGTGGTCGATAAACAAAGAAAATCTCCGTCGCCAGTTATTATATTTATACCTCCCTTATTTCAGAGGTAGGGTAATATAATTTAAGAGTACTATTCTGAGCCTAACTAAGTCGTGGACTAATAATTAATACTGAGGCTAATTAAGGTAGATTAACTAGTTTATTTGTTATTACATAGTAATAGTACTAAGGGGTTCTATTTATCGACAAGCGTTACGTTTGCTCACCCTGGCTTCATGCGCGTGTCTCTACTACGTTCTTCTTTAGAGAGAAAGCAATAGAGGTAGATTAAAATATCTTTCCAATGAAGAGGCTGACGCCATCTATCCTTAGGTTTTACAAACATAACACTCATGAGAACACATGTTACAATATGTATGTACAAGGGCAAAAAAAAGTTAAATGTGGACGTAAACAAAAGAAAATTGTGGTGGCATGCCACCGAGAGTATCTCATATGTACAGGTATACCATGAATAAAAAAAATTACATCTAAAGAGGCCTAAAATGATCTGGAGTTACAAGGATCACGTACCTAGGGTACGCAACCATCCAGATTGTAAATAAAAATGTCTTCCTGGTTTTCTAAAACCTAGAAAGGGGTTGAGAGTCCGCTGGCTTCAAACCATTGGAAACAAAAAAAATATTCCTTTGGGTTTTTCTAAGACCTTGAGGAGAGAGAGATATAAAATAATGTTAATATAGATACTAATTATGAGAGGGTTGTTCAGTGTTGAACCCTTCCAGTACTTGGGGCCTTTGGCCTTAAAGTGTACCCACCAAAGGGTTTTGGGGGTTTTGAATTAAATATATGAATGTCAGGGGAACATGTCCCAACAGCTAAATCAGAATTCTGCAAAACAAAGTTAGTCCTGGAAACATAGGTCTTCAGGTCTTTAATAATGTGAAAGTGCCTTTTAAAGGACGTCCTTTCCTGGACTCTAGCCTATATGTTAGGGATTTCTAAAATGTCTTGGAATTCAGTAGAAATAACAGTTTGACGTATTGGACTTATAGAGAAGGATTCGGGTTCGAAGAACCCGGAGTCGTTAGAGATGCTGGGGGAACAGGATTTCTGCCGAACACTTGGGCACCAACCGAGTGGGCGTTTCCTGAACTTTGGGGGTGTTGATAATTTAAATTATTAGGTGGGTAATTGGGGCACGAAGGGCTAAGGTGACCCTTTTGTAAACATTTGTGACAGGTTGGTACCCATGGTTGGTTATGAACATTCCAAGCTATGCTTTTAGGCTGGGTGTTAGGATTGGAGGGAATTTGGATATATTGGTAGCTCTTTTGATATATTTCAGTGCAACACGCCTTGAAACACACGGACGCTATGGCGTTTCAAAGTAATAACAAGCAATGGGAAGTGTGCCGAAAAGTTGGATTCACAGCCGTTAGGTACAGCTAGACTGTATCATAAGTGGATCATATTAGAGCTCCTTATAAGTACTGGACGTAGGTTATGCTTCTGTAAACAGCGTTTTCTTCCAAGACATCCAAGCCCGCCATCTATAGCTCAGTTTTACAAGTATAGTTTGCCCATTAACACGGATTTGGAGTTACGTTAGCCTACGGAAGTTCCGGTTGATGGTAGCCTAATGGCTGTCAGACCGCCGTCAGTGTCGTGATTAGTGTAAGTAAGATGACTCTGCTATATAAAAAACACTCATTGTTATTACTTCATGTATTGGGAAAAAAACTGGAAAAAACATGGAAATCGGTTTTTCAAAAGTTGTACGAACCCTGGTTTGCTATTTATTGGTATTATCATAAGTTTATGTGATATGTGTTAACGTCACGTGTTCTCAAACAAAAACGGTTCAAGTATACTAAGCAAAATTACGCCGAATCTGTAGAAACCACATAACGCGGCGCAAAATCCCAATTAAATTTAATTCACTAATGTAGATTAAAGAATGGCAAACCTTTGGAATTCCCTCTCGGGGAAGAAATATTAAAATTAAGAGAAAGAGTTAAAAACGTCGAAGACACTAATGACGTCTTGAAAAATTCAAACGCCAGTTTAGAAAATCAAATTCAAATATTCGAAATTGAAATGTAAAATTGAAAAACGAAGTCCGTTACCGCGATGAAACGGTCAAGCAATTATCGGCGACTATCGAAGAAATTGAATTAAATTTGGAAGAAGTTTTTAAGGAAAAAATGAAGCCGTTGAAAAAGTATCGCAAGTAGAAACCCAAAACTCAAATCTCTCCCAAGAAATAATCGAATTAAACGAAAGAATCGAAACCTGTAACGAAATATAGCTTGGGAGAGCTTTATGGCGTAGCTCAACGGACTGAAACATCGAGCACGCTCGCGCAATTAAATGAAAAGTTAGTTAATTCTAAAATAGAATTAGAGTTTTGATCGCTTCGGTTTTGGTAAATAAAAGATAAGGAGCACGACAAGTTTTTTAAAATTCAACAATTACTGTTTATTACGAAAAATTAACTAAAAGATTAAAAAGAGAGGTTGAAAAAAATGGTTTTTTTTATTGATTGATTTACAGGTTCGCACTAGTATTTTAACCTTTGTTAGCGCTTGAAAATTTAAGGTTAATAACTAAGTTTATTGATTACTCCGCGCTTTAATTATTTGCTCACCGCACAATTTAAGTTCCTTTGGAGAGCACAATTATTCCTTAATTAACTAATGGTTTAGATCTGGCGCTAAATTTTCAATCTAAACTCGCACTAGGTACATTTTTACTTAGTTTTTATTCTTAGGGCTTGGCGCGCACTTTCTAGCTTACCCTTTTTCTAACTGCTCATGAGAACTTGCTGTTCAAGACTGTCTTTTTTATTTTTCTATTATTGACCAATTCAACTAGTGTGGTACTAGGACGCGCTCTGTCCCTGCGCTCTCTGGGTTGTTTTTTTTTTAGTAAACCGGTCGACTTAGTGACGTACACAGTTTTTTTCCGAAGCTTAAAATTTTCCATGCTTTTACAAGAATGTTGAAAACAACCTCGATCTTAACAGCGCGGAAAAATACTTTTTACAATAAAAAACGAAAGCAAACTTAAAATTGAAAACAACTTGAAAAATAGGCTAATACAAATAAAAAAATTACATTCGCAAGAGAAAATTGCAAGGTTTAAAATAATTAACAAAAAAGTCAATTTTTGAGTTCAATTAGTTTCAAATTATTGTTCAAACCTTAAATTCATACTCGAACAAGTTGGGAAAACCAAAATATTACCTCTCCGTGTCGATAAGATTATATAACCTTAAGTATCCAATGAAAACGTCGACCTTTTTGCCCTCATCCTTTCCCGCGCTTTGCGCTTCCGCATTTCATCCTTACTCTCAACATTATCTTCCTCCATTTTACATACAAAAATCAAATACTCACAAAAAGAAGTGGCAAAAACCTGCTGGCTCTTTACAACCACCTAATTTGACTTAATATCCAATTTCCAACAACAATAATAATATACCGGTAGTTTAATTGACAACCTACTAGCATCGAAATTCTCATTAAGAATGGCTCCCGCGGATAAAAAAGGGCAATTTTCAACTAGGTGGGCGTTATCTCATTAGATTTGAAAAACATCATTTGTCTTTTTTACCAATGCCTAACCGTTTGGATTTTTTAAAGCAATCTTAGCACCAAAAAATATTTTTTGATACAAAATAAATGTTTTATATTCTTATTAAGAATAGAACAAGAGGATAAAAAAGGTCTGTCCTCTCGTAATTTTTTAAGCTTTTATCATACAACAGTAACAAGGAGTATAAACCCATTAGTGGAAGCAGTATTTTTTTTCCGAAACAATCTCGCTTATGTTTATCCTCTCTAGACTTCGCTAAAAACGTATTACTCCTACGTAAAATATTAATAAACAGGCAAGGGTTCATACCATTAAAGGAGCGCAATATTATCCATATTTTCATTTCATATACAGAGAAAAGAAATTATTATGTTTCTGAGAGGAGCTTCCCATTTTTGTTGTTGTTTTGAAAAATATATCGCAATGCACGGGCCTTGATATATATAGGAGGCAATGAATGAAATATATCACAATGCACGGGCCTTGATAGATATAGGAGGCAATGAAGGAAATATATCGCTTGCACGGGCCTTGGTAGATATAGGAGGCAATGATAATCTCTCTTTGCACGAGAGGTTTATGTTTAATATTTAAATAAATATAACTATTTTTAATTATTTTAATCTTCAATAATTAACATTAATAATAGTTAAATCGTTTAAAATAAAGTTATACCTATTATCTTCTCAAACTTTGCTAATATTGACGTTTAAAGTGAAGGGTACCCCTCTTCCCGCTTTCTTCAAATTTTGGGGTATATATACGATTCGTTTCCATTATAATAGTAAGGAAAAAGCGCAATTGCGAAAACCTTCGGTGGTCGAACCCACCTTAGGGAGACTAGACGTTTCTCGTTACCCTAGCTGATCGCCGCGTATATCTTAAAACCAAACGATGATAATGGAGTAGAAGCCAATGATACAGATTGGTGTCTATGTGGAATAGACGGAAGACCAGTGGATGGTGGTGTTAGAAGCTAGTGTAAGTGCAGACGGGTGTCAATGTGGGATTGACAAAGAACAGAAGATGGTGGTGATTAGAAGCCAGTATGTACAGACTGGTGTCCACGTGGAATGGACGAAGACCAGAAGATAGTGGCGATTAGAAGCCAGTAAGAACAGACTAGTGTCCGTGTGGGATGGACAAAGGCCAGAAGATGGTGGTGTGAGAACTCAAGTAGAGAGGAGCCATTTCCGTGACTGTGAAAGCAGTTCGGAAATGGCGAACACGTTTGCTCCGATACGCAAACTGCGAACGCGGTCACGTGGGTGTAACAACGGACAGACAGACACACACACAGACAGACACGGCCGTTACAGAACCTCTCCTGGACTACGTCACACGGAGAGGTAAAAATCTTGATACGACCTCGAATTTGGAGCTCGAAATTAAATGTCTCGAATGGAAACCGAAATTAAATTAGTAGAAATGACCCAAAATGAGATGGTCTTAACGGAAAAGTTGCATGAAACCTCGGCTACAAGCTGACAACCCCAAAACGGAAGTAATGGAACAACTTCAAGTTGTTTTGAGCGAGAAGGAAGCGGAAGTTCAATTGAATTCCGAGGAAATCTCCAATTTGAAACAATTAGTACACGATTACGAAGAGGAAATTGGGAATTTGAAGTTGGCTTCCGAGAAACGTATAGGCGAGTTGACGTTAGCGAGACAGTACGCCGATGAAGTCGTCGAGGAGTTGAGTCGAGCTAAAGACGCGTTGAAAGAAAAGAAGGCCAAGTTGACTCAAATGGAATACGAAATAAACCATCTGAAGGAATGTTTAAATTCAGTTGAGATGCGCAATAAAGATCTTGAAGATAGCGTTCTAGATTTGTCGAATTTGAAGATTGTAGTTCAGGATTTGGAGTTGAAGCTGAAGAAATCTACCGTTCGTGAATCGCAACTCGTCGAGTATAAGGTGAAGTCGACGAATCTTCGAAAAACTTGCGACAATTGGTGGATGAGTTGCAATTAGAGAAACAGAAGTGGATCGCCAAAGAAGGCCAGTATCTGATGTCCCAGAAACAATTGGAACTCGTTAAACAATCGAAACTTGAAGTTGAAGACAACTTGAAGACCCTACAAGAAGATGTTAACGTTTATCAAACGAAGTTGGCCAATTTGGAGAACCAATACGATGAGAAAGAACAAACAGTTCGTGAAATGGAAAGTAAGGTCGCTGAACTTAAGAAATATTTGGATGAGAAGACATAGACACTTGAGGAACAGTTGGTTGTGAATGAGAACTTGAAAACTGAACTGAACGAAACATTGTACAAGGACGAGCAAGAATCGTTGCAAGTCAAAGCCGAAGTCACCAAAGCTCGAGAACCAGGTAAGTTTAACTTTTAATGACGTCCCATTCGTTGCTTGTTTCTTAAAATTATAAAATTTAGGAACATTTTCAGTGGGCGGGGCTAAATCTAGTAAACCCCTAACTCCCACCGCTTCTGCTATATTGTCGAGTTTGAAGAGTTACGATTCGACTGGTAGTTCTTACGCCACCAATAAAAGAAGACTCTTGCAAGATACCAATAGTGATGATGAAGAGTGCAAGGTTCAATAAGTTTAAGGGCATTCCGTCCATAGTGGCATTTCATCATTTGTTACTTCTTTTTTAATTTTACACGGAATTTTTCCGTTTAAAATTAAGAAACGGCACCAAAACCCCTGTCCCTGTCCCTGTCCCTGTCCCGGACGCGTCCGCGAAACGAACGCTTACGATAAGAGAGGGAAACCGGTCGCGTCCGCGAAACGTACGCTTACGATGAGAGAGAGAGATCGCTAGCGTACGCGGTGGCGATACGAAGCTCCGCGTAGAGAGAGAACTGCCTGCCTGGTATATTAGTGAGAGGGGGAAGAGGGAGAGGGGGCATCCCGCTCGGAGAGAGAGGAAAGAAAGGTAGTTTAAATCTCGCGGGCTTTTTTGAGTGAAGGGAAACAAGATGATAATTTTCGTGCACTACTGCACTTTGTGCGCGTGATACATCAGAGATTATGCTGGATGGTTAGGTTAGGTTTCGTAAAATAGAGGGGACGCTTTACGGTCATAGTGATTTCTGGTTTAGGGGATCCAGGATTTTGTTTAAATACATTATTTGATTCGTATGGTTTTTAAAAATTATACTTTAGTGGGGTGCACAATTTAGTTTCATTAATATTATTTGAAATGTGACGTTATTAGAAATTAACGCTTACGATAAGAGAGGGAAACCGGTCGCGTCCGCGAAACGTACGCTTACGATGAGAGAGAGAGAGATCGCTAGCGTACGCGGTGGCGATACGAAGCTCCGCGTAGAGAGAGAACTGCCTGCCTGGTATATTAGTGAGAGGGGGAAGAGGGAGAGGGGGCATCCCGCTCGGAGAGAGAGGAAAGAAAGGTAGTTTAAATCTCGCGGGCTTTTTTGAGTGAAGGGAAACAAGATGATAATTTTCGTGCACTACTGCACTTTGTGCGCGTGATACATCAGAGATTATGCTGGATGGTTAGGTTAGGTTTCGTAAAATAGAGGGGACGCTTTACGGTCATAGTGATTTCTGGTTTAGGGGATCCAGGATTTTGTTTAAATACATTATTTGATTCGTATGGTTTTTAAAAATTATACTTTAGTGGGGTGCACAATTTAGTTTCATTAATATTATTTGAAATGTGACGTTATTAGAAATTAAAGGGATACACGATTGTGTTTCAGAAATGTTTTTAGTTGTACGATTTATTGGAAATCAACTATACGGGGGGTCACGTGAGCCGTGTAAAATTACTATTAAGGCCCAGCCCTTGGGCCATCTTGTTATGTTTTTTTTTTTTATATTTTGAAGGGCCTTTGTTAGTTTCTTATATAAGAGTTGAATAAAGGTATCTTCTTTTCTCAAAACTGAATTCATTTATAGGCCTAATTTATTATATTCAAAGTAGCCTCTTAAATTTTAACGAAAATATTCAGGTTTGTTCGATTTTTAAGCCTAAACACGGGTAGTTACGACGTTAGAATTTTGGCGCCTTTCTTTTCTTAAAATTGAATTTATTTATAGGCCTAGTTATTTATTACGTTCAAAATAACCTCTTAAAATTACGTTAAATCGTTAAATTCATCATTTATAGCTTAATTTTCAATAAATCTATAAAGGTTTGTTCGATTTTTAAGCCTACACGCGTGTCGTTTCGAAGTTTGAAATTTTGGCGCCTTTTATATCGATGTAGTAGGGGGCGCTTTACTCGTTGCAACTTTTCGAATCACTAGGCGTAGCAGACGACATTTAAAATTAGGCTTACAAAAATAAATTTAAATACTAATTAATTCCGGATAGCCTTCGCGGCTAAATTTAAGAATAGCCCCTGCTCTTCCAAACTTAATAAATCATATACCAAAATAAAGCTTACACCTTCCTCTATTCACTGCACACCATTATAATGAGCGCAAACAATAATTAACATTAAAAAACTAATTATATATATAGCAGTGCCAAAGGCTTTGCCGGGACTCGCTGTGATGATACACGCAGCGGCGCCGCACTCAACCAAACCAAACCTATCCTAAAATAACGTGTAAATTATGTAAAAATAAAATAAATTACGCGGAATGAATTTTGTTAAAATTAGTAAAAAATTACCTTAAATCATAAATTTTAGGTTAGGTTAGGTTAGGTTAGATTTGGTTTGGTTTGGTTAGGTGCGTTTTGTATTTTTAAAAATGCGATTCTTTGATCACTGAAACTTCGAATATTTGAAGCTATATTTATATTATTTTTTTGTAACGGACGTGCGTGTATCATCACAGCGAGACCCGGCAAAGCCTTTGGCACTGCTATATATAATTAGTTTTTTAATGTTAATTATTGTCACTATAATGGTGTGCAATGAATATAGGAAGGCGTAAGCTTTCTTTTGGTATATGATTTATTAAGTTTGAAGAGCAGGGGCTATTCTTAAATTTTGACTTCGCTTCGATTAAATATGCCTTAAATATAAACTTAAATTTAATTGGACTTCAAATAATTTGTGTAATGCGTGAATAAACGAAAGTGTTTTTTATCTTGAAGCCAGGGCGACTCCCTTTTGGTCAAACTAAGCGAACTTACCACAGTATGGGGAAACACTAGGGTCTTAGGTTAGTGGTTAAGCGAACATCAATCAATTGAACAAAAGCCGTTAGTGGAGATTGACAGTCTAAAAAAAATTTACGTCGTGTTATATTGTGTGTCTACTAATGCTCTATTTGTTAATTGGCGAATTGTCAAAATGCTCTAGACTGAGTTAGATTTTTAAAGAATGTTTTCTCTGGGTCGATCCTTTATAATTCTATAAATTTTTCCAAACAGTCTTTACTGTACTGAAGTATATGTTAGAAAAGCAACTGATGAATAGAATTCTTTGTCTTATTATGAAAGACCGTTCTACGGTTCACCATTCACACAAATGTCTCTCTATTGAATAACGTTAAGTGTGTAGTGATTGAACAAACATTTGAAATAATGAATGAAAGTTGATTTACATATAGAACAAGAAATAATTACAATTAAGCTCCAACCTGAATACAATCTTAGTAGTAGTTGTATAAAAATATTAAGTCGTAATAGCTTAATTGCAAGTCACCGTAATAACAACACAGTTAAATATTATAACATGAACATGAGAAAATGTCATAAATGGTTAATTTTTAACGTACCTAATCGTGAAATTTAACAAATTATTATAGCTCTAATGAACTTCGCTAGAACCACATTGCACGGCTTTCAGTTAGCTAGAACCCTTCCAACTTTTGACTCAGCGGGGCTTCGAAAATCAGTACGGTCGCTTGGTTTTCAGTTCGCTAGAACTCTTTTCGATGGATGTCGGCCTTTAAGGGCCGTAGAATGAGGGGGTCGAACTAGCGACAGAAACGGATCGAAGGAATAAGTAAAAGAGGCAAAAAGATGGGGTGAACATAGAGGAATGACGAGGGAACGGATTTTGTGGACAAGCACCGCTCTCTTATATGGTATTTTTAGAAAACGAAAGCGCTATAGAGATGCTATCAGATGTGACGTCACCGCCTATGCCAAACATCTTGGGTCTGTCTTTGGTCAATGCCTACGTAATCAATAATAATTACGAAGGCATTGCTGTGGTAGTTGGCAGTCATGTTTGGTACAGTTTTTTCTCTGTGAACGAGTAGTATGAGCATGAGTGACGTCACATTAGTCTTTTTGAAATAACTCTTTTCTCTGATCGAAATTGACAAAGCTCGTAATTAAAGGGACTGTAAAAGAAGGCATCGGCGGATGGGTAGAAATTATTAGAAATACGTCACAGGCACCTCGTGACACCGAGATTCAGACTCCACGTGGAGTGGGACTTAGTCCTGGTTTTTCACGACAATTCCCCGATTAAACGAACCAAGTTTCTTTGAACCACGTGTGTCCTTATTCACGTGATTATGACGAATTTCAAATAATTTTCAGCCACCTTCCGATGCCTTCATTTCAGTCCCTTTAAATTTAACAATAAATCAGGCAATTGACGGTGAAAACCACTCGTTCAGGATAGTACAGTTTTCTTATTGGGCACATGCCAAAGTTGATACCTTCATCTATTGTTCTGTTTATAAAATTTAACTGTGCCACTTGGTTCAAATCATATTCTTACCTTTAACAAAAGCAAAATTTTGGTAAGAGACTTTTAAAAACTTGAGACACCTCTGTTATATTTCCTCTATGCGGATCGAGACAACCCTATAGGCAGGCGCCCACGCCTACACAGTCTAACGAAGAGCACCCACAGACTTAACGTTTCTATAAGACGTTTGCCAAGAAAACGGGCACGCCGCGTACGATTTAACCCACCAAAAGTATATATATGCATTATGCATTTTATACTGGACTTCGTCATCTCCAAATACTTCTTCGTTTCATTCGTAATATTTACCGAGAAATGGAGTGATATATTTTAACAAGATCTTCCGGATCTACTTTATCAAGTTATCATCCTATCTTTTAAAGTGCATGTTCGAAGAACTGGAGTAAATTACACTCAAAACGTAATAGATCCAAATGCCCCCCTTTTTATCCAAAATTATATACTTCAACCCACGTTAAAAAAGTACAAGCCCACGTAACCAAAGTTAGATGATACGATTGAAAATTATTAATAATTATATTGACTATTATAAGGTTATATCGGTGGGTGGAAAGTGTTGTTTTAGATCTGAAAGCGTTATTGGACGTTTTTAACCCTGAACATTTGTATAACAAGGCGACCCAAGGGCTCGTAATAGTAACCACATCGTACGAGTGAATAGCCCCTCTATACCCTACCCTAATGAGTGGATAACCCCTCTATACCTTACCCTAATGAGTGAATAGCGCTATCTTTTGCAATGCTTAAATAATTTACCGTGCATAAAATCAGAGTCAATAGTCCCTCGATGCCATACCCTAAACGCTGATAGAATTATTACCCGTATAAATTTACTTATGCCGTAATTGTAATATTCCGGCGAATCGAAGAACAGATAGTTTTAGTGATTATCCCCTCGATGAGTTTACAACATAGACTTATGCCGATGCACACTTATCGCTTCTTATAAATTTCTAACATGAACTTATGGTCAGAAGAGTTTGAAAGAGAAAGAATTCGGTAAAACACCCAATAATTGTAATATCCCGGTGCCTTAAGACCATTCTAAAAAGAACGTTAGTAAATACTTGCTTTTGCTTTCAAAATTTCCCTCGATTTCTTTGAATGTTGAAAGAGGGGAGCGTGAAACTCTTATTGTTGACGGGTAAGAGGAATTTTTAAGGGAGGGTACATGGCTTAACATAACTATCATAATTTCCTTCCTTTTAAGTAGACGAACGAAAAATATCACCTCACCGCAATTCTCACCCATTCACTCTCCCTTCAATGACGATCGAAAAATTTTATACTGTCTAAGGCAGTTCTCTTTCACGACGCCACCATCACCAACCACCTTCACCGCCAACAGGCCAGGTCAAAATAAGACCAACATCGTAGATGTTCATCATACGATGTGGCTAAAAACGAATTTACGTGAACATTATTAATTTGACAAGTGTAATTGACCTTAAATTCATGGTTTCATTTAATTAAGACTTAATACCTAATAATTGAAATTCCTTTCTTAATTTAGCCACGATGGCTCGTTAGTTTGTCATTGGCATACTGTACGTGTTTACAAAAATAAAACCATGGCCATTTTATGAACCCACAAAACTATTCTGGGCGCATCTCAAAGGTTTGTAAGAAATTATGAGGCAATTTATAGTCGAAAATGTACTATGAAATTTTGCCCTAAGGTCCACCGTTTCCCTCAAGAATGTGATTTTACATTTCTGTACGCCATTTTTTAAGATGGCCGCGGATTAGAAAAACCTTTAATTTAGAGTAACGTTCCTGCAAAATTTCAGCCTTCTACTTAACAGCGGTTTGGGCTGCACATTGATTATTAGTCAGTCAGACATTCAAAAATGTATCTTATATTATATTTATATTAAAAATATATAGGGTATGCATTTAAAAAAAGTCCCGACACACTTGTCTCTAAGCGTAAGGCTAATTTCCTATCTTCAAATAGAGTTTTGCGGTCAACTGAGACAGAAATACGATAATAAGTATTCTCCATGGGGTTTCTAACTTTTTGCAGTGCTTTTTGTTAGAAGGGAATGCGCGGCTCCTTTGACCCTTTGAAGTCGTGAATGGGCGCTTCCGGGTGCGGTTCGCCAGATCGACGCTTCCTAGACTTAAAAGAAGCCGATGCGATAGAGCCGATACTACGTGTATTCCTCTGGTGATAGACGGGTTGGAATTTCGGGGAACGACCTTCAGGGGGCTTTCACAAGGACGCTGCATTCCATAAACAGACACAATAGAAGCCGACTATTTCCGGTATGCCTTGAAATGCGGAAGAAGGGGTGAGTTATTTTTAGCCTCACCGTCTATTAATAGCGTGGATCATTAGATTGACCTGGTCTGTACCTTTTCGAAATTATTTGTGATGTAAAATTCGTCATCAGAAGTAAGATGAGACTGGAAGTACTGAGCTAACCAAATTCTTCACTTGGCGAAAGTGAATATTCTTGATAACACACCAACGGTTGGCGCTCTGGTAGCGGTTTCTGAATTTTCCCTCCAAAACGTGAGACGCTCGTGGCGGTAGACGGCCGAACTAGATTCAAGCACCCGCGTCCGTGTTCTGCGGCTTTAGGTTGAGGGGAAGGGGTAGGAAATTTTTTGGAACTCGACCAATTTTTTTCTCTCTAGTGTAGGCGCGATGGAAGCGGCATAAAATCCTCAAATTTATTCAATAGTGCCAGGATCTACTACCAATGCTAGAGCTCTTTACTTCTAGTCTCATCTTACTTCTGGTAATGCTAGAGACTTGCAGCTCGAGCTAGTTCGAGAACGACAAGCGAGAATTGACTGCACTCGGTTAATTTTGCACTCCATCTTCCTATTTAGTCTGTACTAAACCTTTGGCAGCGCCAAAACCAGGCGTGGCTTTACGAAAATCTATCTCACGTTTCATCTACCTCATTTCATGACAAGATCTCAGTAACCAGTGACAAACTTATACTGTAGAACATATCTTACAAACTTTTGCTTTTATTGACATGACCCAAGCGTGGCGAGCTTACTAAAGTACCGCCCATATCCCTAACTTTGATCTTGAAGCCGCGGAGACCTTAAAATAATTCCCCGCGTCATCTCTATAATTTCTCGGTGCTGATCAACTCATATACGCTAAAATGATTTTACATATTTTTACCTCTCCGAGTGACGATGACGTCACGGAGAGGTATTACGCTGGACGTATGTGTGTCTGTCACACCCCACGTGACCGCGTTCGCAGTTTGCGTATCGGAGCAAACGTGTTCGCAATTTCCGGACCGCGTTCGCAGTACACAGAAATTCCGAAAACTTTACTTCATTACTTTATCTATCTTATTTAACGCCAATCATTAACTAGTCGTAACGTTACACCTTCATTCATCTGCTGACTAACCGTCAATTCTTTCATTCAACACCCTCAGTATTTATTGGCTTCTAACAACAACACCACTAGTCTTTCATGTACACCATATACACACTAATCTGCAACATTGGCTTCTAAAACCACCATCTACTGGTTTTTTGTCTATACCATATAGACACCAATCTGTAATATTGGCTCCTATTCCATCATCGTCGTTAGGCTTAAGATGTACGCGGCGAGCGGATAGGGTTACGAGAAACGTCTAGCCGCCCAATGGCAGGGCTTAAACCAAAAGTTCACGCAATTGCGTATTTTCTTATCCCCTATTGTGAATCAATCGCCTTATATACCGTTAATTTACAAAAGTTCTGATATAGGTGTTCCCTAGAGGTGTAACGTTAAAGATAGCTATGATTCAAATTATTTTAGGAATTAAGTTTCTTAAACCGACTTAACTATAATTAACGTAAAATACTGACGATTAAAATAATTAATATCAGTTATATTTATTTAATTATTTAAGATAAACTTCTTTCTATGTAATGACGCAAGCGAGAGTTTATATAGAACGAGTAATGAAGATTGCATCTGAATCGAAACACTACACGCATATCAAAGTTAATATAAAGCGAGTAGGATGAAAAGATCTCTTACAAAACGATAACATTTTCTTTTTGCAGAATATTAAATGGAAATATTTAAAAAATTTTTCGGCAATACGATTCTTTTAGCAGCTGTGTAGCTATAAAGCTCTTTTCATCTTCATATTCATGAACATCTTTTGATATTAACATTTGAAATTTGGTGTTTACTCTTTAATTCAGCTTTACTACATTTATATATAGTGTAAACGCATTTTCTATAGTCGTTAGACAATATGGATGTTAATTCTTCATCTCTCTACAAGTGATGAAACGGTTGGGTCTGTGAAATAAAATACCCTAGATTTAAACTAGAATTGACCTTGTTTCGCGTCCTCTTATAGGAGGTGTTAACGGTTCAGAGTGAGCCGAAAGTTAAATACACACTTCAGTGATAGATATTAGGTCCTTATTAGAATAAAAGGAAATTCTTGAACACTTAAGCCTTTACAAAAGACCTTGGCAATATTTCGCCAATTTGAACTATGTATTTCCGGTTTTTTTCATTGGCTGGTTGACCTGTGTTTAGAAAGTAATTTCGTCTCGGCTCGGAGAGGTTTATTTTGGTTTCCCAGCTTGTCATATTAAGTGCGTCACAACAAGTACCACACTGTAGCAATATCGTTTCAAGGGAATACGAAACAATGGGAGGTTTGCAGAAAGGTTGGACATACCGCTGTTAGGTACGGTCATAAGTGGATCATATTAGAGCTCCCTATAAGTACTGGACGTAGGTTATGCTTTTGTAAACAGCGTTTTCTTCCAAAACATCCAAGCCCGCCATCTATAGCTCAGTTTTACAAGTATAGTTTGCCCATTAACCCGGATTTGGAGTTACTTTAGCCTACGGAAGTTCCGGTTGATGGTAGCCTAATGGCTGTCAGACCGCCGTCAGTGTCGTGATTAGTGTGAAGCTTGTTATCGCGTTATAGTTTTGATTTACAATGGCTTTTGTTTCTTTGCTAATTAGAAAAAACGTCTAGGACCAATGTAATTAATTACAATCGTCGCATGCCCAAATGAAAGACACATCTGAAAACAATTTATATGTGATATTAAAATCACATAACCGTAAGCGACTAAAACGTTTTGTAAAACTGAAAAATATTGACCAGCATCTTTCGCAAACGGAAAACGTTAAAGCATTGAAAAAATTTGTCAGACTTAAAAAAGGAAAACAAATTTCAATGTCGACGCACATAACCTATGATTAGTAATAAATCGGTCCAACTATCCCCGCTAAAAACCTATAACTCGGTGGAAACTCAGTGCTGTATTAGGGATGCACAAAAAATGTTCTAGCATGATGAAGGCTATTTTGAACATTTGAATTCATATTAATTTCCTTTTCAACACAAGCGTTTAAAAATTGTGCGGAATACCTATAGACCGCCAATTATTTTTTAAAATCGGAAAAACAAAGTGGACTTCTACTATTATATTCACAATCCAACACTATGTATGTTTCCTTCCGCGCTCTTCTCTCTCAAACTTTTCCTCATTGGCTACCACTTACTTCCGTAAGTTTCGTTTGCTTGCCCCGGTTTTTAAAAATTTCTTTCGCGCCAAAATCATTCCTCTGGTTTAGTTCAAAAATTCGCCGCTGCGTTTCGCATATACCCTCTTCCCTTCAGCGCTGGGAGACAATGCTGATGCACAGCGATGTTATGTCGTCCAGTACTTCTAGGGAGCTGTAATATGATCTACTTCTGGTTGACTGAATTTAATATTGATTAAGGATTAAATGGATAAAAATAACTAAAACAATTGCAATATCTGAACTTCAGTCAAATGATAAACCTTTATTAATGAAAGAAGTTTAACAAGATGGCCCCGGCCAAATTAGAGCCCCATCGTTTTTAAGGCTCCATCTATCGAGGATATTCTATCTATGGAATAGGTATTAGTTACCCTTAATTCCCATCCATTTTAAATCATCAATAAATCCCTATCACATTTAAAAGCATCAATAAAAATCACCAATGAAGGAAAATCTTCATTAGTGAATAGCCCCTCGACGCGTTGCTTTTAACAGTGCTAAAATGATTGCTTGGAACCACTAAATAATCCCAATCCCTTTTAAAATTGGCAATGACTTTTTGTACATCAAACGATGTGGCTAAAAAACAGATAGTTATAGTGATTATCCACTCAATGAGTTTACAACATGGACTCTTTTAGATTTATAACATGGACTTATGCCCGGAAGCATTTGAAAGAGAGAGAATTCGGTAAAACACCCAACTTGAGTTCTTTCTTTGTGTAAACCCCGAACCTTTTATTCTATAGAAAGTTGTTCGGATTCTTAGAATATTCATGGCTTAAAGTGTGACAAATTTTAAAGAGAGAATGAAATCTCTCATTTACGGTAAGGCAATATGACAAATTGTGGTGTTCATAAAAGATATACATATATTACTGTTTGTTCATTAATATTTTCACACTGCATCCGCATTGTACTGTTATAGATAAATCATCAGCCTTTCCACCTTTAAAATAACCAGTGAATGAAAAATATCACCTAAACACAATTTATCCCTTTTCACTCCAAGTGCGTTCATTCATATGTGCATGGTGCATACGTAATGCATTGTTATAGAGAAATCATAATCGCCAACCTTTGAAAATCAAAAATGCCTCTTTGCACTCTCCCTTTAAAAATACGAACGATACTTCTTCTTTGATGTCCGCGTTTTTAACACAGGCTCTATGGCCATTGTCATACTTTCCCTCTCATCCACATTTGATTAGAGAAATCATAATCGCCACCCTTTGAAAATCACAAATGCCTCTTTGCACTCTCCCTTTAAAAATACGAACGATACTTCTTCTTTGATGTCCGCGTTTTTAACACAGGCTCTATGGCCATTGTCATACTTTCCCTCTCATCCACATTTGATGTGAGTAATTATTACCTCTCCGAGTGACTATGACGTCACGGAGAGGTATTGCACTGAACGTTCTGTGTGTCTGTCACCACGTTCGCAGTTGGTGAAGGGAATAAAGTTTCTTAAAACGATTTAAACAGATTTAAGCTAAATAACTGACGATTAAAATGATTATATTTATTTAATTATTAAAGAAAAATCTCTTAATTGCGCCTCGACTCGGAGAGGTTTAAATTGGTTTCCCAACCTCATGTGGAAATGCAAAAGTCAAGTTGTAGGGATTTTTCGGATTATGTAATTCTTCCATTATCTTTTGCAGGAAAATTTTAATTGACTCCTCAAGGAACCTTTTCCTGAAAACAAAAACAAAAATATATATTGATAACATTAGGGGAAACCTAAAACATGGGCTAAAGCGTCTAAGGAACGAAATCAATTGCATTTTGCTGTATTTGAGAGTTAGTAAACGTGCTATGCCATTTTAATAGGTTTATAGACCATGCTGCCTTATCGTGTACTAAGCAGTACACATCCGGTATGTGGATTCAAAGACGTTAAATGGGGCTTTAAACAAAAAGGAGTGGTAACTTTTCCTCTCCGAGTGACGTTGACGACAAGGATAGGTATTATACTGGAGGTGTCTGTGTGCGTGTGTCTGTCACCGCGTTCGCATTTGCTAAATTCTCATAATTTATTGAGAATCAATCCCTTTATATACCCCAAATTTCCAATAATTGTTAACGAGGCATACGCTTGAATTCAAACGAGGAACAATAGCTATGTTTAAAAATGATTTTTGGAATAAAGTTTCATAAACCGATTTAACTACTATAACTAGGTTAAATTAATGACCATAACAATAATTAATATAAATTATATTTATTTAAGAAAAACCTCAAATTATGTCTCGACTCGGAGAGATTTATTTTGGTTTCCCAACTTGTAAATTCGTTGCATCCACAAATTGTCTTAAGACAACAAGGTGACTAAACACTGTTATGATTTGAATTAATATTTGCAATTATTTTGAAACACGTTTTATATTTTGTAACAAGTTTCACATTTTACTATAAAAATCTAAAACCACAGAGCAAAGCACCAAAGAGAAAATATTTGAAAGTAACAGATAAAAATCAGTAGCATCCAAAAACCTAGAGTTTTGTAGAATTGACCACCTACTTAGAGCAAACAAGAGATCAAAAAAAGAGATAAGTAGGGGCGCCAGAGATCCTGGATGCCCGGGAACCCTCCCATACTGCACACAAATACTTTTGGTGTAAAAGAGTAAAAAAGAGTTAGATGCTCTTCGAATGTCAAAGAGTAAAGACGCTCTTGAATGTTGTAAAGATTCAAAAATAAAGTTTAGCTTTTCGTTTTCTGTTAAGCGAGAGTAACAATTTAATCCAAAGGGCCCAACCAGAGTCAGAGTTTTTAGCGATTCAGAGTCAGAGTTTTTTAGAGAATTAGAGCCAGAGTTCAGAGTAGACTAATTTCAAACACAAAACACTATTTTACCCCGACTATTTCATATGGTGTTAATGATTTACAAAATGATTTATGCTCGTCCAACAACCTTTTAAAAACAGGGATTTCGGTTCAGGATCATGATGTAAATATCTCAATTCATACAAATATTAGAAATTCAACAAAAACTCAGCCATTCTTTCTGTCTGTTACGAAACAGATTTGGATGAAATTTGTCTTACATGTAGCTTTAACACTGAAGAAGAGCATGGGCTACTTCTTTTTTTAAAAAAAATATCAACCTACTAAACAACTAAAGTGAAGATAACCGAAAAACATGGTTTTTTCCTTTCTGTTGAAATTGTAATATTGTTAAAGAAAAACTTAAATTTTAAGTTTTGCCGAAGTACTTGTGCCTAAATGTAATCCAATGAATGTTGCTTTTTTCCAATGTCGGCTCAGACTTTCCATTCTCCAAGTGTTTTGAGGACAAGTCAGATTTTTCTCACCTACTTAGTTACATAAAGAAGGAGCATACTATAGGAAGGCATAAATTAGTGTCAGGTGCTCGCGTGATAGTCGACAATACCCCCTTCATGGGTGGGGGAGGGGTGGAAACGGAGGCGGGACTTAACATTTTATCATACTCTGATTTCCATCATCTATCTCTTTTACCTTTTCATTAAGCCTTGGTTAGGTTTTTAGAACTCACGAAATCATTAGTACACTTGATTCGATTTAGAAGTAATTAAAAAAATGATTTTCATGCAGAGACACATATTCAAATTCCATCTAGTTTGGTTCAAAACCATTAACTAACTTGTTAATGGCAATTAAAAACAACTGTCGTACCGTTTCAGCATCCATTTTCTGTTTACCTTGCTGGAGTTATTATTTTTCTCTATTCGGAATACGTCATTCGCGTCTGTATGACCTATCTCCACGGGATCCAATGGGAAAGCGCAGAGCAATGACGGACATGAAAGGGGTAGGGCTTACTTGTTCACTAACACCGGCGTAAGACTAGTAGCGTAAAATCTCGCGGTCTATGCCTTCTTATGGGAAATCCCTTCTTGATTATATTTAAAGGCCGACTTCCATCGAAAAGAGTTCTAGCGAACTGAAAACCGAGCATCGAGACTAACAATGGAGCGGCCGAGCCGATTTTCGAATCACCGCTGGGTCAAAAGATGGAAGGGCTCTCGCTAACTGAAAGCCGTGCAATGTGGTTCTAGCGAATTGAAGATGAAGAATAGAGAATTTCCTTCAAGGGAAAGCATAAATTCGAGAGGAAATAAATTTAAAAGGATTTCTATTGTTCATCTTCAGTTCACTAGAACCACATTGCACGGCTTTCAGTTAGCGAGAACCCTTCCAACTTTGGACCCAGCGGGGCTTCGAAAATCGGCATGGTCGCTCCATTGTTAGACTCCATGTTTGGTTTTCAGTTCGATAGAACAGTTCTCGCTGGAAGTCGGCCTTGGTACAATCGGGTAAATATTTATTTTCATTAAAAAAAGTGTTTTAAACAAAAAATTAACATTCAAATTTATAGATAAGTAAAATTAAAAATGTGCCTTCATCTTAAAGCATTCGCAAAAGTTTTGAGCACCGAAATTACAAAAATCTGCGACATGGACGATTGGAAAACGATGGTAATACATGACTATATAACTATTGTAAAAATTGCGTTGTTAAGTAATTTACTTACCTCTGATGACTTTTATAGTGGATTTTTACTCAGTGTGGTTATTTAAAAACGAACGAGTAACACGTTGATGTCCAGTTATTTAATTAGTTAATAAATATTTAGTTTTTTATGATGTGCTTTGAACCCGGTTTAAACGTATACTTTCAAAATGATTTTAGCTTCACCATAATCTCAATTTAGTAGCAAGAAGGTCTGTTAATATTTATTTCAATTAATTTAAGCGCCAAAAAAAGGACCGAGTAAAAATTTGTTATTAAAATTTGTTCTAGATTTTAATTCTCATTCCGTACTGCTTTCAAATGGTGAATTTCTTCCAATATAACGGCTAAAGCCAGCAAGCATTCATCGTACAATGAATAAGAGCAGTTCAAAGTCCTCGGTTCCCAAACTGGCTAAATACTCATTACTTTTTACCTCTCCGAGTGACGCATGTCACGGAGAGGTTCTAAAATTTACAGGCATGTCTGTTCGTGTGTGGGTGTGTGTCTGCCTGTGTGTCTGTCTGTCTGTCCGTTGTAACACCCACGTGACCGCGTTCGCAGTTTGCGTATCGGAGCAAACGTGTTGCCCATTTCCGAACTGCTTTCACAGTCACGGAAATGGCTCCTCTACTTGAGTTATCACTCCACCATCTTCTGGTCTTTGCCAATCCCACACGGACATCAGTCTGTTCATACTGGCTTCTAATCACCACCATCTTCTGGTCTTCATCCATTCGACTTGGACACCAGTCTGTAGATTCTGGCTTCCAATCACCACCATCTTCTGTTCTTTGTCAATCCCACATTGACACCAGTCTGCACTTACACTGGTTTCTAACACCACCATCCACTGGTCTTCCGTCTATTCCACATAGACACCAATCTGTATCATTGGCTTCTACTCCATTATCATCTTTTGTTTTAGGATATACGCGGCGATCAGCTAGGGTTACGAGAAACGTCTAGCCTCCCTAAGGTGGGATCGCCACCAAAGGTTTTCGCAATTGCGCTTTTTCCTTACTATTATGATGGAAACGAATCGTATATATACCCCAAAATTTGAAGAAAGCGGGAAGAGGGGTACCCTTCACTTTAAACGTCAATATTAGCAAAGTTTGAGATGATAATAGGTATAACATTATTTTAAACGATTTAACTATTATTGATGTTAATTATTGAAGGTTAAAATAATTAAAAATAATTATATTTATTTAAATATTAAAGATAAACCTCTCGTGAAAAGAGAGAGATTATCATTGCCTCCTATATCTACCAAGGCCCGTGCATGCGATATATTTCCTTCATTGCCTCCTATATCTATCAAGGCGCGTGCATTGTGATATATTTCATTCATTGCCTCCTATATCTATCAAGGCCCGTGCATTGCGATATATTTTTCAAAACAACAACAAAAATGGGAAGCTCCTCTCAGAAACATAATAATTTCTTTTCTCTGTATATGAAATGAAATTATGGATAATATTGCGCTCCTTCTTTAATGGTATGAATCCTTGCCTGTCTATTAATATTTTACGTAGGAGTAATACGTTTATAGCGAAGTCTAGAGAGGATAAACATAAGCGAGATTGTTTCGGAAAAAAAATACTGCTTCCACTAATGGGTTTATACTCCTTGTTACTGTTGTATAGAATAATCATGATAAAAGCTTAAACAATTACGAGAGGGCAGACCTTTTTCATCCTCTTGTTTTATTCTTAATAAGAATATAAAACATTTATTTTGTATCAAAAAATATTTTTTGGTGCTAAGATTGCTTTAAAAAAATCCAAACGGCTAGGCATTGGTAAAAAAGACAAATGATATTTTTCAAATCTAATGAGATAACGCCCACCTAGTTGAAAATTGCCCTTTTTTATCCGCGGGAGCCATTCTTCATGAGAATTTCGATGCTAGTAGGTTGTCAATTAAGCTACCGGTATATTATTGTTGTTCGAAATTGGATATTAAGTCAAATTAAGTGGTTGTAAAGAGCCAGCAGGTTTTTGCCGCTTCTTTTTGTGAGTATTTGATTTTTGTATGTAAAATGGAGGAAGATAATGTTGAGAGTAAGGATGAAATGCGGAACCGCAAAGCGCGGGAAAGGATGAGGGCAAAAAGGTCGACGTTTTCATTGGATACTTAAGGTTGTATAATCTTCTCGTCACGGAGAGGTAATATTTTGGTTTTCCCAACTTGTTTTTGCATTGCTTTAGTACTCATTTTGGTGTGAGTTTAGGTCCTTTGATTTAGACTACATTAAGATCGTGTCTAGAATAACGCTTCATAAATGACCCTTGTTTTAGAGTCGATTAAGGCCTTATAATTAAGCATCCTTTTAGACTAGACGAAGTCTTAAAAATGGATATCTGTTTTAGAACATATTTTTTGCGCCGGGTACTGATTCCGAGCCAACAAAAACAAATTTACTGACCTAACTGGTTTTAAAATTTCTATTCCACTACCCCTACACAATTCGTGTAATCCAGTATAGTCACTCAAAATTTGACCTTAGTACACATTTTAAAGCAAGGCTGGCAAACTGAATTTTATGTTGAGATTATCAAACAATAATTATGGACAGAAGTTTATGACTTCTTATCCTGGGAAGTATTGTACTCTAACCATATCCGGAACCATCTCTGTTAGCCAACTTCTTATTAGGTCCGATCACCGCGCCACCTACGGCATTTCCCTCATTTTGAGTTGGCAGGCTGATTTGCGCGCCAGCAGCGGGCAAGAAATGAAACTTAAAGGTGTGTCCTGTGGTTTGAGGTAACGAATCAGAAACGGTGACAAGAACAGCTGTTTTAATAAACTGCTAGAAATTCCGGTCAAACTAGTGTGGGGTCCTAGGCCCACGGATTGTAATGGATTTCCATAGAGTTCTAGACAGACGGCTTTTCAACGATTGGCGCTGAAGAAGTTTTCAACACGCCCCACAGTTTGAGTGCCACAGCCTCTCGGCGTGGGATTTTTTTCAGGAGATTAGATAGTTTTCCTAGTGGGGAGGATACTTTCGACCCTCTTTTACGATTGCCATAGGCAATTTTGACTTGCAGGGATGGATACTATTTAATGCCTTAGTGTCCAATACTTCCCAGGAAAAGAAGTCATCAACTTCTGTTATGGACAGGATCACTTGCAAATTAAGGACCAGACACCAGTTTATTATTGAAGACGTTAGAGGTAGGTCACGGTTTAAAAACGTCCTTCATTTTAAGACTGGTTTACGTTACGACTTTATCACACTGGTTAATCTTTCTATTGATACGTGATATGGCTAGGAGTACATACGTCATGTCAGGAGTCGAGTGTCAAAAGTCCACCGATATTGGGTGCTTGAAAATCTTTTTAAAGTAAGTTTCGATGGAGTTTTTATAAGACGGAGGTGAAAAGAGAGAAGAGGCTGAAGGCTGCAGGCGTAATCTTCAAAGGAATCATTGATTTTAAATTGCAACTATATAAAAATGACCGTAAAAAAATTCCGCCCTTTTCAAAAACTCCTGCCAAAATTCACTTCTTCCCAGCTAACTTTGTCTTGAAACGAAACTTTTTAAATTACTTTTTTTTTTCCTTTTTAAAGGACTAGGAATCGCGAAATAGCATTTTCTGAACTTGCCTATTGATTTTCCTTGACATTCTAACCATTACCCCACTGGCTTTAACTCTCTATTTTGCGCTCAAAAGGCATTTTTACAATCTGATTTAAAAAGGGCGCGGGAAAAAGAAACGAAGTGCTAGGCTCAAGAACTGGTATAAGAGCTTAACAATTTAACACAAAGTATCTTTTTGGACAAAGACTGGAAATAGTAAAACATAATTGAACAAGATAAGATAATACTAATCCTTATTTCACTTTAAAGGGCAATAAAAATGCCCAACACCTGTGAACCATAAGAATCACTGAACAAGATGTGCGGGATATGTAGGATAATAAAAAGGTGAAATATTAGGGGCTAAAAAGCGAGAATGAGGTAAAAATTCTGACAAATATTAACATAACAGCCTTTAGAAGGAACGTTACCACCTAGCACCATCTCTAAACCACCGCACCATCACTAAACCAAGGCACCATCACTAAACCAAGGCACCATCGCGCGCTTCGGAGGAGGCGGAGTCTATTTACCCTTTTTTGTGGCTTCATTTAGAGTTCGTTCTGGTGGAGTCACGAAATAAGTGTTTACTTTTTAAAAAATCGGAATGATAAGCTCCGAACACACGGTATTCCTGTCGCCATACATTGCCAAAGCTAGGGAGAAAGACCTCGAAAAGTCGGTGCAATACTCGTGCGAGAGGGGATTCTCCCCCGCACAAGTAAAAAAGGGCGAAATGAATTCCTAACAACACCACTATTGCACATTTTTAACTTATAATTAGAACAGGGTATATTCTCATTGACTTGCAAAACCGTTATTGTATCGCCTATATTTATAAAGAGCTACCGATCTGAATCTATACTTTGTTAATATGCGTTAGGTTTTGCTCACATTTTACAAAGTTACTTATACTAAAAAATGTCATTAGGCCTACATGGATAAATTGTAAAATAAATTTTACTCTTTAGGTTCAACAAATACATATAGTCTGTAATCTATCCAGCGATTAAGAGCAAAATGTACAGTTCATAAAGAACGATTTCATCGCGTGAAGGCTGAAAGTTTGTTATTCAGCTCCTACGGAGGCGAATTCGTCATAAAAGCAGTTGTGTTTTGCAAGCGAGTCTCGATCGAGGTCTATTAATGTAGTGTTTTTTAAAAAACCACCAGAACGGTTTGTTGGGGAACGAAGAAAGGATTAGTTACACAAGAAGGAATTTACTATAAGAAGGCCTAAAAAGGCGTCCGGTGTGCGCGTGATTGTCGACAATCCCCCCTCATGGGTGGGTGGAGGCTGGAAACCAAGGCGGGGCTTAATATTTTATCTTACTCTATGTTTTCCACCATCTTTCTCTTTTACCTTTTCGTCAAGCCTTGGTTTGGTTTTTGGAACTGACGAAATCATAAGTATAGTACACTTGATACGATTTAGAAACAGTTATAGAACGAACGATTTTCACGAAGAGACAAGTATTCAAAATCCATTAAGTTAGGGTCAAAACCTATAACTAACTTGTTAATGGCAATTAAAAACCATTCCCTAACCGTTTCAGCACCGCTGGTGGTAGCCTCTATTTTCTGTTTACTTTGCTCGAGGTTTCTTTTCTCTATTCGGAATACGTCAATCGCGTCTGTATGACCTATCCCCACGGGATCCAATTGGAAAGAGCAGAGCAATGACGGACATGAAAGGGGTGGGGCTTATTTGTCCGCTGACACCGGCGTAAGAGTAGAAGCGTAAAATCTAGTGGCTTAGGCATTCTTATAGTAAATTAATTCTTGGTTATACTAGTCCGTGAAAGAAATTGCTGAAAGTTTGTTTTATTTATCTCAAAATGTGTTCCATCATATTGGATGACTTTTGTAATTCACCATTTTGGGTATGTTACGTGATGTTTAAGGTTAAAACATACGCGGCGATTGGCTAGGGTAACGAGAAACGTCTAGTCTTCCAACGGTGGGGCTTCCACCAAAGGTTCACGCAAGTGCGCTGTTCTTATCCTTAGCTAAGATTCGAAACCTTAATGTACTACCGATTTGAGTGAGACGAAACCACAAGCGTATGCTTCATTTCAAATGACAATATTAGTCAAGTCTCTCAAGAAAGTTTAGTTTTACTTTTTTAAATCAATGTGATGAGCAATAAGGTAAATAACTAACGATGAAAATATATTATATTAAAGGAATAGCGACGTGATTTAAAAATTATCTCAAATCTAAAGAAAACCTTTCTTTTTTGAGAGTTTAAACTCTTCTGATTCCAAAAATATGCTTAATAAATATTTAAATATGAGGGAAAACACAGAAAAAATACTTCGATAGCTTGAAATTTGGGGGGCAAAAACAAATTTGGGGAGAAGATTTTTGGCGGGTTTTCTCCTTGCTACGTCACTCACGGCATCTCGCGGAAAAGTCAAGCGCGAGCACCCGAGCCTACTAATGCCGCGCGAATCTGAATAAAATAGGCTTAACGCGGCGCTGAGACACTTACAGGCGTCACGTGAGCGACATCTAGAGTGAAAATTTCTCCTTACTACCCGCTACCCGTTCGCCCGTCATCAAGCGAAACAAAATTTTAACTAGGCCTTTTCCAAACACATAACTTTTATTGCAATTTTACAAATTTCTACGAAACCAAATACAAAAGTAAACATATCATAATAAACTAGATTTTTCAAGGATTTTATTAGCATTTTTAGTTTGTGGGTGACGAAAATTATGTCACTAACACATTAACGATATTTATTTTAGTATTTGAGAAAATCCGGTTTCTCAACTTAAAATTAATTCAGAAAGAGTAAATAAGCAGTCTTATGTTCTTGTCTGTGTGTGCCCGTCCATTTTTACACTAGTGCACTGCGTTAGCAGTTAGCCTTGTGTTGATGTGTAAAGAAATGCTACAAAACCTTAATACTTTCTTTTCTTCATAATATATAATGAATATATTGAAATATTTTTCGCAATTTTGATGCATTTAGTAGTTTTGTAGCTATATATCTCAAGAATATTTTTTATATTATTATTTCTAATGGTTGTTAATATATAACTTAAGCTATAATACATCTTTTTAGAGCATAGAGGGTATACAGTTGAGGCGTAGACAATTGGGCCTATACAAACACATCTCTCCAAAATTTATACTCTTCATTTCCTGTTTTTTCTCTCATTGACTGATTTCCATGTGTTCCAGACATATCCTTATTGGATATAAAATGTCGTCTGCTCTAATTTATACTCGCTAAGCCTTGAATGCTGCTAAATAATTCATAAATTTTAACTTCTGCAATTGCTCATCGAAGTAACAGAAATAATTCAATATTTAGGTAAATAAGAGTGCAAGTAGTTTTCTGGACTTGGAGAGGTAAAATTTCGGTTTTCCCAACTTGTTTAATGATGCACAGGGTGTTTGGTATTAATGGTCTTGAAAGGTTAGAGGTAGGGTTTACAAGATACGCCTGAATTTGACTAGTTTAAGAAGATGTTTTTTTTTATAAGAGTGAATGCGTTTATTTAAAAAAAAAGTTAAAATTCAAAAGAAACCCGTAAGGATTTTAGCTGCATGCTTGAATTTTTATTTACTGCAGATTTACAAATTTATAGGGTGTTCGTATAGAAGTATTTTTAACAGTAGCGTCGCTAGGGTTTGAAATTTGGGGGGGGGGCTAAATCTGGGCAAACTATTTGAAAGTTATAAATGGGTTCATTGGAAAATGTGTAGACCTATATTCGTATTTTAAAGATATACAACCTTTTATTGATAAAGACTACGGAACCGATTATGAAGGATTTTCACTCGTCTTAGGTTTATTTTTAGTTTTGGTAAGCCTTTTAGTCCACACTATTGGGACTCCCTTCGAAAGAACATGAAACATATTACTTGTCTCCATCTGTTTTCTCTACAAAATTTTACTGTTTGATATCGAAAATTTTTTAAATATTGCTACAGAATTTTAGGTTGCTAACGGCAATTTTTTGGTAGGGTTTACCGATACTGTCGAAAGTATTTGGGGGGGGGGGTAAGTTTGGAATTTGGGGGGCTATAGCCCCCCCCAAAAAAGGCCTAGCGAAGCCACTGATTTTAATGATTAATTTAAAAAGTGTTTCGTTTAAATGGGATTCCTAGGCAATTTTCTTAACAAGATCAAACTTCTAAAGCTATCTTACGGACTAATGTCTAACAAATTAAAACTTAATATCTCAGTTTCAAAAAATTATATAGAATAGTAGTACTATGTGATGGCCTATTGACGATGAAACCTCTTCTCTAATGCCTCAATTCATCTTAATCACGATTTATATCGTATATCATGAATGGGAATAGAAAAACTTAAAAACACCCAAATGTATGTAAAACATTTTATTGCCGTTAAGAATTAATTTAAAAAAAAATCTTTTCAAAAAGTATAAACAAAACATGTCTAATAAAAACGCAATATTTAACATTTATAATAATTAAACTAAAACTAATTTAAAAAACTATTGGTTTTTTAAGCTCTTCTTTTCCTTTGGATATGTTATTAATTTAGGCCTCACACCACTGGAAGCGATGGTTGTGCCTTTGAACAAAGACTTCATATCCAGGTCTTCTTCAAGGGCCAACATTATGTGACGTGGAGTGATGCGGCCTTTCTGGACCGCGCGAGCTTTTGCAGCGGAAATATCCATTAGTTCGGCCATCAGGTATTCCAGCGCCGCGGTCAAGGCTACAACCGCGTCTTTTCGGTAACTGAAGGCGTATCTGCCATCTTGTAGTCTTCGTTTAACGCGTGGAACTGGCAGGTTGAGTTTGGCCCGACTCGAAACGGTTTGTCGAGGGGGCTTACTCTTCTTCGCAATTGCTAAAAATAAAAATCAATTATATAATCATTTGTAGTTGATAGGCAAATGTTAGACCTCTTCTTCATGCACAGAGACTGTTTATTTCCGAGAACGTCAATTTCAACTCGCTAACAAATTCCATAAAATACGCGCCATTAAATTATCACACGTGCTATCTTTATTTTCAAACCACGATTGACCCGAGAAGATCAAATGATGCATAAAATTATCAAGAATTAAAGTGTGTTCTATTCTTAGACGTGCTAGTCTGTTAGAACCTGGGTCTTTACAATTACGCGAGAACTGTGCGCTTTGTGAATACAAAAGGAGTGGCGTGCATAGCAAAGTTTGACTAGGATTCTAGCGTATCAAGGTCAATAGAAACTTCAAAAGGATCGTTGTAAGGTGTACAATTGGAAGAACAACCACAAAGATCTGTATTTCAAA
Organism: Phalangium opilio; assembly: GCA_019434445.1. Taxonomy (NCBI): domain Eukaryota; kingdom Metazoa; phylum Arthropoda; class Arachnida; order Opiliones; family Phalangiidae; genus Phalangium; species Phalangium opilio. The sequence goes on from JAEQBA010002650.1 coordinate 195,919, forward strand.
TACATTTTTCCTATGGAAATACAACGGTAAGCCCACATTATTCTAGATATTTACCATGGTCCAGCGATCTTGGAACTTCCGGTTTATCGACTTTCCTCTTTCTTATTGTTACATTGCGCATATCCTTCTGACCTATTTTAGTGCGAGCCATTACTAAATATCACCACCGCAGACTATAGACAAGAGACTTGAAATCTGATTTGCATGTCTCGTTCGAAAATCTTTTCCTTTTATATCGTTTAACCAAGAGAGATTATATGGAACAAGTCAAGAATAGCAGAAGATAATTATACCGTAAACAAATAAAAAATAATATAAAAAAATCTGAAAATAAAAAACAATTTTTCATTTCAATAGTCATTGCAAAGCATATTACATTATAGTTATTGGAGTGAGAATCAAGCTTTCCTCTAAATTGCACTGCATTGCAGTTTGGTCTCCCTAAATATTACTCCATGGTGGAAGATTGCTCATAGTTACTTATCATATTCTTTTTAACTGGCACAGACGTTTTGGTGTAAAGCCTGTCAATTATCGTCAAAGGTCAGTGTAATAACCTTTAACCTATATGTTTAGGTCAGCCATCTGTTTCGTGATCCTTCAAACACAAAACTATTTTTTCCACATTTTTCGGGTTTGCTTACACGATAATGTGATTCGGGAATGGATATTCATTAAGGTAAGCCCTATTTAATTTCTAATTTATGCTAAACGAAGTATAACGTTGCATATTAATAATGTTTGGACACTTTACAATCTTTGCATACTGAGGTGTGCGGTTAACTGTTTCAATCGAACTAGGCTTAACTGTTTGCGAATACTAGGTTTAACTATTCGCGAATACTAGGTTTAACTATTCGCGAATACTAGGCTTAACTATTCGCGAATACTAGGCTTAACTATTCGCGAATAATCTATCCAGCGATTAAGAGCAAAATGTACAGTTCATAAAGAACGATTTCATCGCGTGAAGGCTGAAAGTTTGTTATTCAGCTCCTACGGAGGCGAATTCGTCATAAAAGCAGTTGTGTTTTGCAAGCGAGTCTCGATCGAGGTCTATTAATGTAGTGTTTTTTAAAAAACCACCAGAACGGTTTGTTGGGGAACGAAGAAAGGATTAGTTACACAAGAAGGAATTTACTATAAGAAGGCCTAAAAAGGCGTCCGGTGTGCGCGTGATTGTCGACAATCCCCCCTCATGGGTGGGTGGAGGCTGGAAACCAAGGCGGGGCTTAATATTTTATCTTACTCTATGTTTTCCACCATCTTTCTCTTTTACCTTTTCGTCAAGCCTTGGTTTGGTTTTTGGAACTGACGAAATCATAAGTATAGTACACTTGATACGATTTAGAAACAGTTATAGAACGAACGATTTTCACGAAGAGACAAGTATTCAAAATCCATTAAGTTAGGGTCAAAACCTATAACTAACTTGTTAATGGCAATTAAAAACCATTCCCTAACCGTTTCAGCACCGCTGGTGGTAGCCTCTATTTTCTGTTTACTTTGCTCGAGGTTTCTTTTCTCTATTCGGAATACGTCAATCGCGTCTGTATGACCTATCCCCACGGGATCCAATTGGAAAGAGCAGAGCAATGACGGACATGAAAGGGGTGGGGCTTATTTGTCCGCTGACACCGGCGTAAGAGTAGAAGCGTAAAATCTAGTGGCTTAGGCATTCTTATAGTAAATTAATTCTTGGTTATACTAGTCCGTGAAAGAAATTGCTGAAAGTTTGTTTTATTTATCTCAAAATGTGTTCCATCATATTGGATGACTTTTGTAATTCACCATTTTGGGTATGTTACGTGATGTTTAAGGTTAAAACATACGCGGCGATTGGCTAGGGTAACGAGAAACGTCTAGTCTTCCAACGGTGGGGCTTCCACCAAAGGTTCACGCAAGTGCGCTGTTCTTATCCTTAGCTAAGATTCGAAACCTTAATGTACTACCGATTTGAGTGAGACGAAACCACAAGCGTATGCTTCATTTCAAATGACAATATTAGTCAAGTCTCTCAAGAAAGTTTAGTTTTACTTTTTTAAATCAATGTGATGAGCAATAAGGTAAATAACTAACGATGAAAATATATTATATTAAAGGAATAGCGACGTGATTTAAAAATTATCTCAAATCTAAAGAAAACCTTTCTTTTTTGAGAGTTTAAACTCTTCTGATTCCAAAAATATGCTTAATAAATATTTAAATATGAGGGAAAACACAGAAAAAATACTTCGATAGCTTGAAATTTGGGGGGCAAAAACAAATTTGGGGAGAAGATTTTTGGCGGGTTTTCTCCTTGCTACGTCACTCACGGCATCTCGCGGAAAAGTCAAGCGCGAGCACCCGAGCCTACTAATGCCGCGCGAATCTGAATAAAATAGGCTTAACGCGGCGCTGAGACACTTACAGGCGTCACGTGAGCGACATCTAGAGTGAAAATTTCTCCTTACTACGTCATCAAGCGAAACAAAATTTTAACTAGGCCTTTTCCAAACACATAACTTTTATTGCAATTTTACAAATTTCTACGAAACCAAATACAAAAGTAAACATATCATAATAAACTAGATTTTTCAAGGATTTTATTAGCATTTTTAGTTTGTGGGTGACGAAAATTATGTCACTAACACATTAACGATATTTATTTTAGTATTTGAGAAAATCCGGTTTCTCAACTTAAAATTAATTCAGAAAGAGTAAATAAGCAGTCTTATGTTCTTGTCTGTGTGTGCCCGTCCATTTTTACACTAGTGCACTGCGTTAGCAGTTAGCCTTGTGTTGATGTGTAAAGAAATGCTACAAAACCTTAATACTTTCTTTTCTTCATAATATATAATGAATATATTGAAATATTTTTCGCAATTTTGATGCATTTAGTAGTTTTGTAGCTATATATCTCAAGAATATTTTTTATATTATTATTTCTAATGGTTGTTAATATATAACTTAAGCTATAATACATCTTTTTAGAGCATAGAGGGTATACAGTTGAGGCGTAGACAATTGGGCCTATACAAACACATCTCTCCAAAATTTATACTCTTCATTTCCTGTTTTTTCTCTCATTGACTGATTTCCATGTGTTCCAGACATATCCTTATTGGATATAAAATGTCGTCTGCTCTAATTTATACTCGCTAAGCCTTGAATGCTGCTAAATAATTCATAAATTTTAACTTCTGCAATTGCTCATCGAAGTAACAGAAATAATTCAATATTTAGGTAAATAAGAGTGCAAGTAGTTTTCTGGACTTGGAGAGGTAAAATTTCGGTTTTCCCAACTTGTTTAATGATGCACAGGGTGTTTGGTATTAATGGTCTTGAAAGGTTAGAGGTAGGGTTTACAAGATACGCCTGAATTTGACTAGTTTAAGAAGATGTTTTTTTTTATAAGAGTGAATGCGTTTATTTAAAAAAAAAGTTAAAATTCAAAAGAAACCCGTAAGGATTTTAGCTGCATGCTTGAATTTTTATTTACTGCAGATTTACAAATTTATAGGGTGTTCGTATAGAAGTATTTTTAACAGTAGCGTCGCTAGGGTTTGAAATTTGGGGGGGGGGCTAAATCTGGGCAAACTATTTGAAAGTTATAAATGGGTTCATTGGAAAATGTGTAGACCTATATTCGTATTTTAAAGATATACAACCTTTTATTGATAAAGACTACGGAACCGATTATGAAGGATTTTCACTCGTCTTAGGTTTATTTTTAGTTTTGGTAAGCCTTTTAGTCCACACTATTGGGACTCCCTTCGAAAGAACATGAAACATATTACTTGTCTCCATCTGTTTTCTCTACAAAATTTTACTGTTTGATATCGAAAATTTTTTAAATATTGCTACAGAATTTTAGGTTGCTAACGGCAATTTTTGGTAGGGTTTACCGATTATTTGGGGGGGGGGGGTAAGTTTGGAATTTGGGGGGCTATAGCCCCCCCCAAAAAAGGCCTAGCGAAGCCACTGATTTTAATGATTAATTTAAAAAGTGTTTCGTTTAAATGGGATTCCTAGGCAATTTTCTTAACAAGATCAAACTTCTAAAGCTATCTTACGGACTAATGTCTAACAAATTAAAACTTAATATCTCAGTTTCAAAAAATTATATAGAATAGTAGTACTATGTGATGGCCTATTGACGATGAAACCTCTTCTCTAATGCCTCAATTCATCTTAATCACGATTTATATCGTATATCATGAATGGGAATAGAAAAACTTAAAAACACCCAAATGTATGTAAAACATTTTATTGCCGTTAAGAATTAATTTAAAAAAAAATCTTTTCAAAAAGTATAAACAAAACATGTCTAATAAAAACGCAATATTTAACATTTATAATAATTAAACTAAAACTAATTTAAAAAACTATTGGTTTTTTAAGCTCTTCTTTTCCTTTGGATATGTTATTAATTTAGGCCTCACACCACTGGAAGCGATGGTTGTGCCTTTGAACAAAGACTTCATATCCAGGTCTTCTTCAAGGGCCAACATTATGTGACGTGGAGTGATGCGGCCTTTCTGGACCGCGCGAGCTTTTGCAGCGGAAATATCCATTAGTTCGGCCATCAGGTATTCCAGCGCCGCGGTCAAGGCTACAACCGCGTCTTTTCGGTAACTGAAGGCGTATCTGCCATCTTGTAGTCTTCGTTTAACGCGTGGAACTGGCAGGTTGAGTTTGGCCCGACTCGAAACGGTTTGTCGAGGGGGCTTACTCTTCTTCGCAATTGCTAAAAATAAAAATCAATTATATAATCATTTGTAGTTGATAGGCAAATGTTAGACCTCTTCTTCATGCACAGAGACTGTTTATTTCCGAGAACGTCAATTTCAACTCGCTAACAAATTCCATAAAATACGCGCCATTAAATTATCACACGTGCTATCTTTATTTTCAAACCACGATTGACCCGAGAAGATCAAATGATGCATAAAATTATCAAGAATTAAAGTGTGTTCTATTCTTAGACGTGCTAGTCTGTTAGAACCTGGGTCTTTACAATTACGCGAGAACTGTGCGCTTTGTGAATACAAAAGGAGTGGCGTGCATAGCAAAGTTTGACTAGGATTCTAGCGTATCAAGGTCAATAGAAACTTCAAAAGGATCGTTGTAAGGTGTACAATTGGAAGAACAACCACAAAGATCTGTATTTCAAATACATTTTTCCTATGGAAATACAACGGTAAGCCCACATTATTCTAGATATTTACCATGGTCCAGCGATCTTGGAACTTCCGGTTTATCGACTTTCCTCTTTCTTATTGTTACATTGCGCATATCCTTCTGACCTATTTTAGTGCGAGCCATTACTAAATATCACCACCGCAGACTATAGACAAGAGACTTGAAATCTGATTTGCATGTCTCGTTCGAAAATCTTTTCCTTTTATATCGTTTAACCAAGAGAGATTATATGGAACAAGTCAAGAATAGCAGAAGATAATTATACCGTAAACAAATAAAAAATAATATAAAAAAATCTGAAAATAAAAAACAATTTTTCATTTCAATAGTCATTGCAAAGCATATTACATTATAGTTATTGGAGTGAGAATCAAGCTTTCCTCTAAATTGCACTGCATTGCAGTTTGGTCTCCCTAAATATTACTCCATGGTGGAAGATTGCTCATAGTTACTTATCATATTCTTTTTAACTGGCACAGACGTTTTGGTGTAAAGCCTGTCAATTATCGTCAAAGGTCAGTGTAATAACCTTTAACCTATATGTTTAGGTCAGCCATCTGTTTCGTGATCCTTCAAACACAAAACTATTTTTTCCACATTTTTCGGGTTTGCTTACACGATAATGTGATTCGGGAATGGATATTCATTAAGGTAAGCCCTATTTAATTTCTAATTTATGCTAAACGAAGTATAACGTTGCATATTAATAATGTTTGGACACTTTACAATCTTTGCATACTGAGGTGTGCGGTTAACTGTTTCAATCGAACTAGGCTTAACTGTTTGCGAATACTAGGTTTAACTATTCGCGAATACTAGGTTTAACTATTCGCGAATACTAGGCTTAACTATTCGCGAATACTAGGCTTAACTATTCGCGAATACTAGGCTTAACTATTCGCGAATACTAGGCTTAACTATTCGCGAATACTAGGCTTAAGTATTCGCGAATACTAGGCTTAACTATTCGCGAATACTAGGCTTAACTATTCGCGAATACTAGGCTTAACTATTCGCGAATACTAGGCTTAACTATTCGCGAATACTAGGTTTAACTATTCGCGAATACTAGGCTTAACTATTCGCGAATACTAGGCTTAACTATTCGCGAATACCAGGCTTAACTATTCGCGAATACCAAGCTTAACTATTCGCGAATACCAGGCTTAACTATTCGCGAATACTAGGCTTAACAATTTGCGATTAAACGGTTAGTAAAAAATTTACCAAGGCCTAACTATTCGGTATGCGATTTGGAATAAACTATTCGATTCGGTATTTGATAAGGAAAATGTTTTCGTATTCGGTAAGCGGTTCGATACCCAAAAAGAGGTGTTCACACACTCCTTAATGTATATCGTTGTTACAGGCGTTAACTCTGGTCATCAAATACCTCTGTTGTATCGAAGAAAGCGGTGGTGAGTAGCCGGGCTCGACCGTAGCGCACCATGCATCGCTGGCTAATGTATATTGTGCGGAATGTGCGCAACAGCTATGAAACCAAAACTGACATTAAGTTCTAAGGGAGAAGGATGGTATTTTGGGCATATCCTCTGTCCTATTGATCCAAATGACCTGAAATTTTAATGAGACACGTGTTTCGACGATTCAATATTTTTGAATCGATAATTTTTCTATATAAAAATTATTTTCCAATGTCCATGTGATGGATTCAGTGAAAAATTGTTCAAAACCATTTACAATTTTCTAGTGTAAGGCGTCTTAGTGCATCCATATCTGAATCAGTTAAATGAGATACTAAAGCTAACTAAAGGCGAAAGTTGATTCGGTTTATGGCGCGGATTGATACAAGGCGGACAAAGTTCCATTATAATTGACGAGGCAGATTGTTCCAGAAAGAATTATTGATATTTAATTATTTGATTGAAACGTTTCCAGCTCCGAAAGCATCCAGGCCTCCTCATATTTTCCCACCCTGTCCTCGCTTAGTCCTCTTTTCCCAAGTGACATAGTAGCGTTATGTTGGATATGAACTACCCATTGAATTTTTCCTAAATACCCATTGGCTCGCCCACTTTACCCTCAAGGCTTGATTTCTTCTTTAATTAAAGCTGGTCTTCATTGGTAAAAAAATATCAAGTTGAGTTTAATGGATAACAATTTTAATCAGAAATTAACATACATTAATTTTAAACGTTGGGTGCGTTTCTTACTTATTGCTTCAATGCCATTTATGTCTATCCGTAAACGATTGGGGAATGGGCAATTAGATTAAAGCGAGGAGAGTTGGCTTCATTTAATTTTCCATTATATTCAACGTAACATCCCAAACTGAAATTATTATTATCCGATAGGATTTTCTAAATTTCTAATTAATTTAGGCTTAACACTCGTGATATCGTGTTTCCTGTACAAATTTAAAATAGAAGAAATATTGCGATTTCGAAGTATTAAAATCTAAATGTGTTTACGCGGAGAAAACAGACCAAGAGGAATAGAAAGCTGGCTTAATCAGATCGTAAAATGGCAACTTCTATTTTTCGAATCCAATCTTCGCAAAACAATTATATGCTTTTCAACTGCAATTTTATTGATCGTTTTAAAATTTTAATTGAGACTATGTGTTTGAATGTCCCTCAAAACTTGTTGAGGTTTACTAATTGAAATAGCATGAATCTAGTAATTGATTCATGGTAATAGCATGTAGTGCTGACGGTTAGGTGTGGCAGACAGGGCTAGACCCCAAAACCCAAACCTCTTAAGGGAACAGTTTGAAAACATAGCCGCTGGTTTACGGTGAATATTCCTTCAGAGGAGAAGCTGATAGTATAGTTATTTTTTCTTTCACTAATTCACGACGGAGGGTCAGGGGAAAGTTTTATCATGAGATCCTCATGAGAAAATGCTATTGGTAACTCACTCCTGACATCTGAGCTGCATTTAAAATTTTCATCCATTTAAGTATACATTTGTAAGAGCTGATTGGTGCATCTATTATTATGCTGAAGATTTTTATATTTTTATAATATTTAATCGAAAAATGATCATAAGTTTTTGGAATCATTTTTTACTGGCGTCTTTAATGGAAGGGAAGTAGTAGAATTTTCGTTGTAAAAGCGAGGGGTAAGGAATATATTATATCGATGGACGACGGTTCCCTGCCGTTTAATGCAAGCAAGAATGCCATTAAGATGCATTTCGTTCCTCTGTGCAACCCCCCCCCCCACAGCATAGAGGTCTCAAACTAGCTTTCAATCCCGCGCACCTACAGCTTCTTTCATAGGGCTCAAGTGTACTTAACACTTCTGAAACCCATGACCAACAAACTAAGATTTCGACATCAAACGAACTAGAAATAAAAGAAGCCCATCGGGACGATTTTCAGCCCGCCATTTTGAAAGATGGCGGAAAATTGAGCCCAACAAAGGCCATAGTGAATTAATAAACTAAATTTAAGTGAAATACATAAAGATGGTTTGTCATATTTCTGTTCGCCATTTTTAAAGATGGCGGCAAATTCAATTTCAAAAGTCTCAAAATCCGTCTTTAGAGTATAGGATCCAGTGTACTAAATATGAGCAAATCGATTGAAAAGCGTCAAGGTTATGCCAAGGAGAATATTTTATATCTTTCTGGACGCCATATTTCAAGATGGCCGAAGATTGTTAAAGTCTTTCTCAGTGCTTTCTTACTACTACACCCCGAGGAAAATGTCAGCCTTCTGTAAACAAAGTTTGAACTGGGCATTGTTCAAACCAGTCAGGTAGTCAATCAGTGAGTCCGAAAAATCTATATCTATATAAGTCCTGACTGACTGATAATCAACGTCCAGCCCAAACTGCTTGACAAAGAAGGCTGAAAATTTGCAGGAACGTTACTCATAAGTAGTAGAAAGAGAAAAATGTTTGGAATCCGCCGCCATCTTAATAAATAGCGCCAGAAATGTAAAAAATATTCTCTATGCAACTAAGTCCCCGCGTTTCAACCGATTTCACAAATATTTAGTGCAGGTTTCCTTTAACCTTAAGACGGGCTGAATGGTCTTTCGGGTTCGATTTTTCGCCATCTTTTTAAATGGCGGCCAGAAATTTAAAAACCCTTCTTTATGGAATAATGTCCACATGAAAAGTAATAAAAAATGTCGCGACGGGCTGCGGGCAACGCCGAGTGCCTTCGATTTTAGGGTGTTACAAAAATATTAGTCATCAGTAAAATCTACCCATTCTTTATATCATTTTGATAGAATTTCTTATTACATGCGAGAGACGCCGCCGGAATAACAGCTAGTAACTTATATAAATTCGGATAGAAAGTATGTACTTTTGATTTAAAGGGAATGCGAATTTACAATTTCATATCATATTTTCCCACGAAAGTGGTATTATGTTACACCTTCAAGTCTCTTCTTTCAAAATATCAAGTTTCTAATATAATTGAAGCAAAGTTTCTATTTTTAAAATCCATTGAAAAATCACGAAAAGTCAGTTTCGATATATCAATAATTTTGCCTTGTCGAGCTTGTTCGCCCGTTTTATGACATCACTATGACGTAATGAAAAAAAGCGTGGGAATCCTATACGCGGCGTCTCGAGCTTCTCGCCAGTCTAAGCTCTGGGTCTGATAGCGGTGAGTGTGGCACTATCTCACGTGAAAAATATATCCGTGACGTCAGCGTACGGGAAACGTTTTAGCCTTTCATAAAAAGTGGATTTCAAATAATTTCATATGAAGCATTTTCAAATGCATAGTGCGGCCAAATAAGCAGATATCGGAGAATTAAAAGCTTGATATTTTTGAATTCACAGAAATGAATTCTATCTTTTGTTGTATAATTGAGAGGTTTACAAACGAAGCTTCTCATTCCCTTTAAATAAGAAGTTACACTTCTTTTTATTAAAAGCACTAATATGATTTAGATCTTATTAAGATTGCGCAATAAAACAATTGATTTGTTAGCATTGTGAACCTAGTTTCTAAAAAGGAATCAATCAAGAACAATTCATTCCAGATATATTCCAAATAACGATTGCGATTCAACACCCACTTATGGGAAAACATTTCATTGTACCTTTAAAGTTTAAAATTGTCGTTGTCTTGAAAAATCGATTAAAATCCCGGATAGCTTGAGGGTAGAGGCGAGTAGGGATGGAGCGACATGGTGTGTTGCAGGACGCCCGGTTCTTTGTAGCGGAACAAAAGAGTACATCGATCTTATATTCCTTAATCTTGAAACCGAAAAGTTTTCAAAATTATTATTAAAGGGAACCCGAACCGATAAAAAGTAAGAAAAATAAAAAAGAATTTCAAGAAAGTTCTATTCAAAAATAAAAGGCATTCACCCCCAACTTTCAACAGGGTTATTAGAAGCCTGAGTTTCTGATATTCAAATCATGGCATTTTGGAAACGTAAAACATTTAATACTTGACTAGCATCGAATCCTTTCTATTTAAGGGATATTCTATCTTCGTTGCAAAATTCGAAATTCCCATTCGACCGAAACCCAGCATCTTCGCAGGTTTACGAAATGTAAACCCTAGCTTAGACGACCCCATTTTATTTAAATGTCAATTAACCCATGAACGCAATTATAGAATAATTTAGTTGTTAAATAAAGGGTTATTTACTTTTAAGGGGGATGTAAAGTAACCGTACTTCGAAACAGTTAATTAGATCTTCGGCTTAAATATAATGAAGTCTCCGTTAATAAATTTAATGAAGAAAACCGTTGATCTTAACCTTAATTTTTGATAATAATCTTCATTATAATACCAATTAAGGGAATCCATATAGAGCAAATTTCGAACCGAATGTATTCTACTTTTATGGAGATTCTCTAAATTTATCTACCACCATTTTTTTTCATTTAGAAGTATTTATTTTTAGTTTGAGTTACATAGCTTAAACTAACATGACCTAACTAAACCTAACCTAGATTAATCAAAAATGTCTTGATTAGAATCGAGACCTAAAAAGTATCGCTAAGACTGAGGTTATCACTTGTCTGAAGGATCAGATATTAATTTTTCTTTTTAATTGAAACTTAAATGCATGCTTAAGAAAAAACAACGTTCCATTACCGTTTTCCGTTGAAATAAATTATTTTACTGGTAATCAATTTCAAAAATTTACTTATCTCGGCTTTTCGACCACAATTACATTCCCCGAAAACATTTTATCATTACATTAATTACTTTTGGGAGCGTACTGTATGGTTTTGCGTTTTAAAAGGTTCCTAAAGACGTTACATCCCCATTCGTGACCGGCACGCTTCGCAGTGGAACATTTTAACTATTCTAAAACCAATGGCGCCAAATTCAATAGGGACAGTAAGATTTTTACTCGTGGTTTTGCAAAATGATGTGATATCAAGTGTACTTTAGTCAACCGTCGTATTGTTCTTTCTCATAGCTCAGGGCATGATCAGTGTTACTGCCCAATTTCTCTCTCTAGTTTCTAACAATGGTTAGAGACTATTTGATATGTCACGGCACAACGTTATATACATTTGTAAATTGCAAGTAGCACAAAAGGAAAAATAATCCATTTTTTTTTATATTTTGGTTTGAAATAAATAAACTCATGATAGTAGTTATAACGAACAGAAAGTCAAGGGAATGGCACCAGTAATGAGCAGCAAAAAGAGAGGAAAGTTTGCTTCAAGTTAGCAGAGGGACATGCGGTAGTGAAAATAGTAATCTAGAAATTTGTTCGTTCAAACCTTAATATATCATGAAAAGTTCAAGTGAGGAGGCGGCACTACCTAGAAAGATTGATTTTGGCAGATAACAGCGAAAAAATTATGTTCTACACACACTGGGACTATGCGAGAGTTTCAGGGCCGCAGGTCGCACATGATGAAATTTCAACTCCAGTTTACATCAATTCTCCCAAGTCGTACTAGTAGCAGGTTAAGCTATAGTTTGCTCAGGTCCTGTTAGTCTCGAAAGGGTTATATAGTCCTTGTAACTTTTAAAAGGTTGTTGTCATGGCTAAACAGACCGCTATTACAGTTTTTTATTGTTTTATAGCATATTTTGACACGTTATCTCCCAAAAGTAATTAATGTAATGATAAAATGTTTTCGGGGAATGGAATTGTGGTCGAAAAGCCGAGATAAGTAAATTTTTGAAATTGATTACCAGTAAAATAATTTATTTCAACGGAAAACGGTAATGGAACGTTGTTTTTTCTTAAGCATGCGTTTAAGTTTCAATTAAAAAGAAAAATTAATATCTGATCCTTCAGACAAGTGATAACCTCAGTCTTATCGATACTTTTTAGGTCTCGATTCTAATCAAGACATTTTTGATTAATATCTGTTCCTTCAGTCTTCATTTTAATTAAGAATGTTAAGAAACTGTTTTACATTTTCAAAATATGCACTAAGCAGAAACATATATAAAGGGGAGCATAACTTTAGCTAAATCAGACATTTATTTATAATGATACTTCAAAAAGAAAACGTAAATCAATAAAAGTTTGTATTCTTATTGTAATTAATATAATACAATTTTTTACAATCATTTATTGAAACGCGAGGCGCCCCCCTAAAAATTCCAGAAATAGGACCAAATTGACAATTTTACAAAATTTTTAAAAATGCTGATTTATGTCCGTTTAGCATTTAGCTCAAAATTGTCCAATATGAAATTCGGATATCCGAGATTGTCAATTTGAAACTTTTTTGTAGCATAAACTAACGTCTGTTTGATATTAAGCTTAAAACCTTAAACAAAATATAGTCAGGGCTACCCTAAAAGTTCACAAAGATGATCCAACATTGTTAATACGCCTAAAAAGTGCCATCTTCAAAATATGTAGCCGGGGAAAAGAGAGCGTGATCGAGTGGTTGGAAGTCGCGGGGGTTGGGACAGGGATAAGGGAGTTCAGATGGATTGGAAATGATGATGGGCGACCTGCGGCACCGTGTCTCTCCCAATGTACCTCGCGCACGCCCCTACCATTCGGTAGGCGATTGCTAAGTGCTGCCGCGTAGCGCCATTTTATTTGTGTGAGAACTAGCTTCTATTTTGAAGATAGAGTGAGCGCCCTTTACAATTTCGTCCAGTTCGATCCTACCTAACCGCTGAGGATGCTGGGAGGACTATGTTGCCGTAGGTGGGGGTACACAGGCAACGCTATAGGTATGGGGATTTCTACTCCATTCCTCTCTCCTTCAAGGTTGGGACTCCAGGCATAGCCAACTCCATCACGCACTCGACAACGCAAAGCAACTCGCGCCAGCGTTGGAAATAAGGCGGTGACACAGGGCAAATGACCAGTTTAAAAATTGCCTGGTCCAGTTCAAAAATCTAATTGGAGGGGGGGGGGGTCAGTGGTTCACGAGACTACTAAGAAAGTTCAAGGGTAACCAGACTCCACACATTAAAATTCTAATATTTTAATTATCCACTTCTTTAGTTTAGCAGACGACGTGCTCTGGTCAATGGTAACGGACCAGTTTATTTATTCCAAGTCAGGAAAGTCGCGTGCACTGCCCTTGTACGTTTACAGTGATTGGCACCGTGGACAGTTATTTTAATTAAAATACCTAGGCCACAGGTCCAGTTTTAAAAATGTCCTTATTTCCAACACTGATCCATCTATCCTTCCAGCTTTTACAATCACCCATTGCATAGACTCACTCAATAGTCTGCCTAAGCATGGATTTATAATAGAAGCTTACGCTTCCTGGATATTTGACTCACCTTAAAACGCGCACAACATTTATTCCTCGTCTGAAATAGTACCAGCCTGGCACGCGTGTTTGTGACGTAGAATTTGAGGCAAATTCATAGGGGGGTTGAAGTTTTTCACGTGATCGTGTTCTAATTTTGAATAGCGCCTGCGCGCCAAAAGAAAAAAGTTTGCCTCAATTTCTACGTCATCAGCCCCCCAGTCCCCACCCGCGCGAATTTTTGTGACATAAATGTGTTTAAAATCAAAATGCCTTACTGAAGGCTACAGGGAAATATCCATGAAGCGTAAGCTTCTATTATAAATCCATGGCCTAAGTAAGGCAACTTAAGCCTTGGTCGAAACTAACATCAAAATATAAATTAAAAAGGTATCTTAAGTATAGAATTTCAACCGAGACACATAATTAAACGAAAATTAGACCCGCCAGAGAAGTTTTTAATAAATATAGTGTTATATTTATTGAAATATATCAAGTTAAAGTTTCAAGGCGGTGAAATGGCAAACACAAACACCAAATAACAAGTCGTGGGCGTAACCCCGGGGTTCAATGCTATCAATTACCATTTTAATTGATACATCGTCATTATTGCTTATCAGTTGAACAAAGATTTCGTGCAACCTCGTTAAATCAAGATCATACATAGCTTTATTTAATTCTTCAATCTGAGCCTTTGTTTTGGGAATCTAGTCCAACAATATCTGAACAAAATTTTATGGTTGTAACGACTGACATACCCTAAGGATCCATCAGCTAGTTTTAACAAATCATTGTCATTTGTAGCTGGCATTGTGCCTTTCATCTTGCATACGTGGTGGTCAAATGCCTTTACAAACTCAGTATTTGGCCATGCAAAGCAATGAATATTCGTGAATAACGTTAGAATATTGAACCTAGATATGACATCGCACATTTCCATAAAATTTAATTGACTGAACAGATAAGCAAACACCGTTTGCTCGCAGAGGTCATAAGAACCGTTTACAGGCCATGATTTGATAATATTCAAGGCCTCAATTTTATCTTCGTCACTTAAACTGTTAAACAGAAACTTCACTGTTTCAATATTATAATAATCAGAAGCAACCCTAAGGAAAAACTTGACATCGATAGACGTCCATCACGATCTAACACAGCTTTTTCTACAAATGAATTTATGTCTAGCAATTGTCCGTCTATTTTATAAATCCAATATTTTTCCATAAATTTTAAACTATCATAATACTGCAGTTTTTCTCTGATTCTTGGCGACAGTTCCCTAACTTTATCCTCCAAACAGTAATTGCATGCCATTTTAAAACTGAATGACAAATCGAGGTCACTTTTATTCTCTAGTAGTAATCTGGCCATCTTGGGTCGATTCAATGAGCCTTCAACCGTCCAACTCAAATTGGCGACTTGGTGTTCCAGGGTAGTGTCGGTGACCTCGAATTGCATTACTTTAAGCCACTTAATTATTTCATGTCCTACATCAGTTAATATCATCATGGTCATTTCTTTAAACAGTGTTGGTATGTTGGAGCGATTTAGCTCGGCAATTGCTTGGTGGTTCATTGAGTTGTGGCTGGAGTTATATTTAATTTCTTCCAGAACAGATCGTAAGGATTGTTTATTTGCCCTAACCCAAACTGACGAGGCGAAATTAGTCAGGGCTTGACGTTGCAAAGAAATCATAGGCAGTTTGGCCAGCTCCATTTTGAGTTATTCAATAAGAATTTCAACACAAGTGAACTATTTCAATAAATGAACTTAAATCGTACGCAGTAATACTGGATATATCGACTCTTCAAAGTTCTCAAAAGCGAGTAATGTTCACTGGATTTTGAGGCTACACCAAATCCAGTGAGTCTTCTCGATATTGTTGAAATGCACCTAACCTAAAAACCATAAAAAAAATTTGTATGAGTTAAAAGCTAATATCAAAAAAATATAAAATTTTTTACAATACGAAATATCATTATTTTTGCTAATATGAATTGTTTAAACGCAAAAGCAAAACACCGTGAATTCATGTAGGCATAACAAAATAAAACATGAATTCATTCATATTATCCTCGTATTGACTCAATTCATCTCGATATTTACGGCAAAACTCACGTTACGACTACTTGAGCCGCGTTTACACGAGACACTTAACTTTGGAACCGTTTTCAACCGTTTTGGAAAGGCCTAACACTTTTTAAAAAATAATATTTGCATTTTCTCGTGAAAGATCTCTGGTTTTTATTAGAGTGGGATATAGACCGAGTGGGGAAAGGTGAAGCCCCGCCCATTGACATGCGCGGTAACCACTGGATGTTTTACTTCCAACAGTAATAGGCAGATGGCGGGAAAATTTGGTCTTTGGCGCGAAATTTAAAATACTTTTTTTAAGATCGTCTGCTTAGGAGTCTGCTCAACATTATGCGTAATCTGTGTAGTCCCATACCTGTCCACCATCGCTTGGGCTCAGCTCAGCTCACGTTACTTTATAGAAATAGCCCTTTTCGCATGTCGGAGGGTAAAAGTGGGGGAAAATGCGAAGCGCATGCGTGTTAGTAACAACGTGGATAAAATAGCAGACTACGGTCTTAGCCTCCGCGTATTTCCTCATTACTTTAGAGGCATCAACTTTGCCATTAAATCTAATCATTTTCGATACATTTTCTTGATTTTTTTTCTTACAAATTTGGAAACAAAGTGTAATAAAATTCATTTAAGCCAGTGGTTTTTTAGTTGGTTCAATTTTGTAGCATTTTTCAAATATTTTTTTTTTCATATGATTTTTAAGCCTTTGCACACTATGCCTGGATGCTGTGTTCAATTGTGTTGTGGTAGTGGGTGGGATGCAAGAATCAGTCGTATAAACTAAAGAGGGATGATAAAACAGTGGAAATTAAATTTCACATAATTGTTGTGAAAAGGAGAACGAGTTATAAATCGAAAATGTTGGAACTCCAAAGACGGGGATATGTAACATGCATTTCGTTAGTGGGTATCGGACCCTGGTCGGGAATCGGCGGCCCTCGCGGGGAAAGCGCTCTTTTTTTGACGGGTTGCTCTCGTGGTTTTGCCCGGCGCTGCTTGGATACCGACATTATTTATGAAGCCGACACTAAGCCTTGGCTATTAAGGGAAATATTTTCATTATTATAATTTTTTAAAGCTTCAATGTGCATGTGTTTTCGCCAGTAGGATTTAAATATAATTCCCATATTTTTACAAACTTCTTTAAGTTCCAATATTTTTAGTTTATCACAGTTTAGATTCAAATTTACTCCGTTCTCTACAATCCCAGCTATTTCCCCATAGACCGATGGCGTCGTCTGCTATTTTATCCACGACTCACGACAAGCGCATGCGCGCATAAATTTGCGAAAAGGTCTGTTGACAACGAGCTCACCTCAAGCTCAAAATTGAAACAATGTTTCCTTAGAGCTCAATATGAGCTCAAGCTCAGTTGGTTTTTATAAATGAGCTCGCCTCGGGCTCGGGTTCATTCGCATAATTTTGATGGGCTAAGCTCGAGCTCAAGCTCTCTCTAATATCTTTCGCGGGCTCAGCTCGGGCTCAAAATCGATAGAATTTAAGGCTCACCTCGAGCTCGGGCTCATTCAATTTAGTAAGCTCAAGCTCAAGCTTGGTCTCATATTTCCGGAGAATATTTCTTCCAAACAGTGTTGAAATAAATAATTTTGCAGCTATTGTTACGCGATAAATGCAAAACTATAATACATATTTACTATCCAAATGACTTTTGCACTACATTTGTATTAAAAAAATTTCAAAACTTCATCCACCAATGAGTTTCGCTAGTTTCTGTTGGCACTAAATACGGCGCTGAGCAAAGCTGAGCGCAGTCTCAAAACAGTGAGCGCCCTTTCAAAATGAGCGGTCTCATAGTTTTCAGTTGGCCTCGCTCGAGCTCAGGAAAGCCAAAACATTTGTAAAGGCCCGTTCAGACGACACTCTTTTTCTCGCTACGCTCGCTGTGCTGAGCTCATCAGATTTTCTGGCTTCACCAGCCTCTAGATAATGCACTGTTCACACGGCCAAAATTTTCTCATTCTTGATCTCGGGAAAGCGCGAAAAAAAGTTGAAAAAATTCAACTTTTTTCTCTCTTTGCTCGGCACAGCCAATACGAGTGCTTCCGAAAATGACGTCACTCTTTGTTGTGAGGTCTGCTACTCTGTGGAAATGTGCTTTCTTGGGTTTCACTAGTTCGAATCTCTTGAAATTGCAGCGATAAGTATATTGAAGGGTTTTAAATTATCGTGTAAACTTTGAAACGATTAGTTGTTTTCCTAAAAATTAATTAAAATTTTGTTTGTGGACAATCACAACCTATTTACTAACCTAGGAAATTTTTAAGAAAAGAACTATTCGATTTAAAACTTTACACGATAATTTAAAACCCTTCAATATACCTCTCACTGAAATTTCAAGTGATTCGAACTAGTGAAAACACATTTCCACTGAGTAGCCGAATACACAACAAAGAGTGACGTCATTTTCGGAAGCACTCTATTGGCTGTGTCGAGCAAAGAGAGAAAAAAAGTTGAAATTTTTCAACTTTTTTTCGCGCTTTCCCGAGATCAAGAATGAGAAAATTTTGGCCGTGTGAACAGTGCATTATCTAGAGGCTGGTGAAGCCAGAAAATCTGATGAGCTCAGCACAGCGAGCGTAGCGAGAAAAAGAGTGTCGTCTGAACGGGCCTTAAGAGAGCTCAGCGCAAGCTCTCGTTGATTTTACAGTTGAACCTGGGCTCAGCTCAAGGCTCACTTTGTTTGTGACGTATTGTGAGCCCGGGCTCAAGCCCAGAAAACTTTTTCATAAACTTTCGGGCTCGGCTCGGGCTCGTGACTTTATCAATTATTTCGAAGAGCCTCGCTCAATTCGCGCTCGGGCTCGCTAAATTGAGGTGAGCGCGGACAGCTATGGACCGTACTATAGAATTTGGGCAATAGTGGCATGTCACGCACCAAATGCATTACACGACTTTTATTATATGCATATTACAGAGCTGATGATCTGGTGTAATGTAGAACATCTTTTTTCATTTTAAAGGTAAGGAATTTGTTTCTAATGTGCATTCTTAGCCTTACAAACAAGTTTACAATTTTTCGCTCGACATTGC
The DNA here is from genome assembly GCA_019434445.1 of Phalangium opilio. NCBI lineage: Eukaryota > Metazoa > Arthropoda > Arachnida > Opiliones > Phalangiidae > Phalangium > Phalangium opilio. The sequence continues at coordinate 214,881 of JAEQBA010002650.1, forward strand.
AACAACTTAGCTCAATCTCCAATTGATTGTGGAGCATTCTAGTTATGAAAGAACTTAATTCTTCAAGTGGAGATTTCATGCTTGTAATGTTTTGTATAACTGTGTCCAGGAATTGTTCAGACAGGCTAACGAAGTCTAATAGTCTCGATGAAGGATGTTTGAGGTTACCAAAAGCCTTGTGCTGTGTAAGAACTGATGATGAAGGCAATTCGTACGTTTTATTTTCATGTGAAATTACGTTATAACAGGATTCGCAAATTTGTTTCTGGAGTTTAAAACAAATATACCCTGCTATATGGTAAATTGTCAACTCTTTTGCCTTTTCCTTTGGGTCTATTCTCTCTACTTTAGTAATTTTTAGGTCTTTTTGTGCCAAGCCTCCAAGTCCAAGGAATTCCACCAAGTCTTCTAAATTATCACAGCATGAATCAGAACTCCTTGCTTGCTTGTGGCCAGAACTATTTTGGTCTTCCATAAAGCTATAAACGGCCTCTGTACCAAATATGTCTTCCACTAGAGTTCGAAGAATGTCAGAGGCCGGTTTTTCTAAACATATCTATGGAAATGTGAACAGCGGTTTCCACCGCAGCAGCTGTATCGACACTTAATAGTTGTTGCGCAAGAGGCACTCTCATCTTCTGATAATGTGTTGGATTAACATGTGTTGGGGTAAGTTTAGGCGCTAGTTTCAGTTCTGAAGTTGCCTGAAAGTGTATGAGGTGCTTCAAGTACTTAATGTCAACATTTTTGAAAGGAAGATTATATTTCGCAACACATTGCTCTGGCAGATCCGAGACATTGACCAGAATAGAATTTCGAACACTTTTCAAAACATGAGGTGGATCTGGTACTACAAAAATCTTGTTCTCTGGATTGCACGGGTGTGTAAAGTGGTGTTTCTTTTCATAACATGACACCTTAATTCCTAGGTCACGATACATAGCCATATTTTTAGGGCCCATGTCACTTACTATCGACACAACGTTAAATCCAATGTCATGAAGGCATTTTATACAGTCCGTCATGAAATTCTTCAGATCACCGCTGTCTATACTGTTGCCAACCAAATGCCAACCAAGAAGGTATTTCCATTTGGAGCAAGCAGAACGAACCATTACCACTAATCCCTGGGTAGCGACTGCATGGTTGGACAATGTTGAATGTCCCAATACAGTTTTTAATCCAGCATCATATTCGTATGACCGCTTAATTTGCATTTCGTCAACCAAGAGTATAACACTTTCTTCTATCTTTGTAATTTTGGGTGATTGTTTTTGCTGCAGGCGCAGCGTGGCACTTTGAATACCTGGCGGAAATTGAAGCGTCTCTAGATGTTGATTTAGGCACCTTGTTGTTGGAAGTGAATGGCCTTGCTCACGTAAGAAATTGTACCCATTTGTACCAATATTGTATAGAAGTTGTAACGACGATTGTATGGCTTGAGGAGACCACTGTTTGCATCGTTTGCGCTGTTCTACAACGTGATTTATTTGATCCGCAGTGAAGAGTTTGCCAAAGGCCGTCATTACTTTCTCTAATTGGTACCTCGATCTTTCGTGTTCCGAAAACAGTTTAGCGTGCTGTTTTTCAAGGTCTGTATTCTTCTTTGACAATTCCGCTATTGAAGTCTTCAAATCTTTTATAATTATTTTCAGGCTTTCAGAGGCATTCTTTGACTCATCAGAAAACGTTTCTGTCTGTGTTTCGATGTGGCACTTTCGTGAATTGTCAACAGACGCCTTTAACATATTAGTGCAAAGTTTAGACCAACGCCAAAAGGTTTAACATACATTCAATCTGTTTCATAATCATGATTATTTACATTTTGGGCCACATCAATTGATTCCAAACGCCGCACTTTAGAAAGTCTTACCATCTCGTCCTGGGATTAATTGCAAAAAATAACTAAAACATCCCTGATACCAAACAATATTGCGATGTTATTAAATCTAAACTTACCATATCATTTCCGGTGTTTTTTCTTTTATTCCTCTCAGACATGGATACTTCTTTTTGAATTGGGTTTGGTGCTCCAATTGTAGGAACTGCATTTGGGAGTTTTCTACCATTTGTGCCAAAGCAATTAGGAGAAAAATGATCCTTCAAACAAAGTGGTTATTAGATAACTATTATTCATTCATTAATAAAACAAGACATTACCTTACAAAGACGCAAGTGCCGACATTTTCCACTTAAGGCATCATTGCTATTTCTACCGATAAATTTAAACCATTGTTGTCTAACGTCATGATTATTTGGAAAATAAAATAAATAAACATCCTTTTCTGTGTTTGTGCAAGGCGGGAATGCGCATTTACAAGTCATAGTAAATTTTAAATTGAAAATTTAAATTCAACCTACTCCCTTGACTTTAAATTGAATAAAGAAAAACTCATGAACTTGAATATATTCAACTTTATTCTTTAGTAATAAACAATGTGTAAGTTGTGTTTAAAAATGGAGGCAATATTTTTCACAATCTATAAAATAACACCAATTTTCAGTTTTTTATTACAATTTCAACCAACAATGTCTTTTGTAACACCAATGTTCTAAAAACGAAGTATTTTAAATTTCGCGCCAAAGACCAAATTTTCCCGCCATCTATCTGTTACTGTTGGAAGTAAAACATCCAGTGGTTACCGCGCATGTCAATGGGCGGGGCTTCACCTTTCCCCACTCGGTCTATATCCCACTCTAGTTTTTATCAACTTAAAATTCTTTTTTGTACATTCCAAAACGGTTTAAAACGGTTTCAAAGTGTCTCGTGTAAACGCGGCTTTAGTTTAAAATACAAAACGAGTCATCTTTCGAAGATAACAATCTTTTATTTTTTCGTCTTTAAAAAATACAGATTAAAATTACTGAAAGAATGTAACAACCGCAATTGCAATTCTAAAGTACTTATTTAAAATTGCGTAGATTTTGTATGTAGGATAAGTAAAATTAATTGGGAACTTTGTTGTTACAAGAAAGGCTTCATTAAATTGGTAAAAACCTTTTACCAAAAACCCGATAATAAAAGTAATCAAACCAAGTGTAATTAATCCTTAAACAGTCTTTATATAAGGAATTAACTACAACTGCATGCAATATTAAATTAATATTTAAACCTGAGCAGTTTTTGAAAGACAATTCTTGAGACCGAAATTCGATGAAAATTAACAAGTTTAGAAAAATAAAGTGAGATAAACTGTAAATTGGAAAAAAATAAAAAAAGCTTTGAAAAAACACAAAACATTAACAGTTTAAGAAGCTAATCAATGCAATTAAGATTCCAATGCGGAAAAAGCTGAATTAAAATATCAGCAAGTGGTTTAAGAAAAAAAACCTTCTTTGATTTCTTAAGGAGCCTTTCGGCTATAAATTCTTACTGACAACAGTTTGAGCGAGGAAAAATTTCAAAAGATTGGCATCGTAATTAGCCAACCGTGAGATAATGAAAGTACCATCAAAAGATAACAAGTATTGGGCGTAAACCCGGGGTTCAATGCTATCAATTACCATTTTAATTGATACATCGTCATTATTGCTAATCAGTTGAACAAAGATTCCGCGCCACCCTTTTGAAGTACGATCTAGCATAGCTTCATTTAAAGCTTCCTTAGGAAAAACATTGCAGGCACTTTTTATAATCGCTTCGTCGCCTCTTTCTTGTTAGGTAACTTCTCACTAACAATACTGTTAAAGCCATAATATACCAAGCCCTAAAATATCTTCGTTAACTATACTATTTAGTTATTTACAAAGGGAGGGGATGGGTTTAACAATGAAATAATACAATAATATATAAATTAACCAGTGTAAATTTCTAAATATCCACTGAAATATAAAGCAATCATTTTTAAACATTCTCTTTTCAAAATATTCCGCGTTTCATAAACAATTTACAATTATTTGAAGTTTAGATGATGGGAAAACCGTGTTTACTTTAATATTTACAAGCCTCAGAATTCCAGAATCATTCTTGCTTAATTTAGAAGTACTGGCGTATGTACAGGTTCCAATTTGTCAAATATTTGTCTTGAATTATATTTAGGCCTACTTTATTTTTTTTTTGGCGAATTTCAAAACATAGTCTTTCATAGTTATTTCCTCTCTCTCTCTTACCACGGCTTAATTATGGCTATTTTTAAATTAATTAAGAACAAACCAACAAATAGACCAATAAGCAGGATGATTTGAAAAACGTAATTTAGGGGCATGTCTTCTTTACCATCCTATGGTGACCTTTCCCAAAGAATTTCATCCCTATGGCCACAAAATCTAGTATCCCTTAAAAGTTCATTTTATTTTATCCTACAGATTGCAATTAAGAAACATTGTGCGCCAATTGTTGTTAATTCGTAAATTTTGGAACTATAGTCAGTTGCCCAGTCCAGAACTAACCAAAGCGGCAATAGAGGGGGGGAGGGGCTGGCACAAACGATAATCTCCATAAATATGGGTCTAAAGGTTATTTGCCATGAACATGTATCCTTTACTAAAAGGTACTCAAAAGAAAGCAACGGCGGATGGGAAGAATTGTTTGAAACATGTCAGGGGCACGTAACCAAGGACTTTGAGAGGCGTAGTATAAAGAAACTTGGTTCGTTTCATTTCAAAAACTAGCACTACAATCTCGAGAAAAACCAAGGACTCCACATCTTAGCACGTGTTGCCTGTGACGTTTTCCAAATAATTTTTATCTAACCACCACTGCTTACTTTGCAGTCCCTTTAATTGATATTCCTTGTAGACCAGCATCTCTTAGTGGCGGATTTGCCAACACCAGAAACCATGGCATACAGTGATCTCTATCACTGCCTTCTCTAATCATTAACCCACCTCACCCATAGAAGGAAATCACAGTATTCAAAGTATCTATAGAGTAATTTCTTCACCATTTATGGCAACGTCATAACCGTCTATCTCTTACCTTAGTGATATCCCCCTTCCGGGCGCGATTAGTATTCTCTATTACAAAGTTACCCCCAACTCAGGGGATTAACAGTTCACTCCCCCTCTCTACCGAAATTACTCTATTGTTTAGCAAACATTTAAATGAAGAAGGCACCAGCAAAGTGTTATTAAATGAACCCCTTTTTTCTATGACGCGATACCAACAACCAGTATAGTGTAGTTCCTTGCGAAATGGTATGACGTAATAAAAAGTGCGTAATAAAGTCATAACGTGTATTTCATCCTACCTTTCCTTCAATTAATCCTGAACCAATGGGCGTATTTTAATTTTACGTTTGTTTTCTTAATTTAATAAATTACAAATGATTTTCTCAACATGTGCATGCAATGCATAGATTTCATCTAGACCCTATATTCTTGCGGCAGATTTCGTTCGTCCTCTCGGTACTTTCTAAATAGATATCTTTATGTACGATTTATTCAATAAATGAATTTCAGTTCTTTTTCATTATTAATCTGGGTTAAATAAAAGTGCTTAAAGTTTATGAACGGATTTGCATCATCCGACGATGCAATCACCTAAATGTCAGTGCTGAGACAGAGTAGAGGAACTGTGACTTTGAGAGGCTGATAAAGGTCGCTCTGAAAATCGGACAGAATAATTACAATTACAGAAAAGTAATCTGCTTCTATCCTATTCATGTCCTATGGTGTCAATTATTATGACGCGTAGCATAATTTGATAAGATTTGTTCCATAGATTTGTCACAGGTTACAGAGCTTGAGATGAAAAATTCCTAGTGCTACTAATGTTTCTTTTTAACCTGTCCACATCTCATGTTAAAGCTCCCAGTGGATTAAAAAAGTAAAACTAAGTTCAAATAACGTGCGTTTGTGCTTGATAATGGAAACTAAGCTTGAAGTTTGTCTAGAAAATTCCTCAAATCAGTGTTAATTACGTTAATACCTCTATGCGCTCTGGCAGGAGGCTGCGGAGAACTTTTATTGGACAGACTTTCGTTACTAGGCGTAGAGACTCTGAGATTAGAGGAATGGGAGACGTGGTGGGAATCCAAATCTACTTCCCATCCGAGCCCAGAGACAAACTGCTCAAAGGCCAAACTTCCGCCAGTGTTTAAAAGCAAAGAGTTTTTATCCTCTTGTCCCTTAGCCACATAAATAACAGCAATTTTGTGCGTTTCTCGACTGAAAATAAAAAGCAAGTAATCTTTAGGGGCGGCACGAAGTAATCTCGAGCCCCGCCTCGATGTAATCTTTAAAGGTTCAAAGACATTCAAGCTTAACATACCATTTTTGATTATCCAAATATCGTAACTCTCTGATGAGCTTTTCATTTTTCAACAGTAAATCTATCTGCGGCCTTTTCTCCCACGATAAGAAGCACAATTGATTGAGCAAAATTCGGCAAAATTGAAAATCAGATTCGGGGGTTTTAACAGAAGGAGGTTGAACTGGTTTGGCAACAAAACTAGAACTCTTAGAATGTTTGTCTATATGGGACATTTCGTTATTTCTTTGATTCAAAATGGCGTGAACCGTTGCTGTTTCTAATTCAATAGTTTCTAATCGCGATCAGTTTCATCATTACTTCCAGATATTATAGAATTTAGAACCTGCAAGCATCCGAAATGTGTCCTTTATCCCTTATCGTACTTCGCAATACTTCCAATCTCGTTTCCCAAACTTTAAAAGTCTCTTACACTAAACACCAATGATAGTAGTTCCTTTTCGGTACTATTATTTGACAGTAAAGATGACTGAACATTTATGCACCATTCTCCCAAACAAAATATCAGTGACAGAAGAAGCTGAAATAGTCCCAATTATATAAAATTTGGCATTATAACACTCCCTCTCTCTCTAGTCGGCAATCCAATTAAATTTTTCCATTACCCTTTTTTCTTCATCTGAAAGAGGTGCATCTGGACCAGGCATTAACGTCATCAAAGTCCCGGCAACCACCTTGAAAATATCTAATTACCAACTGCATCTAATTAAAGTTAATTTATTATCACATGACAATACCTCGATAATTTTATTTGGAATTTCGGGATAATGTTTCAACAGGTACTTAGCGTGATCACACAGAAGCAGGAGCATATCAGAAGCCACTTGCGATACGGCGCGACTGTTAAACTATATAAAAAACTAGCCGTTACCCGCGGCGTCGCTCGCGTGTAATAAGAACTTCCATCTAAAATGATATAAAGAATGTGTAGATTTTACTGATGACTAATATTTTTGTAGCACCCTAGGAGCGAAGGCACTCGGCACAGTCCGTCAGCCCGTCGGGATATTTTTTATTACTTTTCACGCGGACATTATTCCATAAAGATGAGTTTTTAAGTTTTTGGCCGCCATTTAAAAAGATGGCAACAAATCGAACCCAAAATACCATTCAACCTGTCTATAGGTTAAAGGAAACCATTGTACTAAATATTTGTGAAATCGTTTAAAACGCACGGACTTTATTGCATAGAGAATATTTTCTTACATTTCTGGGCGCCATTTTAAAAGATAGCGAAAAATCGAACCCGAAAGACCATTCAGCCCGTCTATAGGTTAAAGCAAACCAGTGTACTAAATATTTGTGAAATCGGTTGAAACGCGTGTACTTAATTGCATAGAGAATATTTTTTACATTTCTGGGCGCCATTTTTTAAGATGGCGGCGGATTGAAAATATCTTTCTTAGTACGCGCCTACTACTTATGAGTAACGTTCCTGCAAATTTTCAGCCTTCTAGGGCAAGCGGTTTGGGCTGGGCGTTGATTATCAGTCAGTCTGTCATTCAGTTAGTCAGTCAGTCAGTCAGGACTTTGATTTATATAGATATAGATAATCCCTTCGTGAAATCACTAACCATCATCATAAGATATGTCCCATATGGAGCATATCTTATAAACTTAAACCATAATTAAACCACTAATTTTAAATAATTAGAATTATGGAAAATATATATAAATATAAATATAAAAAGAGATAGGGATAGTACCTGAACGTGCTTTTTACCTCTGCTTCGAGGGCCACGTTTAATCAGAGGCTTTTGTTTTTGGGTGCCAGACGAAATTAACCCAAGAGAAATAATATAAAGGAAACAAATAGAGACAACCAAGAAAGAGAGAAAAAAATAACAAAAAAGCGTGCAATAGAAAAGATTAAGTGAATGCAAAATAATAATACACTTTAGTAATATTAGTAGTAATTAAAAGCCTATTCTAAGAAAATTAGTAAATGAAATGAAAGTTAATTGATAGATTTCTTGATATTAGTTAAGCCTCACTCTTACTTAGAAGATATGCAACTTACCCTAAGTGCTGCCAGCAGCACATGGACGGCGTCATTTACGCGAGAATGTTCGGATTCATGAATCATTTCGCCATATACGTAAATACCTAGACTGCTAATAGCAATACACCGGGCCAGACCAGCTGGTTCCCTTTTACCCGCTTTAATTAGGATATTCACAGTATGATCCTATAACCATTATTAATCAAGATATAACTAATCATAATGTGTTTAAAATGACATAAATATTAACAGGAACTGATCAAGTTAACACAGGGAATTCTTATCGTGTGGAAGATGTGTTTTCACAATTTCCATTCAGGGCTTAATTAAACGTCGCTAGCTCATCTAAGTACAAATAAACCATGAAGTTTCACGCTGATTGAATTCCCAGTGACACATTTATAGTTGTATGATACCGGCGATGATACCGATAACCAAGGCCGTGTTATCAGCCGGGTTACGGTTGGTTTCGGCGCTGGGTTTGTGGCTCTCTTTATCCTTGGAGGAAGACAAATCGGGGTTGGGAACCCAATAAACTTGAGGCGGTTTGCGACTAGTGCTGACTGTCGTGGCTGGGGTGTGGACGTACGCGGGACGTCGTGTGAAGTCACGTCCACTCGGGTAAACTATGTTGTTGTTGCTGTTAGACTCTGAGTAAACGTTACGCAAGGGTCTGGTGGGTTGCGGAGAGGGTTTCGGATCGGGGATGTGGATCGCCGTGACTAGATGAATGACAATGGGGTTGATCAGCTCGGTAGGTGAAGGAGGAAGTTGCTCGCCCGAGCCGGACCCATCAATGCAATCTTCTTCGTCGTCGCAGATGCGATTTTCGCGGTCCACGTTGATGTTGTTGTTGTTATTATTGTTGTTGTTGGGACGGCGTGTGCCCATTGTTTGTCGGGGAGGCGGAGGGTTGGTTGGACGGGGTTTGGGAGTGGGCGTGGTAAACGGGTGTGATCAATTCATCTCCTAAAATGAGGAATCATATAAGTCTGTATCGCAGCAAAGAATTAAGTAAATTAGATCAAAGTGGGATTCAACACTCGTCGAAGTAAATTATTGCAGGACGAACGAAATGACAAACATTCATTCCATCTTGTGAATGATAGGGTAGGTGGCACAAAAAACTTATTCCATAGAAAAAGGTGGATGTCTAATCGGTCATGGTCTAACAGTTACCACCCCCGCGTTTTATCGAGGAACCCAATCCTAGCTAGGAGGAAAGAGTGAGAAGGAGAGGTAAACACTAAACCAATAACTTGGCCAATGTACCCTTATTAGGGAGAGAAGTTCTCAACCGCACCCGGGAATTGAACCCGGCTGGCTGGCGCAGCTGTAAGATACGCTACCACTGTGGGGTCGGACACTTCTGATTTTTTTTAGGGTCTTTGATTTTTTTTTTTTCGTTTTATTTATGTGCTAATTAAATAGATAACGATGTGGCTACTATTAAATCCCAGCCCCTGGGCCATCTTGTTTATATTAAGTTCTTATAATAACTTTCAAATAGTTTGCCCAGATTTAGCCCCCCCAAATTTCAAACCCTAGCGACGCTACTGCATGAAGATCTTTAAATAACTGGATGGAAATCCAGCCGCGCTTATTCTGACAGTTTCCAATACACCACAGACCCTGAGTTGTTGATCCGCTCGTTTAGGATCAAATTTAAAAGCTTCTTTATCGTCATTGGGTGAGGCGTAGTTGCGTTCAAAGTTGCCATAAGAAGACCCAATGATTCTCTAAACTGAAAAATTAAAAACACCATTCAAATTAATACAAGATTCTTAGATTAATGAAAGGCAAATAAGAGAGAACAGCAGTAAGGAAATAAATCATAGACTATGTAAGAGTTAAGCCACGAAAAGATTTTTTTATATAACTCATTTTGATTGGCTGAAGATATGAAATCATAAACTTGAGTCAGTTAAAACTGGATCACAGATCCAAATTTTCCTAGCCAAATTTTTTTGGTGACTCAACTCAAAGCTTCAATTCACACGATCCAACTGCTTCATTCATTCTTGTATCCTAAAAGGGAGAAGATAAAAAACTAGTTGGTAAATTTTTTTTAGACCTAATTTGACTATATACAGGGTGATTCTAAAATGGTGGTATAACCGAACTGCTGCGGGTTCTATGAGCGATTTTAAGTCGAGAATGTTTTATGGCATTTTGTCATCCAGGCCACCGTTTAAAAGTTATGATAAGGATCATTTACGGATGACCCCTTAAAATTAATTAAATTCGAAAACAAAAGCCCAGCGGGTTGAATACATTTTTTTAAGGGGACTCACGTGTTTAGAAAGCCTTGGTTTTCTTGAAATTGGTCGCGCGCCAGCATTTAAAGATTTTGTAATGGCACGTGCAGCCTTTTACTCTGCTAAAGTCTCGTGACTACGATCTTCCCAACAATTCTTAAGCCTATTTCAAATTAGATTTTAAACATCGTAGACAGTGAACGAAACCAACCCGCTTTTTTAAAAACCAAGTTTTCGAAAAGCGCCTTTTGAGCCTAGAACGATAGGTATGCTCGACCACTTCGCCCTCGCCTGGGAAATGCTTTGGTTCATTCCTAGCTTCCTGCATTACTTCTGATTGCCGCGGTTACATTACTGGAACCATATGAGACTGCTGTGTTGCGCCCGATGGACAGAGAGTAAAAAGCGATTCGAGGGCTCTGGGATGGGCCTCCACTAATTTCAGCGCTTAATCGAAAACTAAACTGATAATGGTCACTTGTCGTCAAGGTCGTTGCGATGCTACTTTTACTCTTGGATTCACCACAGAAAAGCATTGGCGGGCTATTACATCCACTCTTCATAAACTTTCCAAATTCATAAACATTTCCAAATTACCGCCAAAGATGAAAGAAAACCACTACAATTTGAACTCTCGCGCGTTTTGCAGCTTTAATACCCTTCCAATTCCAACTGACTTTACAGTTAGTATTTTAAATCCGGCCACGAAAGCAAACAAAAGCCAGCGATTCATCAAGTTTTGAGAATCGAATGTGAGAACATCTAGTCGGACTCTCATTCCATGAGGCAAAACACGCTACACCGCCAAAAACTGACATTTAGTTGATTTCTTAATTTGGCTTCTGACTTTACAATTTTTACGTTACATTGCAGTAGAGCCCATGTGTTCCGTAACTTCTTACTCCATTGACGATCAAATTGTTAAAATTAAGTTTTGATCCGCTTTGAACAAAAATACTTGTAATTTTGCTTGAAAAGCTTCACTTCTTTTTGCGATTCTCAGAAGAGAGTGGAAATAAAACATTAAACCTTTGTTGATTGTTTGTTAGGTTTTTCTCAATCCGGCAAGAATCTTCCCATTTTGTCCTTTTTATTAAATTTTCAATGCATTTCCCCATTGGGTTAGGTTTTTCTTGGGTTGAACCCATTTTCAAGCTTACATTGGTAGAGGACTTCTTTATGGAGTTCACGGGGAAGTAAATCGCGAGCGCGATTACTAAACACGTGAGTCCCCTTAATAAAATGTATTCAACCCGCTGGGCTTTTGTTTTCGAATTTAATTAACTATAAGGGGTCATCCGTAAATGATCCTTATCATAACTTTTAAACGGTGGCCTGGATGACAAAATGCCATAGAACATTCTCGACTTAAAATCGCTCATAGAACCCTCAGTAGTTCGGTTATACCACCATTTTAGAATCACCCTGTATATTGTATTATATTCAGCCGCTGTTTCTTTAGTTTGATAAAGACCCGCGGGTCGAAAGCTCACGCATTAATTTATTGATCCTTTACATCAATTAAATAAAAAAGGACTTGGTTTGCCCAAGCCTAAAAACAAAACGATAAGAGTTTTTTCCAGTTGACTGAAGCGCGGATATTTTATTTTTCTATATAATTTTAAAGACAATCCGTATTTTACTACTCTTTAGAATTTAATTCAATCTCCTGATTTTACTGGTAATGGATTTATTTCCTATAAATTAATTGAAATAAAAAATTACTTATCTCAGATTTTTCAGGATAAAATTTTACGAAAATGGAATTGTTGAAAAATCTGAGATAAGTAATTTTTTATTTCAATTAATTTATAGGAAATAAATCCATTACCAGTAAAATCAGGAGATTGAATTAAATTCTAAAGAGTAGTAAAATACGGATTGTCTTTAAAATTATATAGAAAAATAAAATATCCGCGCTTCAGTCAACTGGAAAAAACTCTTATCGTTTTGTTTTTAGGCTTGGGCAAACCAAGTCCTTTTTTATTTAATATCTGTTCCTTCAGTCTGCATTTGTATTAATCTATTATAAAACAATTTTTTGCCTGAAATGCGAAATTTTTCACTTCTAGGACGAGGTTAAAAATGGTTCTACACTTCTACTAATTCTTATAAGATACGGCTCACAATTCGTTTTAGAACCCGAGCTTAATAGTCAACTTCAAAACCAACATCCTGCCACGATTTTTAAACTATCAAATCCGTATCTTTTACAGTCCACTCTACGATTACAATTATCCATGACATTGCGTTCACTGCCCTTGTACGTTTACAGTGAGTGGCACCGTGGCCAGTTGTTTTAATAAAAATACCTAGGCCACAGGTCCAGTTTAAAAAAAAAATCCTTATTTCCAACACTGATCCATCTATCCTTATGTCTTACTTAAGGCTACAGTGAAATATCCATGAAGCGTAAGCTTCTATTATAAATCCATGGCCTAAGTAAGGCAACTTAAGCCTTGGTCGAAACTAACATCTAAAATATAAATTAAAAAGGTATCTTAAGTATATAATTTCAACCGAGACACATAATTAAACGAAAAATAGACCCGCCAAAGAAATTTTTAATAAATTTAGTGTTATATTTATTGAAAAATATCAAGTTAAAGTTTCAAGGCGGTGAAAGGGCAAATTAGCGTCGTCTACTGTAGAGTAATGAACAATTAGCGTCGTCTGCTGTAGAATAATCTTTTGAGGTACTTACATTTTTAATTAAATTAACATACTTAGACTTAATTAATTTTGATGAAACTTGAAAAAGGCACACCATGAATAGTTACTTGTTAATTTGAAAGTATTCCGAAACGTAACTTCGCTTTAGTTTTTAAATGATTCGATGTACAGGAGCACCAAAAACCCCATGTTATTCCTATGGGAAAATCGGCGAAAATCTGTGAATTTTCATTTAACATTACGGGAGGGTGTGGGATCTTATCTAGAAGGGCCTACCGGCCCTCTAGATAAAAGTTTTTTGATTTTATCCATGTGTCTCCTCCGTTAAAATTATTATAGTATTTCTTCATAATATTTAAAAATAAAGTTATTTACGCTTCATTCAACTCGAGTTGACTCAACAAGTTGAGTCAAAAAGTTGGATCGTCTGAAAGAGTCTTAATATTGACAAATAGACCAAGAGCCAGTGGCCTGGATCTTACCTCATAAAGTACAAAAGGTCTGACCATTGGAATGAGTTCAGTTTTGATGCTCATTAATAAATTGGGCCGTCTTACGCGTCACAGCTGGGACATTTGAGGGGGGCGGGATCATGTTTGACCCTAATGAGGTATGATTTCTTACCTCATGAGGTACATGAATAAGAAAGGTGGCAAATGATAGAACTGGAAATGGCGATTCCAAATACATGAAATCTGACGTCATCAAAGGGGCCATCAATAAATCAGACGGGGGTTAAAATGGTCGAATGAGGTATGAATTCTTACCTCATGAGGTACATGTATGAATCCGGTGTTGTTTGATAGATCTGGTCGTGCTAAATAACAGAATATAAAATCTGACTGGAAAAGACGCGGCTTAGGTTTAGTCTGAGGGCCTGATTCTTGCGTCAGACTATGAAAACTTCGTGCCTCATAAAGCTAGATTCCCACTCGACCGGAAAAAACCGGCGAAAATCACGCAGCATACGGTAGAAATTTTACCTTACGCCGTCGTCCGGCTGTAGACTGTTCACACTACGACTGAATTTTGAGTTTGGCAGGTATTTTTGGGTCGCGTGACAGATAAGAGTGGTTTCCATAACATTTATTTCGCACTCGGAATTGGTATCTCTGTCCCATTGTCGCTTAGATCGTACAAGAAAGTATATTTACTAACCTCCTCAATAAAGACTTCCTTATTAACATCTTACATCTGTATACTTAAATTAGATACATTTTTCTTTCTTCGTGGCATGTTTCCGACCAAAAAAAAATGGCGGCTATCAATCTATCTAGCGTATATGTGCACTCTTGAAATTTATGACTTAGTCAGTGGGATAATTTCATTGGCTGAAACACCGGCGTAACGCCGAACACGACCGAAAAATAGAACACAACTTGCGCCCGGCCGAGCGGAAATTACGTAGGGCTCGGCGTAAAGATTTTTCGGTCGAACCCCTTTCTGCCGGTTCTCCGTTGAGAGCGAGTCTAGCTTAATTGTAGCAGGTGATATATTGTAAAATCAGCCCCACTGATGTCAAGTACATTAAACTTAACTTGTTTGAGCGAGTTGCCTCTGTTTCCATCGAGGTAATGTGGTGAAATATTTTTGACTGTGATAAATGAGAAGAACTTAAATTGGCATCATTTAGTAATAGAGCTATTTCAATTCGGGGGTAAGGAGAGTTTTTGAGGCGGGGTTTCGCCAGTCCCCGCCCAGGTGCCTTATTAACAGGTGCGCATAATAAGGCACCTGGGCGGGGACTGGCGAAACCCCGCCTCAAAAACTCTCCTTACCCCCGAATTGAAATAGCTCTATTATTAAATGATGCCAATTTAAGTTCTTCTCATTTATCACAGTCAAAAATATTTCACCACATTACCTCGATGGAAACAGAGGCAACTCGCTCAAACAAGTTAAGTTTAATGTACTTGACATCAGTGGGGCTGATTTTACAATATATCACCTGCTACAATTAAGCTAGACTCGCTCTCAACGGAGAACCGGCAGAAAGGGGTTCGACCGAAAAATCTTTACGCCGAGCCCTACGTAATTTCCGCTCGGCCGGGCGCAAGTTGTGTTCTATTTTTCGGTCGTGTTCGGCGTTACGCCGGTGTTTCAGCCAATGAAATTATCCCACTGACTAAGTCATAAATTTCAAGAGTGCACATATACGCTAGATAGATTGATAGCCGCCATTTTTTTTTGGTCGGAAACATGCCACGAAGAAAGAAAAATGTATCTAATTTAAGTATACAGATGTAAGATGTTAATAAGGAAGTCTTTATTGAGGAGGTTAGTAAATATACTTTCTTGTACGATCTAAGCGACAATGGGACAGAGATACCAATTCCGAGTGCGAAATAAATGTTATGGAAACCACTCTTATCTGTCACGCGACCCAAAAATACCTGCCAAACTCAAAATTCAGTCGTAGTGTGAACAGTCTACAGCCGGACGACGGCGTAAGGTAAAATTTCTACCGTATGCTGCGTGATTTGCGCCGGTTTTTTTCGGTCGAGTGGGAATCTTAGACAAAGCCTAGATTATAATCTAGCTTTAAGAATCACGAAGTTTTCATAGTCTGACGCAAGAATCAGGCCGTCAGATTAAACCTAAGCCGCGTATTTTCCAGTCAGATTTTATATTCTGTTATTTAGCACGACCAGATCTATCAAACAACACCGGATTCATACATGTACCTCACGAGGTAAGAATTCATACCTCATTCGACCATTTTAACCCCCGTCTGATTTATTGATGGCCCCCTTTGATGACGTCAGATTTCATATATTTGGAATCGCCATTTCCAGTTCTATCATTTGCCACCTTTCTTATTCATGTACCTCATGAGGTAAGAAATCATACCTCATTAGGGTCAAACATGACCCCGCCCCCTCAAATGCCCCAGCTTTGACGCGTAAGACGCCCAAATCTATAAATGAGCATCAAAACTGAACTCATTCCAATGGTCAGACCTTTTGTACTTTATGAGGTAAGATCCAGGCCACTGGCTCTTGGTCTATAAAGGATTCAAACACTATAACCAACTGACCTGCGAGCCCACTGTCTTTTTATTCTGTTTTTGGGATTTTGCAGGCCCTTGAGCGGCTGCCTTGACAGAAACTGTTTTCAAACCTTTAGTGGCTTTTGCCGGATCAACTTCTTCAAACAGCTCCGCAACTAACTGAACCTAAGCAAATTGAAATACAAAAACGGTATTACTTCAATTTTAACACTATTTAGTTATAATTAACAGTTGAAAATAGCGCATTCTCAGAGTTGCCTATCACATTAGAAGATTTAAAGGGACTGGCTGGAGCTGTTGGGGTGAAGGGTAGTTCAAACTGTTTGTGTAGCATATTGCTACACGCCACCGCGACGGTGGCACCATTCCTTGTGGCCAAAGAGTTGGGTGTTTTTTTAAGGCGGACTTCACCAAAACCGCTACGTAGAGCCCCTTTAAGTAGCGCCATTTTAGCTGTAATCGCTAGTCAAGCTTAAATAGCTGTAATCGCTAGTCAAGCTTAATTAGCTGTTATCGCTAGTCAAGCTTAATTAGCTGTTATCGCTAATCTAGCTTAATTAGCTGTTATCGCTAATCTAGCTTAATTAGCTGTTATCGCTAATCTAGCTTAATTAGCTGTTATCGCTAATCTAGCTTAATTAGCTGTAATCGCTAATCTAGCTTAATTAGCTGTAATCGCTAATCTAGCTTAATTAGCTGTAATCGCTAAACTAGCTTTATTAGCTGTAATCGCTAATCTAGCTTAATTAGCTGTTATCGCTAGTCAAGCTTAATTAGCTGTTATCGCTAGTCAAGCTTAATTAGCTGTTATCGCTAGTCAAGCTTAATTAGCTGTTATCGCTAGTCAAGCTTAATTAGCTGTTATCGCTAGTCAAGCTTAATTAGCTGTTATCGCGAGTCAAGCTTAATTAGCTGTAATCGCGAGTCAAGCTAAATTAGCTGTAATCGCGAGTCAAGCTTAATTAGCTGTAATCGCGAGTCAAGCTTAATTAGCTGTAATCGCTAGTCAAGCTTAATTAGCTGTTATCGCTAGTCAAGCTTAATTAGCTGTTATCGCTAGTAAAGCTTAATTAGCTGTTATCGCTAGTCAAGCTTAATTAGCTGTTATCGCTAGTCAAGCTTAATTAGCTGTTATCGCTAGTCAAGCTTAATTAGCTGTTATCGCTAGTCAAGCTTAATTAGCTGTAATCGCTAATCTGGCTTCGTCTTATCTAAAAAGAAGAACATTTTTTAGGCTCGAAATCCGATTTTTGACTAAACCTGAAAGATCGAGAGCTCAATAAAAATCAAAGCTCGGCTCGAAGCTCGATAAGAAAATCAAAGCTCGGCTCGAAGCTCGATAAGTAAATCAAAGCTCGGCTCGAGGCAACCGAATTTGAAAAAAGTGACGTACTATCAGCAGCTCTGAGTATTCTGTGTTGAAATGAGACTAAGAGTTAAGAAGGAGAAAGCATCAAAAGGAAAGAAATTTATTCAGAAAGACCATACATTGAAGAACCTAGGATTGAGATATAATTTTGGGTACCCACCCCGATAACTATTCGACGCTTTTATCGAGGCTAAAATTTCAATGGAGAGCCTTAACAACTTTCAATTTTAGCTCTTAATTTGGAATGATATTCCTTTACACTTTCAATTTCTGGCCTTAGTAAAGAAAAACCCCTATTAGTTCGTAAATATAACAGATAAACTTTTATTTGACTATAATTAAACTTCCCGTACAAAAATTTACGGCTGCATTTTTGCTGTTAATTAGATTTTTTAGAATCTGCAATATATTGCAAATAAACTGGAATATTCTGGAAAAATACTGGAATAAACCTGAAAAATGTTCAATTTCAGACAAAATTAAGGTGATTCCAGAGAGCAATGCAGAACATTTTAGACGTTTTGCAGAAAAAATATCTTCCGTTGGAAAACTCAGTACAACAGTATACAAAATTTAGCAACTCTAGAGTCATAAAATAGTTACCTTACAGCTAGAAAACAGAGGGGAAATAGTAACTCCGTAAGAAATCTGGATGTTTGTAGGCTCATTACAAGTACTGTACCTTCCAAATATATTGTATGCATGTTACAGTCAGAAATTGCTAAGTTTGTAGGATAATTGCAGGCGTGTTTCGGATACTTTTTACGATAATCGCAGACGCGTTTCAGATACTTTTCAGGATCATCACAGGCGCGTTTCAGATACTTTTCAGGATCATCACAGACGCGTTTCAGATACTTTTCAGGATCATTACAGGCGCGTTTCAGATACTTTGTAGGAAAATTGCAGGAGCGTTTCATATAATTTTCAGGACCATTACAGGCGCGTTTCATATACTTTTCAGGATGATTGCAGGCGCGTTTCAGATACTTTGTAGGATAATTGCAGCCGCGTTTCAGATGATTTGCAGGATCATTGCAGCCGCGTTTCAGATAATTTTTAGGATAGTTGCAGGCGCATGTCAGATAATTTTTAGGATAGTTTCAGGCGCATGTCAGATACTTTGCAGGATAAATGCAGGCGCTTTTCATATACTTCGTAGGAAAATTGCAGGCGCGTTTCAGATACTTTTCAGGATCATTACTGGCGCGTTTCAGATACTTTTATGGACCATTACAGGCGCGTTTCAGATACGTTTAAGGAACATTACAGGCGCGTTTCAGATACTTTTAAGGACCATTACAGGCGCGTTTCAGATACGATAATTACAGGTGCTTTTCAGATACTTTTTAGGATAATGGCAGGTGCTTTTCAGATAATTTTTAGGATAATTGTAGGCGCGTTTCAGATACTTTTTAGGATAATTACAGGCTCTTTTCATATACTTTGTAGGATAATTGCGGGCGCTTTTCATATACTTTGTAGGATAATTACAGGCGCGTTTCAGATACTTTGTAGGATAATTGCAGGTGCTTGTCAGATACTTTTCAGGATAATTGCAGGCGCATTTCAGATACTTTGCAGGGTCATTGCAGCCGCGTTTCAGATACTTTGTAGGATAATTGCAGCCGCGTTTCAAATACTTTGCAGGATCATTGCAGCCGTGTTTCAGATAATTTTTAGGATAGTTGCAGGCGCATGTCAGATAATTTTTAGGATAGTTGCAGGCGCATGTCAGATACTTTGCAGGATAAATGCAGGCGCTTTTCATATACTTTGTAGGAAAATAGCAGGCGCGTTTCAGATACTTTTCAGGATCATTACTGGCGCGTTTCAGATACTTTTACGGACCATTACAGGCGCGTTTCAGATACTTTAATTTGTACGATAATTGCAGGTGCTTTTCAGATGCTTTTTAGGATAATTGCAGGCGCGTTTCAGATACTTTTTAGGATAATTGCAGGCTCTTTTCATATACTTTGTAGGATAATTGCAGTT
This sequence comes from Phalangium opilio, assembly GCA_019434445.1. Classification (NCBI taxonomy): domain Eukaryota; kingdom Metazoa; phylum Arthropoda; class Arachnida; order Opiliones; family Phalangiidae; genus Phalangium; species Phalangium opilio. Next base: position 234,402 of record JAEQBA010002650.1, read on the forward strand.
GCCTTTCATATACTTTGTAGGATAATTACAGGCGCGTTTCAGATACTTTGTAGGATAATTGCAGGCGCATTTCAGACACTTTTCAGGATAATTTCAGGAGCGTTTCATATACTTTGATGGAAAATTGCAGGCGCGTTTCAGATACTTTTTAAGGATAATGGCAGGTGCTTTTCAGATAATTTTTAGGTTCATTGCAGCCGCACTTCAGATACTTCGTAGGATAATTACAGGCGCGTTTCATATACTTTGTAGGATAATTGCAGGTACTTTTCAGAAATTTTTAGGATAATTGCAGGAGCATTTCAGATACTTCGTAGGATAATTGCAGGCGCTTTTCATATACTTTGTAGGATAATTGCAGGCGCTTTTCATATATTTTGTAGGAATATTGCAGGCGCTTTTCATATACTTTTTTGGATCATTGCAGGCGCGTTTCAGATACTTTTTAGATTAATTGAAGGCTCTTTTCATATACTTTGTAGGATAATTGCAGGTGCGTTTCAGATACTTTGTAGGATAATTGCAGCCGCGTTTCAGATACTTCGCAGCAGCATTTCAGATACTCTGTAGGATAATTGCAGGTGCGTTTCAGATACTTTGCAGGGTCATTGCAGCCGCGTTTCAGATTCTTTGTAGGATCATTGCAGGCGCGTTTCAGATACTTTGAAGGATAATTGCAGGCGCGATATAGATACTTTGTGGAATAATTGCAGACGCGTTTCAGATACTTCGCAGGATCATTGCAGGTGCATTTCAGATACATCGCAGGATCATTGCAGGTGGATTTCAGATTCTTTGTAGGGTCATTGCAGGTGCGTTTCAGATACTTTGTAGGATAATTGCAGGTGCATTTCAGATTCTTTGCAGGATCATTGCAGGCGCGTTTCATATGCTTTGCAGAGTCATTGCGGGGTTTCCTATCAATTATTGTGAATCAGTAGCCTTATATACCCTAAATTTCCAAAAAAAATTAAAGAGGCTTACGCTTGAGTTCAAACGTCAACAATAGCTATGTTTAAAATGATTTTAGGAATAAAGTTTCTTAAAACGATTTAACTAGAATTAAGGTAAATTAATGACGATTAAATAAATAAATATCATTTATATTTATTTAAATATTTAAAAATAGCCTCTAAATTGCGTCTCGACTTGGAGAGGTTTATTTTGGATTCCCAACTTGTACTCATCTCTTTCAAAAATATTAAGCTGTGATTCATCTGAATACACGCTTTTCTGACTTGCTAAAGTAATATCTGAGATGGTCCAACTGTTTAGGTACATGTACATTAAGTTCTCACCACATCTAGATAAGAAGGTCTTTTCGTCTATCCAACATCCACAACATACACACTCACAGAACGAAATCGAAAAATTCTTTCAAACTTATAGCTAAAAACCGATTACAACTGAAGGGAAGGGTCCCGACAGGCTTTTTTTACGTCTATCCGCAACCAGGAAAACTGCTGTAAACTTATATGATAGCGCTAAAGTACTTTGGTTCGCAATTTCCTTCACATTTCGAGCGCCATGGTGATAGTAGATCTTGTCTTAATCGGTTTCTATCCACGCTTGTTTTTCGTGAACCCGGGGCCATAAACACACACATGCACACACACACAGAAAGCTATGTCTGGTCTCAAAAACTGGAATAAAATCACTAAAATAAACTGAAATTAATTTTATTTACTTTTTTTGGATGAAAAATTGTTTTTCTACGACTTTTTACCTCAAATAGAAGTAACTCTTATTTTATTAGGTTTTGAATCTATAGAACTTGACTGCCAACACCTTTGAAAGCTTGGAATCCTTATGTTGTTAGTATTGGATACACCTTAAACATAACTGCATAAGTTCGTAAGATGTGTTCCATAAGTTTGTCACTGGTTACTTCATGAAGTGGTGTAGGTGAAACGTCATATTCTCGTAAAGCGACGCCTGTTGAGCCATTGTCAAAGGCTTAATAAGGCTAAATAGGAAGTTGGACTGCAAAACCGAGTGTATTCAATTCTCGCGTCATTCTCGAACTAGCTCTCAGTAAGTCTCTAGCATTACGAAGTATAGGCAGTGTCATATTTATTGAAACATATCTGATAAACTTATGATAACTGTATATACAATACTGGCCCATTTATGACCAAAAAATGTTTCAATTTTCTATCTTTTATGGTGGTTTAAATATTTTTAGGATCGAGACGTGACAGTATTAGATCAAAAGATTTTATTAGGATGAATGAGTAAAGCTTTTTTAAGATGCCTTTTTAGGCCTAACCAATTCTTTATTCAAATTTTAGAAAAATAAAAGCAGTAATATTAATGCCTAACAGAAGCAGATAAAAATTTAGGGTGCGCTCGAAGTTGACTTCCCGTACAAAAATTTTAAGCTGTAATTCATCTGCATACGCGCTTTTTTATCGCTACCACGCTGTAATAGGTATACATTAAGGCTACATTTCTGCAGCTCAAAAAACGGGAAAATTTCACAGCAATTCTAGAACTGCAAATTGACTGCCGTTTCTTCATTTTCTGTTTGTTAACTGTTAACTGTCTAGCCTGGCAGAAATATGCAGCGCAATTCTGCAAACGCTAAGCAAAAGTAGAAATACCAGCTGTTAGTTTAAAACTGTAATTTGACCGTTTTTATAGATTTGATACAGGTCTGCAAATGTGATGGAAAAGTAGAAATCCAGCTGCTAATTTAGAACTGTAATTTGACCGTTTTAATAGATATGTTACAGGTCTGCAAAAGTGATAGAAAAGTAGAAATCCAGCTGCTAATTTAAAACTGCAATTCTACCACATTTATAGACATGTTACAGATCTGCAAAAGTGATGGAAAAGCAGAAATGCAGCTGCCAATTTAGAACTGTAATTGGACCTTTTTTATAGACATGTTACAGGTCTGCAAAAGTGATAGAAAAGTAGAAATCCAGCTGCTAATTTAAAACTGCAATTTGGCCACATTTATAGGCATGTTACAGGTCTGCAAAAGTGATGGAACAGTAGAAATACAGCTGCCAATTTAAAACTTTAATTTGACCTAAATTGACCATTTTTATAGACATGTTACAGGTCTGCAAAAGTGATGGAAAAGTAGAAATTCAGCTGCCAATTTAAAACTGTAATTTAACCACATTTAGAGAGATATTGCTGGTATTCAAAAGTAGGAAATTCTACTTTTGAATACCTGCAATATGTCTATAAATGTTGAATAGTTACAGTTTTAAATTGGAAGCTAGATTTCAACTTTCCCATAACTTTTGCAGACCTGTAACATGTGTATAAATGTGGTCAAATTGCAGTTTTAAATTGGCAGCAGGATATCTACTTTTCCATCACTTTTGCAGACCTGTAACATGTCTATATAAATGGTCAAATTACAGTTTTAAATAGGCAGCTGGATTTCTACTTTTCCATCGCTTTTTCAGACTTGTAACATGTCTATAAATATGGTCAAATTACAGTTTTAAATTGGCAGCTGGATTTCTACTGTAACATCACTTTTTCAGACTTGTATCATGTCTATAAATATGGTCAAATTGCAGTTTTAAATTGGCAGCTGGATTTCTACTTTTCCATCACTTTTTCAGACTTGTAACATGTCTATACATGTAGTCCAATTACAGTTTTAAACTAGCATCTGGTATTTCTACTTTTCTATCGCTTTTGCACACCTGTAACATGTCTATAAAAATGGTCAAATTACAGTTTTAAATTGGCAGCTGAATATCTACTTTTCCATCACTTTTGCAGACCTGTAACATGTCTATATAAATGGTCAAATTACAGTTTTAAATAGGCAGCTGGATTTCTACTTTTCCATCGCTTTTTCAGACTTGTAACATGTCTATAAATATGGTCAAATTACAGTTTTAAATAGGCAGCTGGATTTCTACTTTTCCATCGCTTTTTCAGACTTGTAACATGTCTATAAATATGGTCAAATTACAGTTTTAAATTGGCAGCTGGATTTCTACTTTTCCATCACTTTTTCAGACTAGTAACATGTCTATAAATATGGTCAAATTGCAGTTTTAAATTGGCAGCTGGATTTCTTCTTTTCCATCACTTTTTCAGACTTGTAACATGTCTATACATGTAGTCAAATTACAGTTTTAAACTAGCATCTGGTATTTCTACTTTTCTATCGCTTTTGCACACCTGTAACATGTCTATAAAAATGGTCAAATTACAGTTTTAAATTGGCAGCTGAATATCTACTTTTCCATAAGTTTTGCAGACCTGTAACATGTCTATAAATATGGTCATATTACAGTTTTAAAATGGCATCTGGATTTCTACTTTTCCATCACATTTGCAGGCCTGTAACATGTCTATAAATGTGGTCAAGTTGCAGTTTTAAACTAGCAGCTGGTATTTCTACTTTTTCATCACTTTTGCAGACCTGTAACATGTCAATAAATATAGTCAAATTGCAGTTTTAAATTGGCAGCTGGATTTCTACTTTTCCATCACTTTTGCAGAACTGTAACATGTCTATAACTGTGGTCAAATTACAGTTTTAAACTAGCAGCTGTTATTTCTACTTTTGCATCGCGTTTGCAGAATCGCGCTGCATATTTCTGCCAATACAGACAATTAACAGATAATAAACAGAAAATGTAGAAACGGCAGACAATTTGCAGTTCTGGAATTTCTGTGAAATTTTCGCGTTTTTCGAGCTGCAGAAAATGTAGCCTTAATTTATACCTATTACAGCGTGGTAGCGATAAAAAAGCGCGTATGCAGATGAATTACAGCTTAAAATTTTTGTACGGGAAGTTACTGTATTTGCGAGATAGAGTTTTGATGGTTAGTAATTCAACAAACCTAGATGAGCTTGATAAAGCTCTGGAAAAGATTAGTGACATTTTATTAATTGCTGGAATCTACTCAACTATAATCGAGCTTTCTCAAAAGGATAATTTAGTTAATGAAGTAACGAATTTCTTGGTTTTAAAACGCCATCTTTCTAACTTGGAGAATTTTAAAAAGGGTTTGACAACTTTGGGAGTTCTCGACGAAATACGTAAATTCCCAGAATTGTTTAAACCAATTATGGTTAGGGATGTATCTATCATTTTAACTCGAAAGAAAATCAACTTTTCGGTGGCTGGAGGAAACAGATTCATTAAGGAAAGTCTCACTATTTCATTTTGGAAAGATTTTTTAATAGACGTAGAAGAGAAAAATACCCCGATAACCTTAGAAGAAATTTTAATTTTTGCAACTGGCGCTGATAATGAGCCCCCTTTAGGTTTCTTCCCACATCCAACAATTGGATTTTTACATGATAAGGTACCAGGATCGGATAACATTAGCAAATATCCTATGGCAAACACATGTGGTCTCTGTTTGAATCTCCCAGTTAGTCACACGGCCTTTAATGAATTTAAAGAGCATATGATCGAGGGTATAATTTTGGGCAACACTTGCTTTGGGAAACCTTAGACCTTGTATAATTTTGATATTTTTTGCGAACTCATGGTTTATATTGTTATGGAAATGTAATGTGCTGAATTCAAAATAAAAAATTTGTTCTTGCGTTGAGTGGCTGGCACTGTTATTTAGAACAAATAATTTTAGCAAATGCGGAAACTTAAGAAGTAAAATTTTACTCCATTTATAAATAAAAAGCCTTTAATCATCCCTTTAAATTGAAACCCCACCACCGCTCAACGTTGACACAGCCCTGACAAATCTTTCTTGGCATTTACTTAAGAGATTCCCTTAATTATTCTTAAGAAACTGGGCACTTTTCCCTGGAGAATTTATTAAAAAAAACGCTTCCAAATTTTATGCTTAATAAATTCTTTAGAATCGCATAAGTTATCTTAAATATAATCCACAGCATATCCTATAGTTTTCTCTAAATATTCTTTAGGATTTCTTTAAACATTTTATCAGGCTCTCTAATATTCTGTAGGTTTTCTTTAAATATTCATTAGGTTTAGTTATAATGTTAAGTTAAATATCTTTAAAGTAAAAGTATA
>JAEQBA010002651.1:0-10783 GCA_019434445.1 Phalangium opilio
AAACAGTTTTTTGAATGATATCGTTACATTTGCTTGAAATAAAGCAAAAAGTACAAAAATAATGGTTTCAGTGGTTATATTTGAAAAAAGTGAAAAAATCTCAAAATGTGCTTCTCTGGCCGAGAAACGTCGATTTTGAAAATGTTATAAAAATCGAAGTACATTTTTATTTATTGATCAATCGAGATGAAATCACTTTTAATGAGTATTTATAGATAATTAAGCTGAATTCGGTCAAAAATTTGTCCAGAAAAAAATGCATTCAAAAGTGTACCAAAAAATCGCATGTTTTTTTTCTTCAAGATACAAAATCCGTGACAACGATTTCTTATTGAAAATTGAATTTGAACAGTTTTTTGAATGAATATCGTTACATTTGCTTGAATAAAGCAAAAAGTACAAAAATAATGGTTTCAGTGGTTATATTTGAAAATAGTGAAAAAAATCTCAAAATGTGCTTCTCTGGCCGAGAAACGTCGATTTTGAAAATGTTATTAAAAATCGAAGTACATTTTTATTTATTGATCAATCGAGATGAAATCACTTTTAATGAGTATTTATAGATAATTAAGCTGAATTCGGTCAAAAATTTGTCCAGAAAAAAATGCATTCAAAAGTGTACCAAAAAAATCGCATGTTTTTTTTCTTCAAGATACAAAATCCGTGACAACGATTTCTTATTGAAAATTGAATTTGAACAGTTTTTTGAATGAATATCGTTACATTTGCTTGAAATAAAGCAAAAAGTACAAAAATAATGGTTTCAGTGGTTATATTTGAAAATAGTGAAAAAATTCTCAAAATGTGCTTCTCTGGCCGAGAAACGTCGATTTTGAAAATGTTATTAAAAATCGAAGTACATTTTTATTTATTGATCAATCGAGATGAAATCACTTTTAATGAGTATTTTATAGATAATTAAGCTGAATTCGGTCAAAATTTGTCCAGAAAAAAATGCATTCAAAAGTGTACCAAAAAATCGCATGTTTTTTTTCTTCAAGATACAAAATCCGTGACAACGATTTCTTATTGAAAATTGAATTTGAACAGTTTTTTGAATGAATATCGTTACATTTGCTTGAATTAAAGCAAAAAGTACAAAAATAATGGTTTCAGTGGTTATATTTGAAAATAGTGAAAAAAATCTCAAAATGTGCTTCTCTGGCCGAGAAACGTCGATTTTGAAAATGTTATTAAAAATCGAAGTACATTTTTATTTATTGATCAAACGAGATGAAATCACTTTTAATGAGTATTTAATAGATAATTAAGCTGAATTCGGTCAAAAATTTGTCCAGAAAAAAATGCATTCAAAAGTGTACCAAAAAATCGAATGTTTTTTTCCTTCAAGATACAAAATCCGTGACAACGATTTCTTATTGAAAATTGAATTTGAACAGTTTTTTGAATGAATATCGTTACATTTGCTTGAATTAAAGCAAAAAGTACAAAAATAATGGTTTCAGTGGTTATATTTGAAAATAGTGAAAAAATTCTCAAAATGTGCTTCTCTGGCCGAGAAACGTCGATTTTGAAAATGTTATTAAAAATCGAAGTACATTTTTATTTATTGATCAATCGAGATGAAATCACTTTTAATGAGTATTTTATAGATAATTAAGCTGAATTCGGTCAAAAATTTGTCCAGAAAAAAATGCATTCAAAAGTGTACCAAAAAAATCGCATGTTTTTTTTCTTCAAGATACAAAATCCGTGACAACGATTTCTTATTGAAAATTGAATTTGAACAGTTTTTTGAATGAATATCGTTACATTTGCTTGAATTAAAGCAAAAAGTACAAAAATAATGGTTTCAGTGGTTATATTTGAAAATAGTGAAAAAATTCTCAAAATGTGCTTCTCTGGCCGAGAAACGTCGATTTTGAAAATGTTATTAAAAATCGAAGTACATTTTTATTTATTGATCAATCGAGATGAAATCACTTTTAATGAGTATTTTATAGATAATTAAGCTGAATTCGGTCAAAAATTTGTCCAGAAAAAAATGCATTCAAAAGTGTACCAAAAAAATCGCATGTTTTTTTTCTTCAAGATACAAAATCCGTGACAACGATTTCTTATTGAAAATTGAATTTGAACAGTTTTTTGAATGAATATCGTTACATTTGCTTGAAATAAAGCAAAAAGTACAAAAATAATGGTTTCAGTGGTTATATTTGAAAATAGTGAAAAAATTCTCAAAATGTGCTTCTCTGGCCGAGAAACGTCGATTTTGAAAATGTTATTAAAAATCGAAGTACATTTTTATTTATTGATCAATCGAGATGAAATCACTTTTAATGAGTATTTTATAGATAATTAAGCTGAATTCGGTCAAAAATTTGTCCAGAAAAAAATGCATTCAAAAGTGTACCGAAAAAATCGCATGTTTTTTTTCTTCAAGATACAAAATCCGTGACAACGATTCCTTATTGAAAATTGAATTTGAACAGTTTTTTGAATGAATATCGTTATATTTGCTTGAATTAAAGAAAAAAGTACAAAAATAATGGTTTCAGTGGTTATATTTGAAAATAGTGAAAAAATCTCAAAATGTGCTTCTCTGGCCGAGAAACGTCGATTTTGAAAATGTTATTAAAAATCGAAGTACATTTTTATTTATTGATCAATCGAGATGAAATCACTTTTAATGAGTATTTTATAGATAATTAAGCTGAATTCGGTCAAAAATTTGTCCAGAAAAAAATGCATTCAAAAGTGTACCAAAAAATCGCATGTTTTTTTTCTTCAAGATACAAAATCCGTGACAACGATTTCTTATTGAAAATTGAATTTGAACAGTTTTTTGAATGAATATCGTTACATTTGCTTGAATTAAAGCAAAAAGTACAAAAATAATGGTTTCAGTGGTTATATTTGAAAATAGTGAAAAAATTCTCAAAATGTGCTTCTCTGGCCGAGAAACGTCGATTTTGAAAATGTTATTAAAAATCGAAGTACATTTTTATTTATTGATCAATCGAGATGAAATCACTTTTAATGAGTATTTTATAGATAATTAAGCTGAATTCGGTCAAAAATTTGTCCAGAAAAAAATGCATTCAAAAGTGTACCGAAAAAATCGCATGTTTTTTTTCTTCAAGATACAAAATCCGTGACAACGATTTCTTATTGAAAATTGAATTTGAACAGTTTTTTGAATGAATATCGTTACATTTGCTTGAATTAAAGCAAAAAGTACAAAAATAATGGTTTCAGTGGTTATATTTGAAAATAGTGAAAAAATTCTCAAAATGTGCTTCTCTGGCCGAGAAACGTCGATTTTGAAAATGTTATTAAAAATCGAAGTACATTTTTATTTATTGATCAATCGAGATGAAATCACTTTTAATGAGTATTTATAGATAATTAAGCTGAATTCGGTCAAAAATTTGTCCAGAAAAAAATGCATTCAAAAGTGTACCGAAAAAATCGCATGTTTTTTTTCTTCAAGATACAAAATCCGTGACAACGATTTCTTATTGAAAATTGAATTTGAACAGTTTTTTGAATGAATATCGTTACATTTGCTTGAATTAAAGCAAAAAGTACAAAAATAATGGTTTCAGTGGTTATATTTGAAAATAGTGAAAAAATTCTCAAAATGTGCTTCTCTGGCCGAGAAACGTCGATTTTGAAAATGTTATTAAAAATCGAAGTACATTTTTATTTATTGATCAATCGAGATGAAATCACTTTTAATGAGTATTTATAGATAATTAAGCTGAATTCGGTCAAAAATTTGTCCAGAAAAAAATGCATTCAAAAGTGTACCAAAAAATCGCATGTTTTTTTTCTTCAAGATACAAAATCCGTGACAACGATTTCTTATTGAAAATTGAATTTGAACAGTTTTTTGAATGAATATCGTTACATTTGCTTGAATTAAAGCAAAAAGTACAAAATAATGGTTTCAGTGGTTATATTTGAAAATAGTGAAAAAATTCTCAAAATGTGCTTCTCTGGCCGAGAAACGTCGATTTTGAAAATGTTATTAAAAATCGAAGTACATTTTTATTTATTGATCAATCGAGATGAAATCACTTTTAATGAGTATTTTATAGATAATTAAGCTGAATTCGGTCAAAAATTTGTCCAGAAAAAAATGCATTCAAAAGTGTACCGAAAAAATCGCATGTTTTTTTTCTTCAAGATACAAAATCCGTGACAACGATTTCTTATTGAAAATTGAATTTGAACAGTTTTTTGAATGAATATCGTTACATTTGCTTGAATTAAAGCAAAAAGTACAAAAATAATGGTTTCAGTGGTTATATTTGAAAATAGTGAAAAAATTCTCAAAATGTGCTTCTCTGGCCGAGAAACGTCGATTTTGAAAATGTTATTAAAAATCGAAGTACATTTTTATTTATTGATCAATCGAGATGAAATCACTTTTAATGAGTATTTTATAGATAATTAAGCTGAATTCGGTCAAAAATTTGTCCAGAAAAAAATGCATTCAAAAGTGTACCGAAAAAATCGCATGTTTTTTTTCTTCAAGATACAAAATCCGTGACAACGATTTCTTATTGAAAATTGAATTTGAACAGTTTTTTGAATGAATATCGTTACATTTGCTTGAATTAAAGCAAAAAGTACAAAAATAATGGTTTCAGTGGTTATATTTGAAAATAGTGAAAAAATTCTCAAAATGTGCTTCTCTGGCCGAGAAACGTCGATTTTGAAAATGTTATTAAAAATCGAAGTACATTTTTATTTATTGATCAATCGAGATGAAATCACTTTTAATGAGTATTTTATAGATAATTAAGCTGAATTCGGTCAAAAATTTGTCCAGAAAAAAATGCATTCAAAAGTGTACCGAAAAAATCGCATGTTTTTTTTCTTCAAGATACAAAATCCGTGACAACGATTTCTTATTGAAAATTGAATTTGAACAGTTTTTTGAATGAATATCGTTACATTTGCTTGAATTAAAGCAAAAAGTACAAAAATAATGGTTTCAGTGGTTATATTTGAAAATAGTGAAAAAATTCTCAAAATGTGCTTCTCTGGCCGAGAAACGTCGATTTTGAAAATGTTATTAAAAATCGAAGTACATTTTTATTTATTGATCAATCGAGATGAAATCACTTTTAATGAGTATTTTATAGATAATTAAGCTGAATTCGGTCAAAAATTTGTCCAGAAAAAATGCATTCAAAAGTGTACCGAAAAAATCGCATGTTTTTTTTCTTCAAGATACAAAATCCGTGACAACGATTTCTTATTGAAAATTGAATTTGAACAGTTTTTTGAATGAATATCGTTACATTTGCTTGAATTAAAGCAAAAAGTACAAAAATAATGGTTTCAGTGGTTATATTTGAAAATAGTGAAAAAATTCTCAAAATGTGCTTCTCTGGCCGAGAAACGTCGATTTTGAAAATGTTATTAAAATCGAAGTACATTTTTATTTATTGATCAATCGAGATGAAATCACTTTTAATGAGTATTTTATAGATAATTAAGCTGAATTCGGTCAAAAATTTGTCCAGAAAAAAATGCATTCAAAAGTGTACCGAAAAAATCGCATGTTTTTTTTCTTCAAGATACAAAATCCGTGACAACGATTTCTTATTGAAAATTGAATTTGAACAGTTTTTTGAATGAATATCGTTACATTTGCTTGAATTAAAGCAAAAAGTACAAAAATAATGGTTTCAGTGGTTATATTTGAAAATAGTGAAAAAATTCTCAAAATGTGCTTCTCTGGCCGAGAAACGTCGATTTTGAAAATGTTATTAAAAATCGAAGTACATTTTTATTTATTGATCAATCGAGATGAAATCACTTTTAATGAGTATTTTATAGATAATTAAGCTGAATTCGGTCAAAATTTGTCCAGAAAAAAATGCATTCAAAAGTGTACCGAAAAAATCGCATGTTTTTTTTCTTCAAGATACAAAATCCGTGACAACGATTTCTTATTGAAAATTGAATTTGAACAGTTTTTTGAATGAATATCGTTACATTTGCTTGAATTAAAGCAAAAAGTACAAAAATAATGGTTTCAGTGGTTATATTTGAAAATAGTGAAAAAATTCTCAAAATGTGCTTCTCTGGCCGAGAAACGTCGATTTTGAAAATGTTATTAAAAATCGAAGTACATTTTTATTTATTGATCAATCGAGATGAAATCACTTTTAATGAGTATTTTATAGATAATTAAGCTGAATTCGGTCAAAAATTTGTCCAGAAAAAAATGCATTCAAAAGTGTACCGAAAAAATCGCATGTTTTTTTTCTTCAAGATACAAAATCCGTGACAACGATTTCTTATTGAAAATTGAATTTGAACAGTTTTTTGAATGAATATCGTTACATTTGCTTGAATTAAAGCAAAAAGTACAAAATAATGGTTTCAGTGGTTATATTTGAAAATAGTGAAAAAATTCTCAAAATGTGCTTCTCTGGCCGAGAAACGTCGATTTTGAAAATGTTATTAAAAATCGAAGTACATTTTTATTTATTGATCAATCGAGATGAAATCACTTTTAATGAGTATTTTATAGATAATTAAGCTGAATTCGGTCAAAAATTTGTCCAGAAAAAAATGCATTCAAAAGTGTACCGAAAAAATCGCATGTTTTTTTTCTTCAAGATACAAAATCCGTGACAACGATTTCTTATTGAAAATTGAATTTGAACAGTTTTTTGAATGAATATCGTTACATTTGCTTGAATTAAAGCAAAAAGTACAAAAATAATGGTTTCAGTGGTTATATTTGAAAATAGTGAAAAAATTCTCAAAATGTGCTTCTCTGGCCGAGAAACGTCGATTTTGAAAATGTTATTAAAAATCGAAGTACATTTTTATTTATTGATCAAACGAGATGAAATCACTTTTAATGAGTATTTAATAGATAATTAAGCTGAATTCGGTCAAAAATTTGTCCAGAAAAAAATGCATTCAAAAGTGTACCGAAAAAATCGCATGTTTTTTTTCTTCAAGATACAAAATCCGTGACAACGATTCCTTATTGAAAATTGAATTTGAACAGTTTTTTGAATGAATATCGTTATATTTGCTTGAAATAAAGCAAAAAGTACAAAAATAATGGTTTCAGTGGTTATATTTGAAAATAGTGAAAAAATTCTCAAAATGTGCTTCTCTGGCCGAGAAACGTCGATTTTGAAAATGTTATTAAAAATCGAAGTACATTTTTATTTATTGATCAATCGAGATGAAATCACTTTTAATGAGTATTTAATAGATAATTAAGCTGAATTCGGTCAAAAATTTGTCCAGAAAAAAATGCATTCAAAAGTGTACCAAAAAATCGCATGTTTTTTTTCTTCAAGATACAAAATCCGTGACAACGATTTCTTATTGAAAATTGAATTTGAACAGTTTTTTGAATGAATATCGTTACATTTGCTTGAATTAAAGCAAAAAGTACAAAAATAATGGTTTCAGTGGTTATATTTGAAAATAGTGAAAAAATTCTCAAAATGTGCTTCTCTGGCCGAGAAACGTCGATTTTGAAAATGTTATTAAAAATCGAAGTACATTTTTATTTATTGATCAATCGAGATGAAATCACTTTTAATGAGTATTTTATAGATAATTAAGCTGAATTCGGTCAAAAATTTGTCCAGAAAAAATGCATTCAAAGTGTACCGAAAAAATCGCATGTTTTTTTTCTTCAAGATACAAATCCGTGACAACGATTCCTTCTTATTGAAAATTGAATTTGAACAGTTTTTTGAATGAATATCGTTATATTTTCCACAATACGTGACAACCATTTAATTTCTGATCTCCGTGGCTCAATGGTTAGCGCGTTCGGCTGTTAACCAATAGGTTGTGGTTCGAGCCCACCCGGGAGCGGTGTTTTTGGATCTCAATGTAACGTAAATAGCCAAGTTTTTCCACAATACCTGACGACCATTTAATTTTTGGGCGTCCGTGGCGAATGGTTAGCGCGTTCGGCTGTTAACCGAAAGGTTGGTGGTTCGAGCCCATCCGGGAGCGGTGTTGTGAGGTCTCAGATGAGACCACCAAGCTATTGGTTAACAGCCGAACGCGCTAACCATTGAGCCCTTCCGTGGCGCAGTAATTAGCGCGTCCACTCTTAATCGAAAGGTTGGTGGTTCGAGCCCACCCGGAAGAGTGTTGTGGGGTCTCAGATGTAGCGTTAAAGTCAAAACTTTTCCACAATACCTGACGAGCATTTAACTTTCGGGCTTCCGTGGCGCAATGTTTAGCGCGTTCGGCTGTTAACCAATAGCTTGGTGGTTCGAGCCCAACCGGGAGCGGTGTTTTACCTCTCCGTGTGACGTAGTCCAGGAGAGGTTCTGTAACGGCCGTGTCTGTGTGTGTGTGTGTGTGTCTGTGTGTCTGTCCGTTGTTACACCCACGTGACCGCGTTCGCAGTTTCCAAATTGGAGCAACGTGTTCGCCATTTCCGAACTGCATTCACAGTCACGGAAACGGCTCCTCTACTTGAGTTCTCACACCACATCTTCTGGTCCTCGTCCATTCCACTTGGACACCAGTCTGTACATACTGGCTACTAATCACCACCATCTTCTGGTCTTTGTCCAACCCACTTGGACACCAGTCTGTACATACTGGCTACTAATCACCACCATCTTCTGGTCTTTGTCCAATCCACTTGGACACCAGTCTGTACATACTGGCTCCTAAACACCACCATCCACTAGTCTTCCGTCTATTCCACATAGACACCAATCCGTATCATTGGCTTTCTAACACCACCATCCACTGATCTTCCGTCTATTCCACATAGACACCAATCTGTATCATTGGCTTCTACTCCATTATCATCGTTTGGTTTTAGGATATACGCGGCGATCAGCTAGGGTTACGAGAAACGTCTAGCCTCCCTAAGGTGGGATCGCCACCAAAGGTTTTCGCAATTGCGCTTTTTCCTTTCTATTATAATGGAAACGAATCGTATATATACCCCAAAATTTGAAGAAAGTGGGCAAGAGGGGTACCCTTCACTTTAAACGTCAATATTAGCAAAGTTTGAGATGATATTAGGTATAACGTTATTTTAAACGATTTAACTATTATTAATGTTAATTATTGAAGATTAAAATAATTAAAAATAATTATATTTATTTAAATATTAAAGATAAACCTCTCGTGCAAAGAGAGAGATTATCATCGCCTCCTATATCTACCAAGGCCCGTGCATGCGATATATTTCATTCATTGCCTCCTATATCTATCAAGGCCCGTGCATTGCGATATATTTTCCAAAACAACAACCAAAATGGGAAGCTCCTCTCAGAAACATAATAATTTCTTTTCTCTGTATATGAAATGAAAATATGGATAATATTGCGCTCCTTGTTTAATGGTATCAATCTTTGCCTGTCTATTAATATTTACGTACCCGTAGTAATACGTTTTTAGCGAAGTCTAGAGAGGATAGACATAAGCGAGATTGTTTCGGAAAACAAATACTGCTTCCACTAATGGGTTTATACTCCTTGTTACTCTTGTTGTCTGTGTGTGTCCGTCCATTGTTACACTAGTGCGTCGCGTTAGCAAATAGCCTTGTGTTGATGTGTTAAGAATCATACAGAACCTTAATATTCCCTTTTTCCATAATATAAAGTGAATATGTGGAAGTATTTTTCGTAATTATGATGCATTTAGTACTTTTGTAGCTTTAAAGCTCTGTTTCATTTTGATATTCCAAAGATGTTTTTTTAATATTGTTATTTGAAATGGCTGTTTATATATTGCTTAAGCTATACTACATCTGTATATAGAATAATCCTTGGTTTAGTGATTTCATGAAGCAAACTAAGACCTAGACTCCGGCGCGTATAACAAGTACTATCCGCAGTAGGCTTAGTGAAACAAAAAGTAAATAATTGAGGCTTTGATTTTCGTGTCTGAAATGAACAGACATCAACGTATCAGAGTGAGCCGAAAGTTAAATACACTCTTAAATAATAATAATAAGATTAGTAAAAGGGCTAATGGTAAACGGGTAGTATCTACAGACTTATTATTCTCTTTATGGTGCGCATTGACTATTATGCGTCTAGCTACAATTTAGCTTTGGTGTTTTTAAATTTAACATTCATGTTGGCAAACTAAGAATATTGTTGAGGTGAGACGAGACGATAGTGTTTACACTGCAAACCAGTTGTGAATGTAGCTTTCAGAATATAGGGTAAACAGCTGAAGCGTAGACTTCATTTCCTGTTCTTTTCCCCATTGACTGATTTCCATGTGTCCAAGATTTATCCTTATTGGATGTGAAATGTCGCCTGCTTTACTGTACATTCGCTATGTTTGGAATACTGCTTCAATATTTCGTAAATTTTACTTCAAAAAAGTGAAATAATTCCATATCTAGGTAAATACGTTTGTAGTAGTAGACCTCTTGACACGGAAGGTAATATTTTGGTTTTCCCAACTTGTTGGATCTCAAATGTAACGTAAATAGCCAAAGTTTTTCCGCAATACCTGACGACCATTTCTTTTGGGCGTCCGTGGCGCAATGGTTAGCGCGTTCAGCTTTTAATCGAAAGGTTGGTGGTTCGAGCCCTCCGGGAGCGGTGTTGTGACGTCTCAGATGTTACGTAAAATGTCAGAGTTTTTCCACAATACCTGACGAACATTTAATTTTGGGCTTCCGTGGCGCAGTAATTAGCTCGTCCAGCTCTTAATCGAAAGTTGGTGGTTAGAGCCCACCCGGAAGAGGTGTTTTGGGGTCTCAGATGTAGCGTTTAAAAGTCAAACTTTTTCCACAATACGTGACAACCATTTAATTTCTGATCTTCCGTGG
>JAEQBA010002651.1:12740-46149 GCA_019434445.1 Phalangium opilio
TTGATTAATTACTAATTCCTAGGTTCTCCTAGTGATTAAATGATTAAAAATTAAACATTTTATAATCAATTTAACCTTAGTATGATTAAGAATTATTTTATAAAATAAATTAAACTTGAGAATAATTTAATAATTTGATATATTTTCTTTTTTTTTCTGTTACAGAATTGAAATCATTTTAAAACTTTGATGAAAGTAAAAGCCTTTTGGAAGTGAATTTCTTTTCTTAAAGTTCGCGCGTCGGCTTTTGTTATATCATCGAAACAATTTCATTTTTGGTGATCGCGGGACACAAAAGAAATTCAAGGAAAGAACTTGAAATTATATTAAAAAAAATAAGAATAAGTAAATCTCGCTTGGCAGCCCGGCTTACTGACGGCGCGAAAAAGATGTCTAGCGTGAACGAACCTCCTGGAATTCAGGTAAAGACGTTTTCTTATATCATTTCTTCTTTAGATTATACAGAAATTTATTATTTCGTCTGAACTGACGGTCTGGGCGAGGAAATTCGAGGGTAGATTGGGAAAAAATTTACCCACTATACTAAATCTAAATTTATATTCGGGTTTCTCGAGTCTCTTATTCTTTTGAGTGTCTGTGATGTGGTGTGGTGGGACTCTAGATGAAAATTTATGCTACCCACATTTTAAAATCATGTCCGTTGAAATTTAAAGGGCCGGTGAAATAATGTAGAAAATCTACTTAAGTTCGAAAAACTTCATACACTGGGGAAGGGGTAGATTCTGTGTAGAATCGAGTTACCACAGGTCATGGAAAACCAAGTAAAGTGTCTATGACTACCCATATATTTTTAAAACAGTGTCCATCGAAATTTAAAGGGCCTGTGAAAGATGTACAAAATCTAAGTAAATTTAAGCTACTGAAGTTCAAAAAACTTCATACAGTTTGGGGGAGGGGTAGATGCCATAAAAGAGTTGTCATGGAAAACCTGGAAAAGTCTTTGAATTTCATTGACAATGGGCACAAAAAGATCCAGGGGAAAGTCAGTCAGGGGATTTTAAAAGATTGAATATGACAAAGTCACCAAAATTCGGGGAATTTTCTTGGGTTTAAGAAAAGCTGTGGTCCAACACCAACGCTGGGCGTTGACCCTCTTAACAAAGCCAGCCATACAGTGTGTACGGTAATCCTTTCCATGTAAAGCCTTTTGAGACGGTAGGAGTGGGAAAACATGCTGTGAGCAGTATCAAAAGTTAGAACTTTAAAGTGACGTCAAAGCAAACATTCAAAAAAGAAAGTTTCAAACATGGCACACCTGTTAAATTTACATTGATCAAACTAATAAGCAATTTGCAAGAGATACACCTGTATAAATGACCCTTAGAAATATATATCTATCATTCGTTAAAACTCTCACGGATTCAAAAATCTCCAAAGCGAATCGAAATTTGTGATAAAATACTCTGATCTCATCTTTTAGAAATGTTAGAGTGACGGTGGTACCATTGTAATATTCTGTAGAGGTAGGACTTAACAGAGTAAACGCTACAATGGCCCCATTGTCGCTGTAGCAATTCAGGTAGCCTATTCGTCCTTGAGAAAGTGTCCCGAGTAGCCTTGCCATTTTTAATGTCTTTGAACTAGCATCCACTCACTCTCTTTCTCTCTGCTAGAAAGTCGAAACTAATTTTATGAATTTTTGAAGTCGAGGGCCTCAAAATTAAAGGATTTTTAGAGCTATCAACGTCGCCCTGCCCCGGTCCTTCCAGAACCTTTTTTTTATTATTAAAGAAAATTAAGCTAGGATGGGCGTTACCCCGGGCTGAATCTATTTGTCAGCCTTAGGCTAGATACGGACTAAAATTGCCCGCCTAGTTTTGTATAATAGTACCAAGATCTTTTTTTTTTCCTTCTCTCTCTTTTTTTTTTATTAATTTAATATTAATGAAAAAAGGGTTTAATTGTGTATAAGCCCCGATTTTTAACCCTTTTTTTTCGATCACCCCACGTGTGTACTTAAAAGTGTTTTAAACTGAAAATATTTCAACTATTTAAGTTAGCTGAATGCCTATAGTTTACAGGCTAGGAGGATTCATACTATTTACACAAGGAGGCCTGTCTTTAGACTCAACCAGTCCAGTGAGTCAGGCCTCCTTGTGTAAATGGTAAGAATCATCCTAGTTAGAGTCTATTATTTATTCATCACAATCCAATTTCTACCCGAAATAGACCTTGTCTACGCATAAAAAGGGTAGGCAACCCTTTATATCGGGACATGATACAAGAGGGTTGAAACATTGCACTCTCATGATACAAAATGACTACAGCGCGGGTGCCAAATAGCGAGATGGAAATCAGTCTTACCCCAGTGTCTTAATTTCCCTCTTAGTTACATGAAATGGTCTCTTATCTGACCTCTGACCTCTAACAAACATGGATACGATTAAAATTAACTATATATATATATATATATATATATATATATATATATATAGGAGAGGTAATCATCATTTAGTCTTCCTTTATCACGTGTCTTAATTTCCCTTTTACTTACATCAAAATGGTCTCTTATCTGACCTATGACCTCTATTAAAACATAGGTACGATTAAAAATTAACTATATATATGGGAGAGGTAATCATCGTTTAGTCTTCCTTCAACACGTGTCTTAAATTCCCTCTTAGTTACATGAAATGGTCTCTTATCTAACCTTTGACCTCTACCAAGGCATGAATACGATTAAAAATTAACTATAGATATGTTAGAGGTGATCATATTTATCATTTAGTCTTCCTTCATTAAACAATATAGGATTTACTATTTTTAGTATCAAAACTTGTTTCCATGTCGGGACTCGGGAGAGAGACAGTTTTGGGAAAAATCAACAAGTATTTTTTTTTTGGGTTGACTTAGCCATATTTTTTGCCGAAAATTTCTATAAAGAAGGAACTTGGTCCGACAGTCTGACGTCGTCGTTGTCGGGGTCGATCGCGCGAAGGGAGCCTCTTTATTTTATATCATTCTTATTATCTAACGTCGAATGAAATATCTTTTACAAAACTATAATAAAGAAAAAAAATTATTATTTCTTAAAGAAGAATCAAAACGCCTTGGGCACAATTTCCTGCGCAAAACCCAGTAGAGCTACCTAGCTTCTAAGTCTGCCTTGTACTATAGCAAAGAATAAATTAAACAATATACTAAACCATAAGTTCATATGTTGCTGCATAAGTTCGTCACTGGCTACAAACTGGAGCTTGTAATTTTGAAGTGAGGGAGGTAGGTCATAGATTCGAGGTAAAGCGACGCCTGGTGCTGAGGCGCTGCATGTCAAAGGCTTAGTACAGACTAAATAGGATTATAGGAAGATGTAAGTACTGCAAAATTAACCACCGAGTGTAGGACTTCAATTCTCGCTTGTCGTTCTCGAACTAGCTCGAGCTGTAAGTCTCTCAGTAGCATTACGAAGTATAGGAAGTGTCATACTTATGGATGGATTATATCACTTATATACTTATGACTAAACCAAATAACAAGCAACAACTTGAGAAGATTTCAGACGACAGACTGCAGAGGGGGAAAAATAATTCTAGATTGGTTGGCTAGCCTTTTTCTGATCGTGAAAAGATTTTTATTTATTTCTTTTTTATCGATTTGAAATATATCGCTTCTATACACTAATTTTAGGTAGCTAGTAATTTTCCTCCTCTGATTTTTATAGACTAGTGGCATCTTACGTTATTGGCCCATAGAGCTTAATACGAAGCAGGATGGGGAGACTGCCATTACTCTAATTTCAAAACGTCAGTCGCTTCTTTCTTTGACAATCCGTCTTAAAATAGATTCGATACCCAAATTTATTAGAACGGCTGGCAGATTAGAATTAAAAGAATTTGATTTAATTCACAAATTATCAGCGATAACTTTCATTCTAGGCGATAAAAAAGTTATTTTTGTCGCCCATCAATTTGATAATCTCAAATAGTACTGTACATTTCTTTTTGGGGAATATTTGAGATATTTTGTGTAAAGTTTTTGGATGAGTATTAGTTCAACAAACCATCAAATTATCTGTCGGTTGTCAAATAATCTTTATTTTTTTTAAGAAATTTGATCTTTTTATTGGGTTTTTATTTTATCCCCTGAAGATATTTTAGGTAATAAATAAATTCGAACTCGACTATAAATCCGTTTAAGGATTATCTCAATATAGGCCAAGGTTTTTCGATTAAAAAGCTTTGCCATCAAAATATAGGTGATATAACCTTCTTGTCAGCTCCGAATTTGAATAATAATTATTATTATTGTTATTATTAAAAACATACTATTGTTTATTTACTATTTTTTTTATTATAAGCCTTTTTAAAGTATTGAACGAACAGCCAATAACTCTTAACTCAAAACAATAATTTTAAAATATAGAATTTAGATTTGGATTGAGATCTAGTTTAAGAACGCTAAAGTGACATTGAATATATTTAGGATTTAATTAATTATTTAGAACACATTTTCGCGCGACATGAAGTTATATATTCAGGGTGGAACTAATTTGCATAATTTCCTTGTCACGTGACGTTATTTATTTTCTTCAGACTAACTTAGAAAGAAAAAAAAAATAAATAAATAAAATGCCAATTAAGGTATTGAGAGACTAAATTACAAGTTGGAAGCTTTGCTAAATATGGTGCGTTAGAAATGAATTAGGAATTAACTTTTCCAAGGTTTTTGAACTGTTTAGCTGTTTTATAAATGATGCTTTCGGTATACACCGTTCGAAGATAACGCCTGCGAACTCCGGGTTCGTTATATCATAAGTTTATAAGATATGTTGATCATAAGTATGACACGTCCTATACTTCGCAATGCTTGAGACTTACATAGAGCTAGTTCGAGAACGACAAGCGAGAATTGAAGTCCTACACTCGGTGGTTAATTTTGCAGGACTTCCATCTAGCTCCTATTTAGTCTGTTCTAAGCCTTTGACATGCAGTGGCTCATGCACCAGGCGTCGCTTTACCTCGAATCTATGACCTACGTCACTCACTTCATCTCACAAGCTCCAGTTTGTAATTGTAACCAGTGACAAACTTATGGAGAACATATCTTATGAACTTATAAGGGCGTTTATAATATCGGAAATGGCTTTGAAAAATTATAAACTTACTGACAAAATTAGGGGCTACCCAATTTACCCATTTGCTACCGTAAAAAAAATGCTATCTTTCTTGGAAAATGTTTTTAACCCACGTAATTTGTTTTAAAGTTTCGCCTTATTTTTCTTTTTAAATTTAAACAAGGTCTCTTTTAGCTTTAAAAGGAGAGTGTCTAGTACCTTAGAATCATTCAAATGTTCCCCTCTGTATATATATAAACGCGGTGTTTCTAGTTCACCGCGACTTTACTCGACTAAAAACCTAATCAAACATTGTTTTGTGACTTGCGTAGATGTTATTTTACATCTCTATTTCTATACAGAGTGAGTGATACGTCATACCACTTGGAGACAGAACGGATTTTCCCAAAAAAAAAAAAAAAAAAAAAAAATTCTTCCATACCTTGCATTAACCCATCCATCAATTTCAGGCCTAACAGTTTTTGGAATAGACCAAATGTTCCATTAATTTCAGAAGAGGTGCAATTACACTACAGAGGGGGGGTCACCTTCTTGGGTTATTTTCCTCTCGTCAAGTAGCCCCGCTAGAGGCAGCGCGAGTCGGGCTCCGTTTGTCGTTGTCTCGTGGTTAGCGAGGGCCTCTTCCCACCCATCTGTGTTGGTTTCTATCTGTAAGAAATTAATGGAATATCTATAGAGAGCTTTCAGACGGGATAGTAGTACGTCACACCCTCCGAAGTCTTACCGCTGTTCTGGTAGCCATATTGAGTGCATGGTCTCAGCTTCATTCCTGCTTTAAACCCACCCACCAATATGGCAGCGTATGTCATGAAACTCAGCTCCTCCTCCAACTGAAAGCTCTCTATTACTTAATTTTTGAACCATACGATGCTAATAGGTGACTTGTACCATTCTCCGTTAATCGCAGCCTAATATTCTTTTTAAATTTCGTGGGATTGGCTTTAGTACCTGGTGGTCTGTTGGTAACGTAACGCGCCTTCAATTTCTCTTCTCCACGATTCGAAAATGATTACGAGAGAAGGAAAAGTGTGTAAAAAATCCTTTGCTTGAAGAGATTTGGGAAAAACAGGAAACTCGAGGTCCATAAATCGCCTCAGCCACCCAAAAAAGGCGCCAAAGGTCGCAGCCATTTTTTGGCGCCCATGAACTTTTTATATGAAAGAAAAATGTTCTTCTCTTTCTCGTGAATCTTTTTCAAATGGCGTGATTTTTCGCAGCTGTGAATAGAAAAACCTGATAGACCCTTTAAATTTAAAACCAAGCCAAATTATATAAATCGTTCTTTTAATTTTAAAATATTGATAGATCACCAAAAGCAAAGAAGCCAAAGGGTTTTTTCGCTTATAGTCTCAATCGAAATAGCCTATCATTCCGTCATCTATAAAATAATATTTCTTTTTTAGACTAAACTAAACATTCAACCTTGAATATGTTATTAGTTTAACTTTAAAGGTTTCATTTAACGCGAGGGAAGGTGTAATGAAGTGAATAGGGGGATGATAAGGAAGCTTCGTAATAGGGTGGTTAGGGTATACAACTTTGTACATTCCACTATATTAAATAATACTCCATGAACATCAAATCCAATAGACCAATTTTTACTCTAAGCCTAACGGTTAATTTTAATGTTTTTAAATTTAAATTCGAAATCCCGCTGGGTATCTATTAATTCAAAAGTTTCTTTTTTGAATATTTCAAACTTTTCCATTTCAGTATTTACCTTCAAAAACAACATAAAATTGTTTGAATCTAGCTATAAAGATACTTGATTTTGCCTATTGAAGATCTCTAGTCTCGCTACGTATCGTTTGTTCTTCAGTTAGTTAAGTGTACCTAGTTCTTAGTGTCTTATTCTTTTTAGACACCAAAGGGTTTTAGGCGCGTCAGCTTTGTCAGTTGATGAGGGTACTGGTCTTTCAAATAATTCAGGGAGAGTTTTCATTGGTCGATTTTTGCCCAGTTTTAGATAAAGATCAATTTTTGCAAAGACTGGTTTTGGTGGTTAGACTTAGTCTTCTTATCTCTAAGCAAATTTTAAAAGTATACTCCCTGACTTTGTTCTTCTGTTCAATGATCCTGATTTGCATAGAGGTGTTTTTTTTTCTTCTCTTGATATAATGCTTTCGCTGTGAAAGGTTATGTAAGATTTAAGATGGGTAACTTTTCTTCAATATGAATAGTCGCACCCTTAGAAAGGTTTTAAAAGCACTCAAATAACCTCCCCATAGTTTAAGCCTATAACTTACCTGTTGCTAAGCCTAATATGGTCATAATATAAGAAATTATTTTGAGATGAGTCGACTTTAATAAAAAATGCGCATATACGATTCGCCGGATTTTAAAATATTTAGCTTGAGGCTTATTAAAATGCGGAGGTATGGCAGTATATTGTTGTACTTCCATAGATGGTAGCGTTTACAAAGGTATAAACCTGCTATTAGTCGATTAAACTCTACCTTGCCCCCATTAATATAAGTGTAATAATTTCAACCCTTTTTTTTTCAAATGAAATTACAGATAGTTTCACTTTCCGGAATTACTAATGCTGGAATGTGAAATGATTTTTTTTTTACAATGAATCACTTTGTGACTCTCATGAATTTTGAAGCTATTATCTTCATTTATCTTTCATTTTAACAGATTTCTGTAAGGTGGATAATTTAAATTTATTCATTATACTGGATATCGTTTAGTTTCGACATATTGGTTTATAATATCCCTTGGTTTACCTTTACCAAGAGAGAGAGAGAGAGAGAAAAAAGGCTTATTTGATTTGCATAATGATTATAATTTATGGGTATAGAAGGACCATAATATATTTTTTATATAACGTAATACGATTAATTTCATTTCGTAGGACGTGATACTCTATCGGAAAGGTTAACCCCTTGGGGTGCCAATAGAGTTTCAAGGACCAGTTTCCTTGTTTAATTAAAAATTGTTTTTGAATTTAAAATTCTGAGGTAACAGTGAAAACTTTTAAGAATCTTTTAAAAATTTTGCAGAACTAAGTTCATTAAATCCGACCGTAACTAATGTTTGGTTTAATTACTTTGAGTTAGGGTTAGGAAGAAGATAACTTTTGTGATTAGGCTTAGTAAGAAGTGGTTTTTTGAGATTAGGCTTAGTAAGAAGTGGTTTTTTGAGATTAGGCTTAGAAAGAAGTGGTTTTTTGAGATTAGGCTTAGAAAGAAGTGGTTTTTTTGAGATTAGGCTTAGAAAGAAGTGGTTTTTTGAGATTAGGATTACCAAGATGAAGAGTTTTTGTTTTTCCAGATTAGTCTTAACAAAGTTTGTCTTCCTACCTAATATTTTTAACCTGTGATTGCGTGCTTACAAACTTTCAAAATACATTTTAAACTTAACCAATTTCGTCGTTCGTTGTTGGCAGCTTTATGGGTTTTTTATAAAACAATTACGATTGAATAATCTCCAATTTATTTTTATAATTCAATTATTTCCGTTAAGGTTGAAAGCGAAAGATAGAGAGGGAGAGAGAAAAAAAACCCAAGTAAATGTTCCCTTGAAACATTGAAATTAAATTCGTTCAAGCGTTATGTCAAATTGAAGATTTCACTCTTCGCAAATTTCCTAGTCACTCATCATCATCGCCACTTAATCGCGCAATATTTGCGACGTTTAAATCTCACTTAAAATTGAAACAATTGACGCTCTCTTGATTTCATTTTATTTTTTATTATTCTATTGAGAAGGATGCGCTTTGTCTATTTTATAATTTATTCCTTTCAAATTGGAAACACTTCAAATTGTTTCATTTTGAAAAAAATTCCCTTTTTGCAAATCAAACAGAATTTGAATTTTTTTTCCGGAAATTATCTTATGTTTTGAAACTAAATAACCATTTCATGAAATCTAAAATTTATTTCACCTATATTATTATCTACTACGTAGGCATATAATTTTTGAATTTATATATTTTTTCACGAATATTATAGACAATCAAAGAGGTTATTCCAAAATATTGACTATTCATTCATCTCGAATTCTCGATTTATATTTGTTTTATTTAGCGACATACTTCTATTTTTTTATTTAAAATAATTTAGGCTTTGTTCTGAAACCTTGTTCTTTACAATATTATACCACAACTATCCTGGATTATTTGCTTCCATAGCTTGCATTTTGGAAAACAAGTTTCTTTCATATATAAATATATATTTGAAAAATGGATCGTTTATCATACGCTTGTTTTGGGTAAATTTCAACAAATTCAAATTTGAAAGCGTGCATACAGTTCACAAAAATGCAAATTTGGATGTATTGGTTTTACCGGTTTCGTGCTCGGGACCAGTTTGGCTATTTTAAATTTAGTATCATTGAAAAGAAGACCACTTGGTCTGTGATATTTACTGTTTTTGAACAGTGGACAAGTTGGGCTAGTTTAAATTTAGTATCATTTAATAGTAGACCAGTTGGTCTATAAGGTTTTTGGGTAGAGGACAAGTTGGACTAAAGTATTTATTATATCATTGTACAGTTGTCAAGTTGAACTAAGATATTTTAGTATAGAGAGCTTTCAGGTGGGATAGTAGTACGTCACACCCTTCCAAGTCTTACCGCTGTTCTGGTAGCCATATTGGGTGGTCTCAGCTTCATTCCTGCTTTAAACCCACCAGCTAAATCAACATCATCTTAACGTAATTGTTACTCATCCAACGTTTGGAGAAACGAAAAACTAAATAGTTTCCTTCCGTTTCTCATTAAAATCTCATAATAATCATGTATGAAAAAGGAAAGTTAAGCATTTAAGTCGAAAAATTAACTTCCTCTTGCTTAAAGTCAAAACAAACATACAATTTGAGGGGAGTTTCAATTTTTTTACATTACCAATTGGTGCAAAACAAAATGGTTAGGGGGTTTCCAATGAACGTTGTTAGGACCTCGATAGGGATCTGCTACCCTTTACAAAGTTGAACCATAAGTTTGTCACTGGTTACAAACTGGAGCTTGTAATGAAGTGAGGGAGGTAGGTCATAGATTCGAGGTAAAGCGACGCCTGGTGCATGAGGCGCTGTCAAAGGTTTAGTAATGCAGACTAAATAAGAAGATGGACTGCAAAATTCACCACCGAGTGTAGGACTTCAATTCTCGCTTGTCGATCTCGAACTAGCTCGAGCTGTAAGTCTCTATCATTACGAAGTATAGTATACTTATAAAGTGGAAAATCGAGAAACAATGAATTCCACCGTCTTCCTAGCAATTTTAAACCAAAATACTCCCAACGTTGAACTATTGATTGAACGAATTCAGTTAACCGAGAAAAACGGGAATATTTAGCCTAGTAATAATTGTAGACGCAGCTATATAGTTTTACAATTCAAACATAATTTCCTTTCCATAATACTTTTCTCATACAGAGAAATGGCAGTGTTTCTACTCTATAGTTTATTAAAGTCTATGGCAAATTAACACTGACTGCCATGTAAGTTTAATCTAGGCTACGATTCTTGCTTAAAGTACGCTTTGAATGTTCGAGATGAAAGGATGAATAGATTGCATAGTGTTTACCTATTTTCTTATAAATGGATTTAGAAACCTCAATCCCTACTTTCACTTCATTAATCATTTTGGTACGGATATACTCATGAATTTTACTAAAAAGAAGAGGGGGGAAGGAAGTTTACGTATGCAAAAAGAAAAAAAAAATAGAAAATGTAACAAAATAAATATATAAAAAAAACAAGGTACGTTTCGCTAAATTTCTTGTAGGACAAAATCTAGTTTTAAGAAATTTTTCAAAAATTGGTTAGCTCAGGCATTAAGTTTTCAACAGTTTGTAAAAATCGTTTTATTATAGTTTATAAAAGATGGCCATTTACTGAGAACACGCGAAATAGTTTGCTCAAGAAAGAGATACGATCGTATTGAGGTCATTAGGTCAAACTGTTTTTGATATTTTTTCTTTTTGGTATTTTATTTTGATTGTGAACTTTTCAAAGAAAAGGAATTTCTGAAATTTTACGAAGAAAATTGAGCAAACGTCTTCATTCATTCATTCATTCATTCATTAAAGGGAATATTACTGGTTTTTCAATTAATTAACCGATTGGCGTAGTGTTTCCATGATTTTTTTTGTTACGTTTCACTGAAATTTGTGATAAGTAATTGAACCTCAGGGTCGCTTAGCCAATCGAAGTGGTTCCCCCTCCCCCCTCTTGCCCTTCCAATATATATATATATACAATAATCCGCCATTTTGAGGGAAAACGTAGGGCCCCTTTATAGAACTTCTTTGAAACTTTTGACTCTAAGCTTAAATTAACGATTTCCGGTTTACATAATATTTAAACGGTTCTCGAGGATATGGAATAGTGATTTTTCGGACTTTCTTAACTTCAAGCGTGATTTTAATCTTTAAGAATAAAGAGAATGAGGCCCTCTAAAATGTTTTCTTAACGGATGATTCAAACCACTAGCCAGGTGCATGATGGGAAAATGGAAACCTTTCACACTCGACTGTTTCACGGTCACTTTCACTTTGTTTTCAAAATAGATAGATAGTTCCTTCCGTTTTAAGCCTAACTGATATTTATTTTCAGGGAATTTTTATTTTCTGTTGAATTTTCTTTTCTTTTTATTAATTATTTTTCGTTACTTTCCCATGTACCAAGACATTACCTAATTCTACTTGGTATACAAGTAGTTAGTTATCCAGGCGTTCATTTTCTGTCGAGTGTGACAAAAAATAGACTTAAATTCGCAACAAAATATATGATAAAAACCGAAACCGTGGGATAATTTTTGGCGATTTTTAAAACTATTAGTTAGGCTTAATAAATCTCTCAATTTTTAGTTGCTATGGTAACTGTTTTATTTAAGAGTTAAGAATATAGTTTTATTTGTCGAAACATAAATTGTTCCTTAACGTACGTATTTCAACAGCTAGCTTGGCTGTAAATATTTACTGACTATAAACAAGTTTTGGTTAACTGCGTAGAAACTAGTCTTAGTAATTTATTTATTTACGGAAAATCAGGTTCGAAGTTGTAATTTTTTCCAGCAAAAGACAGAGAAAATGTTTTTATTTTTTTATTATTATTTATTGACAGTTAACTCTTTAAGAATTATGACGAATGATCTTCGATAATTGATTCCCGCCCACTATAATCAATAGGTGGGTGCAATTGTAAAGACGCCGGACACTTCGAAAAAAAAAACCCTTCCCTTTCCTTCCTAGATCATTATCAGGTTTTAACCGAAATCTTTAAACTAACTATTTTATTGCATAAATTTAAATAACTATCCGACACCACCAACTTGTCTCAATATGAGTTGTTAATAGAGGGGGCGTGTAGCAGTTGGCGAATCTCATATCCGTTTAGTTAGTACGAGATAAAAATAATCAATTAAAAATTTGGCTAAGAAAAGATGCGTTTCTCCATCATCTTTCTCTCAAACAAAAGATTTACTTGAAAAAAAAACCAAATTACCATTTTTGGCTAGCTTGACTAATTTTTAGAAAATATTCTTTGAATATTTTTTGTTTTATCATAAATGCTATAATTGGTTCCACTATACTCTCTCTCTCTCTCTCTCTTTTTTACTCTGGGCTTTCTTTAATTTTACTTAAAGATTATCTCGCCTTACCTGAATTTTAAACACATTTCGAAGATGGTCACGCTTAGTTGCTTTCTTCTGGAAAATTAAAATGAAAATGATGATAAGGGGATGGCAGGTTTTCATCCCGCTCTTCCTTTTGGTCTTTTTCATTATATTCCCTCATCATTTTAAAGCGAAGATGAGCATCATCCAAGAGCTGGTTAGATAATTTTATTTAAAGGGAGAGTGAAACACGTCTAATTCTTTATTTTAAATAATAATGTGATTGGTATATTTCGATCCCCTCATTATTTTAATGTATACCTTATGTTGGTGAAGATGAACATGATCCAAGAGCTGGGAGATAATATAATTTAAAGGGAGAGTGAAACTCCAAAGTTATAATTCTTCATTTTGGAATTAATTTTGTAAACTAAATGGTGCTGTATTTAAATTTTTGTCCCTTACAAGCCGCTCTAAGACTATAGAGAGAATTAATTAACTTTAATAGCCCGTGTGGAATAAGAATTTGGCAACGTATCGTAATGTTCCTCTTTAATAATAATTAACCCTTTCAATATATTTTTCTCAAAACTCTGGTATTCCATCACAGTGTTGCGTAAGTTATCGTGCGTTTTCTAAATGTATATCCATCTTCTTCAGGATTTAAATAGATTTAAATAATTTTAATGTTAATAACAATATTAAAAGTAAATTATTCCGAAAGATTTGTACTTCAGTACAGCAAAGTTATTAGGGAGTTTTTAAGTATTTAGAAAGACAAGACGTTGGCCAGAATTATGGTACGTGACTGGTACAGTAAGTTCTTAAGCCCGGTCCACAAACCCCTTGTAGAAATAAACAAGGTGACAAATTATTCCCGTTAACTGTATGCATTCCTAGTTCTTACGAAATCGTTATTATTTTTCGTTTATTCGGATGAGCGCCTATCTTCTTAATTCTTCTTGCACAATGAATTTTTCATTCAAATTTCAAAGAAATAACTAATTTCAATAATTTTATTTAATTCGAAACGACACAAACGCGAATGGAAGAACTGGTTTTTATGGCGCTCGTGATACGGGAAAAATAAATAAATAAATATGATAATGTGACGCTTCCGTAATCGTTTTTGGGTGATGTCTCTTCTTCCTTTAGTTTTTCCGCCGGAAAAACAGAATATCATGGCGTCATTATAATACACGCCGGCTTGGTTCGAGGACACCCGCTGACGATTCTTCCTTTTGTTGTTTAAATTGCAATGCAATAATAATTCACCCGAATGGATATAGGAAACAAAACGATATTTAAATTTGTTTAGTGATTCAACTCTGTTTTTGTTTATTAGTTAGTTAAGAAAAATGTGATATTAAGTTTTGGTCTAAAATCAAGCTGTAAAGCGATTCCTAGATTTCTTCCACTTGGTATCTTTATCTTGTCATTTTCTGTACCTTTCTGCTTGAATTAAAGGGGAGGACGTCATCCCTGACGTCATGCATAATGTATTAGAACTTATATATCACGTTATATTGACGTAGCTAGCGATCTGTGCTTTGAACCTGAATCATTCAGGGCCGTAGAGAGTTTGGGGCCCTCGGGGAAAGTGATAAAATCGTGGGCCCATTAAGAGAGCCCTACAGGTGGCCCAGACCCCCTAGAAGGTACGAGCCCTGGGAATGCTGACCGAATTGCCCCCTCTCCCTCGATGGCCCTTCCCGAATCACGTAAAAAGGTTCCCTTTTCGTGGTCTGAACATAGAGACTATAAACCCCAAGGAGTGGCAGGTCCCCCGCTCTACAAGCGCAAATAATGATGTTGCTCCTAAATTGGTACATGAGAGCTTCCGGCCCGTTTAATTTTGCTTAGCGGAAGTCGCCTTGTACCAGGAAAAACCGGTTTAATGGGCAACAAGTTGAGGCATTCCTTCCACTCCTTGGGGTTATAGTCTCTATGGTCTGAACGACTAAACCAAGGTCTGTCTCATATACGTCAATAGCCAATTAAAAGCGAGGAAGGAGGAGCAAAGTTTTAAGCCCTTCCCCTTTTCTTCAATCAGATAGTAGCATGGGGTCTATGGCTACTTAATTTTTCCAAGAAGAAATCCACGTATTCTTTATTCATGTTAAATGTCATTTATCAACCTTCATTTTGACCTCGACGTCTATTGATCTTGACTCTATGGTTAACCCTAATCCAAGATAATCTTCGTTGCATCAATTTTTAAACCTTGTTGGGTACTAGTTGACTAATCCCTGTACAATAATAATGATAATCCTGGCTATTTGTGATTTTAATAATCGTTCAATAAATTATGTCTCTCATTGTCAAATCTTTGTCGGTGTCAGGGTCCTCGGTCGTAATTTAAAATTCCATCGCGTGCCGTATGAGCTCCTCGCGTAATTTCCGGATGGTTAAATCGGTTTCCATATGCCTATAAATAAATCTCAAACAATAGTTCATTTAATTGCGCAATTAAACCCGTGTTTACCATGATAATTTTGCCCCTGAATTATTATTTTAAAAAACCCTTTTTATCCTGATTTTCTTTTTAATTCTTGCGTAATCAAAGTGACTCGGACGAAAATTTTCTAAATATTTTGGAAAATTTATTTATTAATTAAAAAATTATCATATTTAAGGGGAATTTTAACGAAAACCGCTAAGCCTAATGAAGAAAACGGAAAAATGCGGGAAACTATAGTAACAGACACACCTTGTAACATAAATATGTTAAATACTAGGAAATTACTTTGGAGGTTTTGTTCGACTCCAGAGTGGCGTCTGCTAAAAAAAAACCCTCGAAACAATTTAGAATTTCAGAACGAACGCACCTGTTTAGGGAAGTGATAGATATATACTTGTCTAGGAACAGTATATCATTATCTTCTTAAGCCTAACTAACCAAGATCTAAGAAGCAGTTTGAATTTTAAAGAATTTCTATTTCCACAGTGAATGGGGTTTATTTTGCTTATCATTTTCCTTTTTTATTTAACAAGAAGCGATATCTAATTTATTAGGGAGAAGGTTAAGATGCCTAAGTATTCGCGCGCCATAGTCCCAGTCCCCCTTTCAAAATACAAGGGGGGACGTAAAAGGAGGCCGGGCTATTTCGGCTCCTCTCCTCAGTCGGAAAATACGTAATTTTCGTCATTCGCCTCGTGCCGAGCCTCGTGCTGATGTTAGTTTTCAAGAACCAATGAGATGCTGTTTGTAATTTAGAGGCGGGGATTAACTCCGGACCTACGTTTGGACTGGAGATAAAGCTGGAAATGTGGCGATTTATACCTTCTCCCTAATAAACTAGATATCACTTCTTGATTTAATAAATCGGTGCTGGTTATAAGTTTTTATCATTTCTTAGACTTACCTTGCGTCCAATAACGTAACAATTCGTGATAAAACCTTGATATGGGAATAAATATCCCCTACCCTTCTTTTATCTTGATGATGTAAAAATTGGGAGGGGTTTTTAATTGATGTTTAGGGCTAAATATCGTTTAGTTTGATCATATTTTGAGTACTAGCCTTAATTTCTCTTTCGTGAAAATTTGACCTTTCCATGAAGTTTTATTAAAAAGGTTTTAGTACAGAAGGACAGAGGTTCTAGATTTATAAGGTAACCTAGTAACTAATCTCAAGATAATTGTTAATTTCTCATTCAAAGAAATATGACGTTTCGAACACATTTTTTTTTTTAAATTTTAAAAATTATTTTCGTAGAACTTGTTTTGCATAATGAGAGTTAAGGTTAGTTTCTTTGCATTTTTTTTTTCATTTTAAAGTTTCAAATACTTTTCTCCAGCTGGAGAATGCTAGCTGGAACCGCCCTGAAATTTGAAATTCTTGAAAGTAATTTTTAATTTTTTTTCTTCTATTATTGAGCGATTTTAGATTTTTAAGTAGTTTTATATACGCTAATCGTGATTGTTGTACTACACTGTTACTGTAGTCTCGTTCAACGGTAGTTTGCGTTGAAGGAAAGGTTGTGGCGGATTGGTACAAGACGTTAAACTTCGTATTAGTGAAATTAGTTGGTTTAAACTGCCCTTGAACCGTTACTGGAGTAATTTAGTTTAGGTGTGGGCGAATTTTCTTGTACAGCGCGAGACCATTTTTTAAATTTAATTTTTAACTTGTTTTAATAATATTTAATCTGTCCAATGTTTCGAGCGCTTTGTAAAATGATTTAAGAATTGAATAGCTTAGAAAATAGGTCGATTTAAATTTGCATAACTAGTGCCAATGGTTTGCAATACTTATTTTTCATCAAAAAGGTTAAAAAATTCGTACCCAGCAGATTCTTACTCAGCTTTAGTTCATGGTTCCCAGTAACCTTTAGTGCAGGTTGAATCAGTGACTAATATAGGCTCCTTCAAAAATCAGTTCTCATTTAGAACTCTTAGCCATTGACTATTCCCGAGTACAATGGCAAGTTGGGGACACAGGGGGACATGTCACTGCAGTATTGGTTCAGTATTGTTAGTCCCCCTCGAATGTTTTGTGTATTACTCCTTCACCCCTTCTATAGAGGTTAGGAAGAGGCAATCCAGTGACAGTGGAAAGTTTTTCGAGGAATTTTGTTTAGCACTCTTCATGACTCATGATGGGATTTAACCCCATGGTGCGAAATAGAGAAAAGTATGGGTGATTTTCCAAGAGAGATTGATTGGTTTTTGGTCAATAAATGAGAAAAATATGTTTTAAGATTAAATTTAAGAGAAAACCTCTGGGGTAAATTAGTTTATAGCGCTTAAAGGGCCTCCCCTACCGTCCCTGTGGTTAATTGGTTTCCACACAAGTAATTAATGTAATAGTTTATTGCCAAATTAAAATTTAAAAACAATTCGATTTACCTACCGAAATTAAGCTATGAAATTGAGAGACGTCATTCTTAAAACAGGTAATTATCTAGGCCTACAATACGTTTCGGGATATTCTGGTCTACTACGACGTAGTTAAGGATTGAAACGTCCTTTGAAGGTTTAAATAAGGGGAGGTGGAGGAAGCTGCTTGGTGTATTATCCATTACCAATAAAACTCGTATTATCGTGACGATTTCAAGGTTACTAAATTACAGGATAGGCTTTGGTGGATTAAGAAATAAGCGGCCATTCTTAATGTATGTATATATTATACCGATATATACTGATGGATTTCGTTAGCGAGTAAACCCTAAATTTACTTAAAATTATGTAAATTATGAAACCTTTAAATGACCTTTATATGTAAAATAAATTGAGTTGTTTCCTATTTAGTCAAGCCTTACACCGTTACACGTGACCCATAAAGATACTTTTTTTTATTATTATTATATGATAATTGCGAAATAATATAGCCTAATAAATAGATAGTTTACACACATGGAGGATTCATACCAGTTACACCAGGAGGTCGGGCTAAGTGTACAGTGTACCTTCTGGTGTAAATGGTATTAATCCTCCATGTAGTGTTCCAAAAAGGATAATTATAGGATTACCGAAGTTCAGTGGGATGGTTCTATGGAAAATCAATTTTGAGTGTAGAATTTGATATAGTTCTATGACTTTTGCCACAAATTATATCCTAAACGAGTTGTGATTGGAATGCGTGTTTTACTGATGACCCCTAAATTAAATTAGCACCGTCTTAAATAATTTTCTTACTTAATTAAAGAGGGACGTCCAGAAAACACTCCAATCGTTCGGAATTAGATTTAAGATTAGGTCTTTAAAATTACATTCATGAGGAAACTATCCTATCTCTTCTAAGGTTCAATTGTTTACCTGGTTAAAAATTATTTTAAAATAATAAAGAATTAAATATATACCTGCAAGCATAATTCATGTAAAAAATATCAAAATAATTTCATCCCATACCAGGTATTTCTAACAAGGAAATCATTTTCCAAGTAAAGAAGTTTGTAAATTTAAATCCCATGAATTTCGATGGAAAAAGATTAACGAAACGACTTCTTTGAAAATAAAAGTTTATCTCGTAATTAAACCACCCTATAATTGATTCTTTAAATTATACCGACGGTATATACTTATATTTTTAATATCATTTGTGGTCCAATATGTATACGTCTCTCGTTTAAAATTGTGTGTGACGCGTGAAAAAATTCGCCTAGGGCTTTATTAAGGCTTTGAAAAAAATGTGGTACTGGAATCCTGGACCTGTTGGTATGAATTATTCTGCTTCTCGATTAAAAACGATATCTCGAAAGGATTTTATTTAATTTTTCGTCGCCAGCAAAATTCCTACACGAACTTATCTGTCAGTGTGTGTCGGTTTTAGAATTCTACTTAGACTAATTCGTATTAGGTGGGTACTAGTAGACATGTCAATGGGTTTGACGCTACTGAACTTTCCTAATGATATTGGATGGTAATCGAGTATTTTTGAAAAATTATCGAAAGCGATCTTGAAATTTTTTTGAAAAACTTTTTCATCTATGGGCGCTAGAGACCCCAAAAATCAAGTTTCAAGATCGTACTGTACGCTTAACCCGATTAACAGCTTGGTTTCAATTTCACTCGTACCTACCTTATGTTTACCGACTTTAATTCACTATCAGGCATTAGTACCCACTCCTGACATACATTTTCTATAGTATTTAGAACGTTTGGCTATTGAATTTTGAGAAAAATGTTTATTCTAGAAATTCGAAATTTCTCAATCATTCGCTAGAATCGACTGGAGAAAGTTCTAATTTTTTTTGTTGCACCAAATAGAGTTAAAAGGAAGAGTTAAAAATAAAAATTGTTATCCATAGAGAATTGATACCATTTACACCTGGATGCCAGGCTACTTGATGGACAAAGTGCAATACCAAGTAGCCTCGCCTCCTGCATTGTAAATGATACCAATCCTCCTTGTCTGAAAACTATATGTATTTAGGCTAAAATCGTAAAGTGTTTCTTTAAGATGATTGCGGCAATGGCAGCCCATAGTATCTTTCCATAAGTTTTAATACTCCCAATTGCGCTAAGGTGCCGTTATCCAATTAAAAAAACAATCATCAATGCTTCCTTTTTCCTCGCAGCGGGATTTCTTCCTGAAAATATGTAGTAATTTGATCATCTTTCCCCGCCATACATTTCCCCCGATTTTAAAATATATATATTTTTGTCGTTTTAATTAATGTCCTAACCAAGTGTCGATCGTATTTCTGGGTAGACACCCACTGTCTGTTAAATTTCACAATGCAGCATGGCGACAGGAACTGAATAAACAGCTCGCGAGAGTGGGTGACGTTTTCTTCCGAACTTTGAATCCGAAAAATGATGCTGCTTTGTCAAAGTACATTTACACGAATCGTTTTATTTTTAAATCGTAGACTGTAATTGAAAATGATATAATCCTCCTGCATGGTGTTATTTGATTGGAACTTTGATATATATATATATATATATATATATATATATATATATATATATTCACGTGATCTAAATTATGTCTAAATCTTTATCTGCCTTCCTGAATTCGAAAACTTGGACTCCTTACGCCACCTCCACTTGGTCCGAGTCGAGTAATTAAGCCAAATGTTCATAAACGTCCTCTCCGTAGGATTAACATGGTCTTAATTACACGATACCTTTTAACTCTGGTCCTATAAGAGATACGGGAAAGTCCTTTGAGTATGTTATAGCCCTATTTCTTAGCTTTCCAACGATACATAATACTTGGGGTTACAATAATCAGGGCCCGAGTAATTAAGCAAAATGTTCATAAACATCCTCTATGTAGGATTAACATGGCCGTATTTACACGACACCTTTAAACTCTTCATTTATTCACAATTTATTTCGATTTTTGACACAAACAAAATGGAATTACGCCCCATTTAAATTATATTTTATTTTATTTAAACGGTTTTCAGTTACGTATCTACGTACATACGTACGTCTTGAAAATATTCAAAATTTATTTTTTTTCAAAAAAAAAAAAGCATGACGCGTATTTCTAAAACAGAAACATAATAAATTTTAAAATATACGTGATCAGTTCCACGATTCCAATGTCCAA
This sequence comes from Phalangium opilio, assembly GCA_019434445.1. NCBI lineage: Eukaryota > Metazoa > Arthropoda > Arachnida > Opiliones > Phalangiidae > Phalangium > Phalangium opilio. The sequence continues at coordinate 33,404 of JAEQBA010002651.1, forward strand.
ATTTGTTCGAGCGTATTAATACATTCGTAACTTAAATACAGGGTGTGTGTGGTGACTATGTTCTATACGACGTATCATTACAAATTATTTATTTCAAGATGAAAGGTTACTGTATATATATAAGTCGTTCAATTAAATTGAGTTAATAGAGGGAAAGGCATGGGAAAAGCTCTATAATTTTTCTGATTTCCACGTTTTATTGTATTAATTTTAAACTCGTGAACAAACTTAAAAGATACAGTGGATTGGATGGTTGCAATCTGTAAGCGTGCATGGAGTAATATTAAAGGAGACCTATCTGTAATGTAAGAGCTATTAATGGGTTATTTCATTATCACTGCGATAAATTTACTCCATACCTCATTTGGACGCGATTTAAAAAATCAAACGAAAAAATTCATTAATTTGTATATTTTTAATTTTTCTTTATACTTAGTTTTCATAGTAAGAGAATTGATACCATTTACACCAGGAGGTCAGTCTACTTGTCCGCAAACCAAGTAGCTTGGCCTACTGGTGTAAATAGTATTAATCCTCATAGTCTGAAAACTATGCAAAATTTACTGAAATCGACGTGTGGGTTGGGTGTAGAAAGTTTCAAAGTTCGAATATAGTTTTCCGAATTATTTTTCTTAGTTAACAAATTATTCAGTCGCCTAAAATAACCAACCTGTTATGAACTTTGGAATCTTATTGTTATTTTTTCCACTCGCTATTATTGACCGTTAAAACCGGTCATCTAATAGAATTTTTAAAATAATTAATCAAATTAAATTCAATTAAACGGATGCTAATTTATATTATCCTTGAAATCGCTAAATAAAAAAAAGTAATAAAAATAAAATAAACTGGCGTTTTGAAAAATTTAAAAATACCTATATTAATTTTTAAAAATTACTCAATGAATTTTTTTCCAAGAAATTTGAAAATTCGGTTTGAAGGAAAAATTAAGTTACTATTGAAAAACAAGTCTATGACTCGCACTGGCTTGGAATTAAAAAAAAAAAACGGACATATGACGTTATCCCATCACGATTGAATTGAGGAGGGGGAATTTCAAAAGAGCTACGGTTATTTCTCTTTACGCTGTGTTAAAACTCAAAATAATGGTTAGAATTTTATTTGAAAGCGGAGAGAACAGTCGACTTAAGTGTCGGGGTGCCTTCGAAATTAAATAATTTTTGTGAATAAATTTGGTAGTTATGAATGTTTTAAAATAACTTTGAGTGAGTGGTGTTTGTTTGTTGGATACTGTACTCTTTATTTAAAGATAAATTAATGGTAAGTAGCCTCGTTTATTATCCGTCTGTCTGTTAGTAACGTGATTAGTAATGTTGGTTTTAAATATGAACGAAGTTAGAAATCAGCCTGACTATAATTAGGGTTCAAAGAAACATGGGCCACTTTTTCGGAGATACAGTTTGTTGTTCCTGAAAGGGGGTATAGGATCAATCACCCTGTACACGTCATAGATCTTTAAGAAAGGATGATTACGTGCGGTGGAAATAAGACTCAAGCTATTTAATTAAATTAAATTAAAAATCTAAAGGGCAATTAATTATAACTAGATATTATTTATTTATAACTTAAACTTAGAATACTTTAATTAATTTATAAAAAATATATTACTCAATCATTCACCTTCCCTTTAACTAATAAATATGCAAATTTAAAAATCGGAGGGTATAAAATTTCATAATTAATATCTCAATTTTCGTTTCCTCTTGGGGTACGTTTTATTTGATTTTATTTGCACATAAATTTATTGTCAAATCATCATTTTCAAAATTCCTAATATAATTTAATATTTTAGACATTTATTGATACCCCAGTTAGAGAGAGATATTTATAGTTTTAAGGATACCAGACAGAAATATATTAAAAAAAAATCCCGTCTAATGTAAATGGGGCCCATGGATTTTCAGTTCATTACTCATTTGAGGTACCCACTGTTAAGTCTATGTCGTCTAGGGGACTATTTTAACGTCGTGATTGGGGTCAAATAGAAAATATATTTTCGTCTATAATTTATGGTCTTACATAAAATTAGAAGGAAAATAAGTCGCTAAAAAACGAAAGTTATAGTGACGATATAAAAATGTTCCCAAGTGTAATATATTGACTATATCTTTAACAAAAATTCCCCACTCTCATTTCGAATTCGAAATCGTATTTAAAACTCTATTTTTATTGGTCTCAATTTATTACGTTTTATTGTGTCTAGATTCAGGTATTTTTGTTTTTATCCTCGTAATAAACGTCAAATTAATTACAAGATAATTGAATCCAGTAAATGACTTAATAGTTTATTTTATTTATTTTTGATAGAAAATAATTATTTTATTCATAAGAAATTATTTATTTTGATTAGAAATATATGGGACATGTTTTACAGACCCCAAAAAATGAAACATCTTCCTTGGCGTTTAATATTTTTTATTTTTTATTTTCTTAGTGTCAAATAATGAATATTCAATTTTTGTAACGGCGCGAATGTCCTACGTCTCTTCATATTATTAACTTTTTTCCGTTCAGTCTGGGTACATCTTCTAACTTAAGACGACGTTAATTATATGTTTTTTAATTGGCATATTGCGAAAATTGCATAAATTACGCGATTATAACATTCGTTTAAGGTTTTTCATTAACGTTAAGTTTCTTTTTCTTTTTTGCCATGATTGAGTTTGTCCCACATTTTCTACGTAGGCACATTAAAAGATGTCCTACATGCATCATGTGACATAATCGCAAATTTAGTAATCCACCCCAATTTAGTCGTCGACTTTTGTGATTATTTGACTATTTACTTTTGAGAATTATAATTAAAGATTGCAGTCTGGGAAGGAGGTAGGAATACGTAGGGAAATACCGTTACGCTGTTGTTATTTAGATTCTTTCTTACCTTGTAAGTTACTTAAATGGCGAGATTACAGTGTGTGGTTTTTCTTTTCTTTTTTCTTTAACTTAAATTTTAATTTGGGAGATGTTGCTGCATGCTTTTGTGAAGTTTCGAAATAAATGGAAATTTTAGAAGAAAAAAAAAATAAGGGAAGGGATAATTTTCAAGAAAGGTTCACTTGAATTTTTAGCGTAGATCCTGAAGATTCCGTGGGTAACTGTTCGAATATTGGAGAAATTTGATATGGAATACATACAGGTACATGGAATCATTGCGTATCCATCCATTTTCACTCAATGTATCTAGGTGGATTTTGTGGGAGGAGCTAGACTAATCATTACGTATGACGCATTTTACCTGGCGAATAATTTATCTCGCTGCAATTTTCATGCCTAGGAGTACTTTGCCTTGCTACCAACCAATGAAAACACAGCTAGAAATACATCAGAGCTATGAGGCGTGATGGGTAGTACTCAAGCCCGGCCCACAAAGACCGCCTAGAAATAATCAATGGATATATGGGGCATAATGATGTATTCCTATTAGCTATATTCATTCCAGGTACTGTTTGCAGCAATATTGCAGCACCCACGGAATTCTCAGTACCTATAGTCAAATTAGCTATTTTGCTATCTTCCGTAACCTCAATAAACATTGGCTTCTCTAGAACTTTTAAGAAAGTTTTTTATATTTTAAAAAAAAGGGTTTTTGGCATTTTTTTTTAAATTTTTAAATTTCTGAATATGAAACAAGATGCACCCCTTGGTTATTCATCAAAAATAGGATAATACATTAATCTCCTTGTCTGTTTTAGTACAGACATTGATGTATATTTCATTAGAGATAAGATAAGCGTGTGAAAGGGCGTCTGAGAGCATGATTCTCTAGAAAAAAAGAGAAATTAAAATCGGGACCAAAAATATATATTTTAAGAGGTTGTGTGGTAAGGTATCTTAAATATATACCCAGTAAGAAGAAGATGAAAAAAAACCCTTCTTTTTTGACTCATCTGCATTTAAATCGGCTTGCATTTTCTTCGGAACAAGGTCTATGCCCTGAAGGGTTTTCGCTACCAAACCGGTCTGTTTCAGCAGAAAGGGGTGTTTTTATTCTTTTTTTTCTTAAATAATCTTAAATTTAATATTAAAAAGAAGAAGAAAGAAGGTACTATTCCAATTTTAAAAACTTATAAATATATCTGGCAATGTCATTTATTTCAATCAAATTTTATTTAAATTTGGTTATTGGGCGAGCACGTGTTTAGGATGTAGGGAAATTATTAGTTATTTAAAAAAATAATAATAATATAAATAAACACCTTGGAAATTAAGTTTTTGTGTTTGTTAGATGTATAGTTATATTTGGGACGAGTTTAATTTTTATAAATATAAATATATTTAAATTAAATTAGTTTTTGATTGATTAAGTTACGCTTCGATGATGGTATTTAGCTTAAATGATTAAGATGTAATTAGAAAGTTGAATTTTTATGTTTTTGGAAAGAATTTAAATCGAGTTTATAATTGCTATTTTTGGGTGAACCATTTTTTTTTCTTTCATCGGGTTTCGAGATTTTTATGAGATTTAGTTTAATTGTTATTAACTCGTAGTTAGAAAGATATTAAAAATATTGAGATCTAATCTATATATACATATATATTCAACTAATTCAATATAGTATAATACCAATTAAATAAAAATTATCGAAACGGTTCAAGTTTGGGCTTTAACGGTTTCTTCTTTCATCTTTTTTTAATTTCCCCGTAAAAAAAGTTAAATTTAATTCATTTTGGCAGTATTTCATTTGTGTGTCCCATTTTAAACACACGCTCTTGATTTAAGTAACTTTTTTTCAATCATTAATTTAATTTAAAATAAAATAGAAAAAAGCAAGCAGCTTTTTGTTTGGTACAGTGCCATCGTCATCCGGACATCGGATAGATAACCTTGCTTATCACTCAACAGGTTGAATTTTTTAAAAAGAAAAATAGGCCTTATATAATAAACCTGCAGTTCAAAAGTAGGACATCACTCTAAAAAAGCTAAAGAGGATATAATTGTGAATGTGATATTATTTTAAATATATTTTTTTATCAAATAGACATGCCTAATGTAATAAGTTAATTATATTAATTATTACAACTTAAATTTTTTACAAATGTACATTTTTAACGGTGCATTGCTTATATAGTCCATTTTTAACAAAAAAAAATGTTTTTATGAACAATCAAAAATATTTCTTCAATAACAAAACAATTTAATGTGAGATTAGGTAAGATTATGGGGTAAACTATGAATTAATTTAGTTTTCTTGGCGATGTTAAAGGACCAGTTTGAATTAGGTTCATTTGATTTATTGTCCTAAACAGCGGGGACATTTTTTTGACAAATATAATAACCACTTTCTCAATTGAAATATTACTTTTTAATTTTTTTAAAATTCTTTTTTTTTAAATTTATTTTTGAATATCTCTAAAACCCTACTCTTTGAGATGGAGGCAGTAAATTCAGTTTTTAATACATTTGCGCTCTCTCTTTCTCTCTCTCTAAATAAAACCTATTAAAAAAAATCACGCCCTATTTTGAGTAGACACTTAAACGCCCACGAATCCAACAGAGATATAGAGAAAACGTTAAATTTTAATAAATATGAATGATAAAATTAAAAAAAAAATAAATAGAAAAATCAGTTAGGAAAATGAATAATTTATCATATATTTATTTATTCCGTAATTTTATTTTATGTATTTTTTTTATTTCTAAAAAGGGTTAACGACCAAACAGTTTATTCGCGATTGGTGACACTTTGCTTGTTTATATTTGTGTACTTGTATTTTGGTGTCAATATTTATTTATTGACCAATTTAAAGGGCTAGTGAACTTATGGTGTGTTTTTTTTCTTCTCTTAACAGGATTCTCAAATGAATGATTCAACTACTAAATTGACTTCAAACGGGGTCAATGGAGTGTCCGAAAATGGCGAATTTAAACGATCAGATCATCGCAGATCGTCTTCGAAAAAATCTCAGCAAGTACACCATAACGATAATGAAGATAAATTATGCAATGGGACGGTTAATCCGGCCTTTTTGGGTGACAGCGATGACCAGTTGACCTCAAACAAAACACAGAATCCCTCCAGTAAGTAAAGAATATTTATCTCGCGTTCTTACCTTACACACTTCAAACGACAATGTCGAGTAACAATAAGCTCTACCAGAAGTGAGTAATACTTCTCTTCGAGAGAGAAGTGTTCTACAAAGCGGGGTAATTGCAACATGATTCTTACTAAACCGAATCACATACGCGATAAATAGTTCCCTCATCTTAACTATTTGCCAAGGCGCGCTTGTGGATTTTTGTCCCACGTTAAGACGAGGTTTGTGGGTTGATTGCTGAGGAGTTAGTACCAAATAGTTATAGGAATCACCCTAGCACGGTTCGATGTCTATCTGAAGTTTGATGAGCAGGAGAGAAAATAAAAATGGTGGTGAGCCTGGGATGAATCATGTTACATAACTAAAGTATTAAGAGGATACAGAGTGCCATCCTTCTTCTATTATCCCCTTCTGGTTCTACGTGACAAGACGTTGAAGATCTTGTCTCCATTCCTACGCCATTTTCGCGACACTAAAAGTTAGGGATGTGTAAATTAACTCGTGCGTAATTTATGCACAAATCTTTCCCTCATTCATGAATCCAACCCCTCAATGTGTCTCTCTTACAAACTATTCCATCATATCAAGAGCAGTATTCAATACGGGCAAACATTAATCAGGCTATCCTTGCATACAAGCTAAACACCACTCTATCCTTTAACTCTACCCTTTACTCGGGTTGGCATGGGTATTATTAGTACGCCGACCTTGATGTTAATAAGTTTGCGGTAGAGGATGATTTTTTTCTTCTTCTTCTTCTTCTTCTTTATAAATGATATATTATTTTTTTTACACACTTCTTGGGGATTGTATGGTACCATACACGGATGTGGTCTTGAGGAGAATATATGGTTATTTTTTTTACAAATATTCTCAAAAAGGATATGCCGTATGGGAAAAGAGAGTTTTATCTCTCAGTGCACCTGAAGGATCTGATTTCTAACCGCGTTAAAAAAATTAGGTTGTCATCGGCATCCCTCTTTAACAGACTCCATCAGACTCAATTACTCTATCCTCTTCCTTTACCCAAACGGACTTGAATTAATTATATTTGAAATTAAGTTTCCTTCAAGACGCTAATGAGATAAGTAACTTTGATCTCAATTACTTTTAGAAGAGGAACCACCCAATCCAAACTATTTGGTGAACGAAGATGACCATTTGAAAGGGGTGTCCACTCTAAACGATTCCGTCACGACGACGGCGACCAAGAATGGTTCGACTCCTCGCATTATCGAAGTCCCCGAAGACGCTCTCCTTAATCATCACAGCGCGCGAATTCGACTCAAGAAAAAGGAAGCCGCCAATAATAAGGAGAATGAAGCCAAGAACGAAGAAAATAAGACTAAAACGCAACGCCACAATGACAAGAACAACTCAGTCAGCGTTATCATTCCCATGAACGGTGTCCTGCATAATGGAGACATCAAAGAAAAAGGGGAGAAAGAAACTACTATGACCGTTTCCGGTACGTTTCTCGACGTCTGATCTAATATACCCCTTGTTTTGTGTACAATTACTTAAACAACCGTGTCGTATTCCAGAAAACTCTCAACGGAAAGTCAAAGACGGGGTCCCCGTTTCGAGTCCACTGACGAGCGAAAAAACGGCCCAAAAGAAATCGGAAGAGTACTTCATACCAGCCAATACGCATAAAAAGTTCCTGAGGTATGTCTACGATTTACTGGAAACGTGATGTTGAATTTAATTAACTTTTCGGCGGGGACGAGAGGGTGGTTTCTTGGTCGTGTTTTGATGTCGGTTTCGGGTTTTTGTTTGCACCAACGTTACTTTGAATAATAGAAGGGGGCGTTCACTAATAGTACGCGTGTGTTTGTGTTTTAACAGGGGCGAGAAGCTCTACCTGACGAACGAGAAGAGGAAAGGAGGATGTAGTTGGAAAAAAGTGGCCATATCCGGCTGTTTGTTGGCGGTCCTGGCCGCAGCTGTGCTCATTGGCGTCCTGGCTGCCAGTTAGTTTATTTTCGCTCTCTTTGTCTGGCAAATTCTTTATTATATACCTGCCGCGAGGGATATATATGGGTTACTTCCTTCCCACCCCCTTTATTTTTAATATAAACTATTATCCAAACAATAGCGAATTTAAAACAAACAATGCCATCGAGAATAGGCGCCATAGGGATACGCGTTAACCTTGGACATTATCGAAAATCATCCTATATTCGTATATTTTTCACTCTTCCTTTGATGTCAGTCTTAAATGTAGAATAGGCCTACTTATTTTAAACCTTAGTACTGATTGCGTATGAATCCTTGTCCAATATGATACCGCGACTAGTCCTAAGGATCTTCGTAATTAATGTTTTAGCTGGAATATTGCCAGTTGGACAGTCCGAGATGTTTACCGCGTCTAGTCCCACGCTGGAACTTCCGGCGCAAGCGTCCGTGTCTATGCAGGGCCACGACGATTCCGTCCTACCTCTAACGTCGAGCGCCACGACGGACCGACCTAAGGTCACAACCATTTCTCCTAGAAGGAGAACGACTCTGTTGTCGGCTACGCGACAGCCAACCAGTGCCACAAACGCCCCCAATTTAGTCAGTCAACAACCAATAGTCACTACTCAAGCGCCTGTGATAGTGCCATATGTTCTTAGAGGGGATCTGACAGTTGTCAATCGTAATCTCTCTGAGACCAACTCTGATCAGTACGAAAACCTAAGAACGGAACTCGAGGCGGAAGTAAGTACTGATGGTGAAAATCCTTCTTAAAATTAGTGCCTAAACATGGTTTTTTAATAGTTAAGGAAGGTTTTCAACGACACTAATGGCTTCATCAACGTTAACGTGACAAGCCTACAGTAAGTGTTAATCTTTGACCTTTTCATACTTAGAGATTAGGCTTTGCGCCACAATAAATTCAATTAGGTCAATGTCCCTTATGTAACGCGATAGGCCTACGCCTAATTCGGGGCTCTTGACGTTTCTAAAAATGAAGTACCTTCTTTATTTACTTAATAGGGCGGGGTCAATTAAAGTTCAATTCGTCACGTCATTCGCCAATTCGAAATACGATCCTCGAGAGATTCAAAGAGTGATTCAAGCCTACTTGGATAAACATAACGGATACTTGGACCGGTTCTTAGTCGACCCCGAATCAGTCGCCGTTAAAAGTAAGCGTCTCTCCAGACCAAAATTCTTCTCCTTTTATTTTTGAGAGTCAGATTACCATGATACGTTCTAATCTATCTTCCTTATAAACAGTACCCAAAAACGAGTGCGAAGTTAACAATGGCGGGTGCACGGACATTTGTACTTGGGATTCCAGCAAGTACCTTAAAACGTGTTCCTGTTCAGGCGAGAAAATTTTGCAGAGCGATCACTTGACCTGTTCAATTCCAAGTAGGTTTTCTTTATAAATTTCACTTTCAGAACACCAAGACCATATGATCGTGTTTGATGTTAATTATTATTATGTTTTCTCTTTCGTAGCCGAAGCTCCCGTTGCCGTGACTCAAAATGAAGAAGTTACGTCAACAGCTATGCCATTAGTCGTGGAAACCGAACCATGCTTCCAACAACCGTGACAGAAACGACTAAAAGTTCTTCAACCGTTCCAGTCACCAAAGAAAACCGGGCCCTACTTTCACCAGAAACCACAGTTGCACCAGAGACCACAACCACCTTAAAACTAGAAACTACGGTTGCTCCAGCTACAACAACCACCTTAACACCAGAAACTACGTCTGTCCAAATGACTGAAGTACCGACCACAACAACTTCAAAACCAGTGGAAGTTCCCATTGTTCCACTTACAGACCTTCCAGATACAACGACGATTGTAACTACTTTAAAACAAGAACCGGATGAAACCACTGTCGTATCCACAACGGAAGTACCAACTACAAGTACCACAACTTTTAAACCGGAAACTACAGCGTCCGAAGCTACCACCGGTTTACCCCCGACGATTGTTTCCACGGAAGGTGTAACCACCCTTTCAGACGTTCCAATTGAGGTAAACTTACCGGAAGAAAGTGAAAACGTTACAACCAATACATCAACTCCGGAAGTAGTTGACACGGTACCCAACACTGTTTCGGACGTTCCAGAAACATCTACAGTTCTAACGTGACGCATTCCTCCGATAGAGGAGATGGTCGTAGCTTCACGGGAAACGAGACGGAAGTGACTATGACACCGGAAGTCACTTCGGAGGTCAGTAATACGGTAACGCCTGATAGGTTTGCTGTATGGAATGTTGAAAGTACAGAAAAAACGTCGACATTGGTGCCCCAGTTCATAACGGAAATAACCACTGAGCCTAATAATTTCAAAAACTTGACAACCGTGACGTCAGAAAATACAGAACCAGTTGTGAATTCTATAACTATGGAAACTACAACAACTCCAATCCCAGCTACTTTACAACGGGACAATGAAACCGTGAAGGAAACCACAATGTTTATTTCACCTACTGAAGAAGAGTTGATGTCAACGACCCATAATGCTCAAGAGACCACTAGTCCCTCGGTAACCAAGGAAAGTTTGACCACAACGGTACTTCCAAATGCGCCATCGGAACTGATTATAATAGCAAACGATAGTGACACCACCACCACCACCCCGGAACCTTCTCATCCACTGACTCTATTTCAACTTCTTCGACCGTGACGTCATTGATAACATCTTCGGAAGAAAACTTACCACTACAACAATAAGAACAACCGAAACTTTTCAAGCTACGACCGAGCAAGCGGAAAACACGCGATCGGAACGCAACTCTGAACCCACCCCCTCGGAATTGGACGATGTTACGGCCACTTTCGTTACGGAAATTAATCGGCCGAGTGAGAATGGAACCATCTTGAGTTCAATCTTGGAAAATGACGCGACGAATTCTTCCAACGATTTCTCTACCGAAGTTGGTGATGAGATGGTTAATGTTGATACGGAGATAACCACAACTGTCCAGGACGAAATGGAGGTGTCGGACAACTCGACCGTGTTGAACGCCACAACCGCGGCAACCGATATCGACATGTTAGGATTGAACGAAACCCTAACTACCGAATCGTTTATTAACGACACTTTAGTTGACGAATTCGCCAACGTTACCAGTGACGATTTTAATACCACTAAAATAATTGAAGATGACCCGGAAGTGAACGAAACTACAGATTTTACCATGATGAACGTTACTGTCAAATGATACAGTGTCCCACGAAGAGATGACTAGTGCCAGCCCTAATACTACAACTATGTCCGACGTGTGTCCATCAGTGAAGGCGATTGGACGATGATTCCATTCACCTTCACTTATGACGACGATTTTGCGCTTAAGTTACTGCTTATGATGGACTCGTCTGATATGACACCGGATATAGACTGAGGAAAGAATGGGGGACAATTCAACTCCATCGTGGATGGTAGTTTTAAAATAAGTATTTAGCTTTTATCGCGAGTTAATGCTCGATAAGTTGCTAAGTCGATCCGCGTTCGATTACTTAATCGTAGTTGATAATGAGACGACGACGGATGAACCGGGCATGATTTTATCCAATGAAACCGCGATTATTGACGATGCTATGACGAGATGGTCAACCACTGTTACCAACGCCTCCATCATTGAAGCTGCGAAAATGGTTAGTGAAAGAGTTACAGTTAAATCTAACGCGTATATGCTAAAAATTAAACGTTGTCCCGCTCGTGTTTAGACGAATTCCGCTGCAGTAACGATTCCAATACTTTTTTAAAAAAGAAGCAAATTTGCGACGGTTTTGTCGTATTGGTCCGATGGTTTCGACGAAAGCGATTGTAAGATTACGCTCTTCTTAATTTTTCGAAGTAGTTCGATTTCGATTTACCAACCGCGTATTTACCGCTTCAGGTTTGGTGATTGCGGATTCAATTTCCTGTGTGCCAACAGCAGCGCGCCTTGTATCACAAGGCGGAAGCTCGTGTGACGCATCGTCGATTGCGATGACGAGAGTGACGAAGAGGAATGCGGAGGTAAAGCTTACTGCGATCGAATTCAGCAAGTCAGTTGCAGCGACAATAGTATTGCATTAAACCCCCCGAATTGCGACGCCACATTACAACTGTTTAGATCGATAGTGACGAACGGGATTGTGTGGTAAGTGTGATAAAATGTGTCAAAGACAAGCTGCCTCCAAGTGTTTCTAACATTTATAATTATCCTATAGTTGATAGATCCGCTTGCCAAGCATCGGGAGTTTCTTTGCAATGATAACTGTGTCTACCACCGGTTAAGATGCGATGGTATCAAGATTTGTCAACAGTGAGAGGATGAAGAGAACTGCAGTAAGTAAACGTCCTAAAATCAAACAACAAACATTTAAGTGAAAATTACCTAAACATTTGCCCTTGACTTCAGAATGTAATAACACTGTTCAATTCGAATGTCCGAATGGCGAATGTTTGTCACTCAGTAAACGTTGCGATGGTTCGCAAGATTGCAATGATGGTAGCGACGAAATGGAATGCTGTGAGTAATAGTCTTCAAAAGAAACCTTAATGGTCTTAGGAGCGCGTTTAATTATGGATATCCGCCTACAGTTAAAGTTGATGAACGACGGCGTCATCCACTTTTGGATGGACCCTCGAGATCTTGGGTGCCTTCTTTGCGATGACCCCGATTATCCCTGGAGTTTGGACGGTGGTCACGAACTATGCCAAGAACTCGGATTCAGCGCCGCGCAATCTAT
>JAEQBA010002652.1:0-33195 GCA_019434445.1 Phalangium opilio
TGGAATTGATGTTCTCACGAAGTTGGAATTGATGTTCTCACGAAGTTGGAATTGATGTTCTCACGAAGTTGGAATTGATGTTCTCACGAAGTTGGAATTGATGTTCTCACGAAGTTGGAATTGATGTTCTCGCGAAGTTGGAATTGATGTTCTCGCGAAGTTGGAATTGATGTTCTCACGAAGTTGGAATTGATGTTCTCACGAAGTTGGAATTGAATTGATGTTCTCGCGAAGTTGGAATTGATGTTCTCACGAAGTTGGAATTGATGTTCTCACGAAGTTGGAATTGAATTGATGTTCTCGCGAAGTTGGAATTGATGTTCTCACGAAGTTGGAATTGATGTTCTCACGAAGTTGGAATTGATGTTCTCACGAAGTTGGAATTGATGTTCTCACGAAGTTGGAATTGATGTTCTCGCGAAGTTGGAATTGATGTTCTCACGAAGTTGGAATTGATGTTCTCACGAAGTTGGAATTGAATTGATGTTCTCGCGAAGTTGGAATTGATGTTCTCGCGAAGTTGGAATTGATGTTCTCACGAAGTTGGAATTGATGTTCTCGCGAAGTTGGAATTGATGTTCTCACGAAGTTGGAATTGATGTTCTCGCGAAAGTGGAATTGATGTTCTCGCGAAGTTGGAATTGATGTTCTCGCGAAGTTGGAATTGATGTTCTCGCGAAGTTGGAATTGATGTTCTCGCGAAGTTGGAATTGATGTTCTCGCGAAGTTGGAATTGATGTTCTCGCGAAGTTGGAATTGATGTTCTCGCGAAGTTGGAATTGATGTTCTCACGAAGTTGGAATTGATGTTCTCGCGAAGTTGGAATTGATGTTCTCACGAAGTTGGAATTGATGTTCTCACGAAGTTGGAATTGATGTTCTCACGAAGTTGGAATTGATGTTCTCGCGAAGGTGGAATGATGTTCTCACGAAGTTGGAATTGATGTTTCACGAAGTTGGAATTGATGTTCTCACGAAGTTGGAATTGATGATCTCACCAAGTTGGAATTGATGTTCTCACCAAGTTGGAATTGATGTTCTCGCGAAGTCGCAATTGATGTTCTCGCGAAGTTGGAATTGATGTTCTCGCGAAGTTGGAATTGATGTTCTCGCGAAGTTGGAATTGATGTTCTCGCGAAGTTGGAATTGATGTTCTCACCAAGTTGGAATTGATGTTCTCACCAAGTTGGAATTGATGTTCTCACCAAGTTGGAATTGATGTTCTCGCGAAGTTGGAATTGATGTTCTCGCGAAGTTGGAATTGATGTTCTCGCGAAGTTGGAATTGATGTTCTCACCAAGTTGGAATTGATGTTCTCACCAAGTTGGAATTGATGTTCTCACCAAGTTGGAATTGATGTTCTCGCGAAGTTGGAATTGATGTTCTCGCGAAGTTGGAATTGATGTTCTCGCGAAGTTGGAATTGATGTTCTCGCGAAGTTGGAATTGATGTTCTCACCAAGTTGGAATTGATGTTCTCACCAAGTTGGAATTGATGTTCTCACCAAGTTGGAATTGATGTTCTCGCGAAGTTGGAATTGATGTTCTCGCGAAGTTGGAATTGATGTTCTCGCGAAATTGGAATTGATGTTCTCGCGAAATTGGAATTGATGTTCTTGCGAAGTTGGAATTGAATTGATGTTCTTACGAAGTTGGAATTGATGTTCTTACGAAGTTGGAATTGATGTTCTTAGAAAGTTGGAATTGATGTTCTTAGAAAGTTGTAATGATGTTCTTACGAAGTTGGAATTGATGTTCTCGCTAAGTTGGAATTGATGTTCTCGCGAAATTGGAATTGATGTTCTTAGAAAGTTGGAATTGATGTTCTTACGAAGTTGGAATTGATGTTCACACGAAGTTGGAATTGATGTTCTTACGAAGTTTGAATCGATGTTCTTACGAAGTTAGAATTGAGTTTACAAAAGTTACAAGAATACACTATAACAATTTATAAACAATCTACATTATAAATTTGAAATTTTAAATGTCAATAGATGGAGCTTCTGTTTGTAATAAGTAATTATAATTCATAGATTTGGAAGTGAGAGCGAAAGTCTAGAGGGGTGTTTTAAGAAAGTAGCAACAAAGAGAATGGAAGTAGAGGAGTGGAAGGAATGCCTCAACTTGTTGCCCTTTCTCCTGGTACAGGGCAACTTCCGCTAAGCAAAATTAAACGGGCCGGAAGCTCTCATGTACCAATTTTAGAGCAACATCATTATTTGCGCTTGTAGAGCGGGGGACCTGCCACTCCTTGGGGTTTATAGTCTCTATGGTAGCAACACTTTCCAGGGTTGAAGGTAAAGAGCCATTAGTTTTTCTAGATGGGCTAATGCAGTGAAGACACGCAACTAACGCCAAAACGACTATGACCCACTACATAACTAACCTGTCTTTATATAGCCCTAGCAATAGGCCTTGCTTAATACAGGGGGCACTCACTGAAGGTGCAATAGAGCTATCTCAGTTGTGACGTCAGTGCCTAGATAAAACGTCACGGGTTTAGCTTTTGCAGTGGGCGGCCATGTTTGGTACCGCTTTGGTTCTATGGGCAAATAGCATGGGTGACGTAACACTAAGCCTTCTGAAAAACCTCTATATGAGTCGCCATCAACATCATTCATGTTCAACTAATGTATTTAGGATTTAACCCAGGCTTAAGATGGTAGGCTATTAAATTAAGGAGCCTGAAATAATACAGCTAGGAGACTGGAGCAGCGTGGGAATTAAATAAGGCGGTGGCACAGGGCAAATGACCAGTTTAAAAATTGCCTGGACCAGTTTAAAAATTAAATCGGAGGGGGGGGTCAGTGGTCCACGGGACCACTAAGAAAATTCAAGGGTAGCCACAGTCCAGCCATTAATTCAATTTTTTAATTATCCACTTCTTTAGTTTAGCAGACGACGTGCCCTGGTCATTGGTCATGGACCAGTTTATTTATTCCAGGCCAGGGGGAGGGGTCGCTGGCCAAATGTCCAGTTTAAAAAATCCTTATTTCCCACCCTGGACAGGAGATAGGAGGTTGTGACATCTATCTCATTGGTTCTGACGTCACAAGAAAGTTCCTAGTAGCAGACTATAATGAGTGAAAACTTATGTATGTCAGGTGTACCTCAGATCAATAATGAGTGAAACATTATCATCTATGTCAGGTGCCTCTCCAGTGAATAAAATGTGATCAGGCGTGACATGGCTTTATAATGAGTGATAAATATGACACTTATCACCAAGTGATAATTATGACACTTATCACAAAGTGATAATCGCATGAAGTCATGTAATATTTACATAAAAGTTCGATGTGATTCATATGTGAAATATAATTAAATATCTGGACCAGAGCCAGAAATATGCACAGAACACTGGACATCGTCGAATAAAAATTAAAAATGCCCCATAATTTTTTAAAAACTAAGGGGGCATTGGACATTTTGACCAATAAATTTTTCCGATTGATTTCTTGACTATGAAAATGCAACTCCATTTTTCCGATAAACCCCCTTTAGTACTTTAGTGTAAATTTTGTTTTCCTGATACTTTACACCCTACTTTAATTTTTATTAAAGCATTAAATGGATATCCTCGACTAAAATTGACATCATAATCTTACATATGAGAATTAACATCCACAGAAGATAGCTAAAGGTACTTCTCACCTTTTCGGGTCTTGATGTACCGCTCAATAAATGGAATGTGCAAGGGTTAATTGAACTACTTTAACCTAAGATGATACCTTTTGTCTGTCACGAACATTGAGGATAAACTAAATACTGAGCCTCTGTAAGTTAAAACATTGAGACTTTAACGAAAGGCCTATGATGGGAGATTTAGTATGTTTTGAACTAGTTTCCGTAATGTAAAGCGCTAAAAAGTGCTTATCCATATTAAATAACAGCGAACTTTAAATGCACTAAAGTCTATTAGAAATCTCATTAATTCTATATTTAGGAAAAGTGGCGTTTTACGAAAAGTAGAGATTGCTTCAGAGGACTTACGTGTAGTCGATATTTTCCAAGATTTCTCGAGGAATATTTTGGTTGAAAAACATATGGGCGAATACAGGCTCGTAGGTTTCCTTTCCCACATAAATCCGTCTTTGTTGCTCATCCAGTTCTTTCTTTAGTTGAAACAAATGTCCTTGACCTGAGTCCCAAAATATTTGTGTTTGCTCAATAATAACACCTTTGTCACACGCCAATCGTTTCATAACATTCGGATCATTAAGGAATTGATATGTTTTCCCTCCTTTTTTCAACAAAGCTGAGTACGCAGAATCGTTTTTCTAAAATTTAAAATACGGACCATTAATTACTTCTGCCGAGAAAATGATGTCTGTAAACAACTGTCATGTAATCGATCCCTTGTTATACCAGAGTCAATCACTTCACTGGATAAAAATAGATCCCGAGTTGGACCACAATTGATTTTAAGAATTCTAACTTTGCGCGTGCCTTAAAAGAAATTGTTGGAACTAACACGCAAGGCTTAACGAAGAACCTTTGGATTATCCACGATTAAGAATAATGTTTTCAATATCAGTATTTTTGAAATTGCGAGGGATCCTGGTTGTGACATCTTTAGAACCTCTTTACCCATCCCCTCACAATTAAACATTTCATTATCTTTCTCTTTAAAAAATGATTAGCCCCAATCGTTCCTTTTTAAATGCATGATTGAGATCAAACTATTTTTCTAACTTTTAAATGGTTTTGAAACTTGTTTGTTTAATATCTGATGCAAATAGAGATAAAGAGTCGATAAAAATGATCAGCTTCATACCAGGATTTTGTCTTTGTTTTATGAAAGACGGAGCTATTCAACTAAAAGAGTTAACTTACGCTCATTAACTAGAAAATTTTACTTCGTGAATTTATCGAAGCGAAAACGTCAGATTTTGAAATCAAATCGTCAATGGTATCAATTTTGGATGAATGCCCAGTCAAAAGCGTGACAGTTAAATTGCCCGACCACGCCCAGGTCAGTACCATCGTCCCGAAAATCCAAACTGAAGGCAGAAATCTCTTCACTCCACGTTTATCCAAAGATGTTACCGCTAAATTACATTGAATATATATCAAAGGAAGGCTTCCGATTAAGGAATAAATTGATATCTCGAAAAAAAATGGCATGGTCAAATGTATTGAAAGAAATTGTGATCTATGTCTATATATATCAAAGATAATCACCGCCCAGCCCAAACCGCTGGCCCTAGAAGGCTGAAAATTTGAAGGAACGTTACTCATAAGTAGTAGGCGCGTAATAAGGAAGATTTTTCCAATCCGCTGCTATCTTTATAAATGGAGCCAAGACATGTAAAAAATATTCTCTATGCAACAAAGTCCGTGCGTTTCAACCGATTTCACAAATATTTAGTACACTGGTTTCCTTAAACCTATATACGGGCTGAATGGTCTTTTGGGTTCGATTTGTCGCCATCTTTTTTAATGGCGGCCAGAAATTTAAAAACCCTTCTTTACGGAATAATGTCCGCATGAAAAGTAATAAAAAATGTCCCGACGGGCTGAAGGGCAAGGCCGAGTGCCTTCGCTCCTACGGTGCTAGCAAAATATTAGTCATTAGTAAAATCTACCCATTCTTTGTATCATTTTCATGTTTTTATTACACGCGAGCGACGCCGCGGGTAACAGCTAGTCTCTATATAAAACATTTGATAACTGACGCTTGATTAATCATATGGTCAGATTTATTTGGTTCTTCGGATATTCTAAGAGAGCTATCGCTCTCTTAGATAAGATTTCATACCGACTTTAATGTATAAGGATGGTTTTTTGATTGGTTATAACTTTTTTTGTATCGTATTAACTGCTTTGAAAAATTCCACAGAACTACAATTCGGGCCCTCAATATGTGGTTAAAATTTCAAAACGATCCATCCATTAGTTTATTTTATAAAAAATAAAGTTGCTAAGGGTAGTTTTCATTTGCATAAATTTGTCAGTGTTTTTGGTGAAAAAGTTAAATTTTCCCATAGAAATAACATGGAGTTTTTTTCAAATTTAGCCATTTTGTGGCCACCTTTTTGACATGAAATATTCGTTTGTTACGTTTGGGAACGGTTTTATATCAAAATTTAGACCTTTTTCTAGGACCACTTTTAAGGTTTTTGAGAAAAATTAATTTTAAGTATGTTTAATTTTAAATTTTAAAAACTACCCCAATCTGCGATATTTTAGCATGGATACGCTGTTTTATTGGTAAATATCAGCGCGACCAATATTGGCCTTTTTTTACGTATAGTTGCGTCATAATAATCCGATTGTTTTTTCTTAATGCCTTTTGGTTGAAATGGCCTATCGATAGTGAGATAAGACTGCTTTAATATTGCCGCCGTGACAAATTACCCCGTTTGTGGCCGCCATTTTTTTAAGGGAAAAAATTTGAGAGTGGGTCCTTTTTCGTTGCCATTTTCATATTTTTTGAGGATTTGCTCATGGATGGATTTTAAATATAATATAAAGTAGGTTTCAAGCTTTAATATAAGCCTAATTTCATAATTTTCCACCTTTTTATTGTCCCACAATCTATTTCTAAACTTGGCACTTTTTTTAAGGCGGTGAAATTGCGCTAAGCCTTGGCTTACCGTTAATTTTTGCCATTTATAAAAATGTTTACCTCTTGTTGTTACTTCGCCTTCTCGTATCGTCGTATTTTTAAAGTTTAGACTTTGAAAGTAGTGCTTAGTTTTCTTAAATATTACTTAATTGTATAAAATTTCAATATTATAATTGCCTAAAACGTCCGTATTAACGAATTCAATGTTTTTTGTTGAAGGGACGCGCCTTGCATTTGAATTTCGTTCCCTCGAAACTACCCCCTTTAAGAGACCGGCCGCCGGAGGCTTTTTCTTTAAAGCCCTCTCGGTCGCTCGTTCAGCCCCGAAAAGGGCCGAAAACAGCTGTAGTGACTCTGTTATTTACCAAAAATGTATGCGGTCAGTGTGTTGTTTTTGCATTTTAATGCTTCTAATCGTGGTGCACGTCGAGGTTTACGAATCCAACGTGTGTTGCGTAATGAAAATCAAGGGTGGATACTATATGATCTAATGATCTATGCTTTAAAAGGAATTTGACGGCGACAGTCATGCAAAAACGGTATTAGGCCTTGCCAAAAGTTGACTAAGCTATAGTGAGCCTTCGTCAGTCAATGATATAAGAAATTGACCCTCGGATATCCTCTGACTAGGAGATGGTTATAAAGTTACTAACTCTCGATTTTGGAGGTAGATACTGTCTAGTGACACTTAAAGTAACGATTTAATCTTATAAACAGACTAACATCATAAGCCCATATCGTAAATTCACCGATGTTGATATCTAAGCTTACTTGAAATACCAATACCAATTTTTTTAACTCAATGAATCTTAAATATCAACATCAAAAATTATCTTCTGAAAGAGATATCTACTTATATTCCATTCAAATTTCTCGCAACATTTCAAATTAACGAATAGAAATGTGCAAATGAAGTTCAAACTGATTAATTGGGCAAATTGCTATATTGGTCACCATTACCGATCACAGATAGATTTGCGCCCTTCAGTAGTGTTTATTATGCTTGTGAAATGGTAAGCGAAATCTGTGATTAAAGTTTAAAATAGACATGAGCAAAAACGGCTTTATTCATATCAACTCGATTACCGAATATCTAAATTTGACTAAAATTAACAAAATATTCTATTCATGGTTAAAAATCTTGTTTGAAGCAGCAAGCCATCTAATCCTTATTTACCTTCTTTTAAAAAAAATAATAGGTTGATACCTCTTTCAGTAGATGATTCATTGATATTTCAGTTTCATTGAGTTTAAAAAAATTAGTTCCACCATTGGTTAATTTTCAATATTGACCAATCGATAATCACAAATTTTAATAACTAAATTACAAAGACCGGTTCAAAACCATATTAGTTTTGAAACGATTAAATTATAATTTTAAACATATATACTAGTTAATTCCTCGTAGGTAATTAGTTTATTTCCTTAGTGAAATTAATGCTGAATATTATATACACAAAGTAAATAATAAATTAACTTCTAAAATTTAAATGTAAAGTGTGTGCATTATTTCCCAATTAATAAAAGATATCCACCTATTTTCATTCAAATTAATTACTAATTTGTGGATAATGGATAGAAAATGTCGAGCTCTAATTGCGATATAGCTAAAATCAATCCCACAGGCTATTTATAATACAATATAACCTTTGCCCTATGTTTACTGTTTTGAATTTTATTTGTAAAATTTAAAACATAAAATAGTATTACAATTTTTTTAATTAAATAATTATTAATAAATTTCAATAAAATAAATTCTGGTTAAATACATAACACTACTTTTTATTAAGTTTCTGAAATTATCAGAGCTAAATATCAAAGACACATATTTAATTGCTCTCATTTCGACACAACTGCAACCGTATAGATTTATTCATTTAATAACATTTCTCATTTCTAATTATTTAAATTCAAAGGGCTGTATTAACTTTTAAAGGTGAAAACCCAGCTGACTTAGAAGTAAAAAAATACCAGGCTGCCAGGCTGTCTCTTACACAACAGAGTTGGCCATTCTCGCTTATGAGAAATGAATCCTTGTCATATGCATCTCTGGACTTTAGGAGCTCCAGGACTCCCAACTGAATCAGGGTGGGAAATAGGGATTTTTTTAAAACTAGACATTGGGCCAGCGACCCCCTGCCCAGGAATAAATGAACTGGTCCATGACCATTGACCAGGGCGCGGCGTCTGCTAAACTAAAGAAGTGGGTAATTAAAATAGTTGAGATAATGTCTGGACCCTGGTTACCCTAGAATTTCCTTAGTGGTCCTGTGGACCACTGCTCACCCTCCGATTTAATTTTTAAACTGGTCATTTTCCCTGTGCCACCGCCTTATTTGCAACGCTGAACTGAAGATTTCTTTTGACCGGACCATAGCCTACTCGATCACGCGCAACACGTCGCAAGCTGCTTGCGCTATAGCGCGAGTCAGGGTGGGAAATAAGGATTTTTTTAAACTGGACATTAGGCCAGAGACCCTCCTGACTTGGAATAAATAAACTGGTCCGTGACCATTGGCCAGAGCACGTCGTCTGCTAAGCTAAGGAAGTGGATAATTAAAATATTAGAATTTTAATGTGTGGACTCTGGTTACCCTTGAATTTTTTAGTAGTCTCGTGGACCACTGACCCCCCTCCGATTTAATTTTTGAACTGTACCAGGCAATTTTTAAACTCGTCATTTGCCCTGTGTTACCGCCTTATTTCCCACGCTGGCGCGAGTTGCTTTGCGTTGTCGAGTGCGTGATGGAGCGGGCTATGCCTGGAGTCCCAACCCCCGTTACTTACTACCAAAATACCCACTAGCATAGCCCACTCGATCACGCTCTCTTTTCCCCGGCTACATATTTTGAAGAGGGCACTTTTTAGGCGTATTTATTAACAATCTTGGATCACCTTTGTGGACTTTTAGGGTAGCCCTTATAAACTGAGTCGGCATTGCCCTGACTATTTTGTGTTTAAGGTTTATAAGCTTAATATCAAACAGACGTTAGTTAATGCTACAAAAAAGTTCGAAATTGATAATCTCGGATCGTCTTTGAGAAGTTTTAAGGATATCCGAATTTCATATTGGGCTTATGAAAAGTTTGAGCTAAAGGTTAAACAGACATAAATCAGCGTTTTAAAAAATTGTGTAAAACTGTCAATTTGGTCCTATTTGTGGAATTTTTAGGGGAGCGCCTCGCGTTTCAATAAAGGGTTGTAAAAAATTGTATTATGTTAATTACAATAAGAATACAAACTTTCAATGAGTTACGTTTTTATTTTTTGGAGTATCATTATAAATAAATGACTGATTGAGCTAAAGTTACGGTCCCCTTTTTATATGTTTCTGCTTAGTGTAGATTTTGAAAATGTAAAACAGTTTCTTAACAATCTTAATTAAAATGAAGACTGAAGGAGCAGATATTAATCAAAAATGTCTTGATTAGAATCAAGTCCTAAAAAGTATCGATAAGACTGAGGTTATCACTTGACTGAAGGATCAGATATTAACTTTTCTTTTTAATTGAAACTTAAAGGCATGCTTAAGAAAAAACAACGTTCCATTACCGTTTTCCGTTGAAATAACTTATTTTACAGGTAATCAATTTCAAAAATTTACTTATCTCGGGTTTTCGGGCACAATTCCATTCCCCCAAAACATTTTATCATTACATTAATTACTTTTGAGAGATAACGTGTCAAAATAAGCTTTAAAACAATAAAAAACTGAATGAGCGGTCTGTTTAGCCATGACCAAAACCTTCAAATCAGTGTTGCTAATGTTAGAAAGTGGATGTTCCCACTTCCATTTTAAAAATTTGCCGCATTTCCCACACCCCCTTTTTTACAGTCATATTTATCTGGACTATTTTATCATACTAAGTTTAATATGGAATATCACTCCGCATGGCTTTGACAATATGTACAAATGCTATAAAGCTTTAAAATTCTCAAAATATGCTTTCTTTTTTTCAGTGCCAAACTTAAAATCACCGAATTTATTTCAAAATGTCGCTTGAAATTATTAAACCGGATAAAATTTTCGAAAATGCACTAATTTTAACTGTGCAGTTAAAATTAGTGCATTTTTGAAAATTTTGCACTATTAACCCTTGAACAGGAAAATTCCGACATTGATTGATTTCGGAAAAATATTACTTTTTCCCCACAGAGCCTAAAACCAAACCTAAATCTCCCACGATGTGGGAAATTACCCACACATTGGCAACACTACTTTAAAAACTTACAACAAGCACACTTTCGAGACATGTTCTGAACAAATTAGTGCTTAACCCTCTAATAGTACGACCACGGAGAATTGATGTAAACTGTAGTTGAAATATATTCGTGTGCGACCTGCTGCACTGAATGGTCTCAAACCATTGTTTGAAACTAGAGAGAGAAATAGTGAGCAGCATTAATCATGTCCTGAGCTATGAGAATGAACAGTATGACTGTTGACTGAAGTACACTAGACATTACATCATTTTGCATAACCACGAGTAAAAATCTAACTGTCCCTACTTAATTTTCCGCCATTGTTTTAAAACGTATCCACTGCGAAGCATACCGGGCACAAATGAGGGAACCTTTTAAAACTCAATGTCATACACGTACTCTCTCAAAAGTAATTAATGTAATGATAAAATGTTTTGGGGGAATGGAATTGTGCCCGAAAACCCGAGATAAGTAAATTTTTGAAATTGATTACCTGTAAAATAAGTTATTTCAACGGAAAACGGTAATGGAACGTTGTTTTTTCTTAAGCATGCCTTTAAGTTTCAATTAAAAAGAAAAGTTAATATCTGATCCTTCAGTCAAGTGATAACCTCAGTCTTATCGATACTTTTTAGGACTTGATTCTAATCAAGACATTTTTGATTAATCTATTGTTGGCCTCGGGTGGGATAAAGTCACGCTACGCCACTGCTATAGAAAGGGTTGCCCAAATTGAGTTGAAGTGCTAGCTGTAGAAGCTTTGTATTGTAACCCGGAAGGGTTAGTGATAGTCCTAGCTCTCGAAGCTTTGTATTATAACCCGAAAGGGTTAGTGATAGTCCTAGCTCTCGAAGCTTTGTATTATAACCCGAAAGGGTTAGTGATAATCATAGCTCTCGGAGCTTTGTAAAATCAGCCGTAATCGATGGTTGATGGAAATCCTAGCTCTAGGAGCTTTGTAAAATGAACTTATAACCCAGATGGGTTAGAAGCTTTACCTTTTTAAGTTGTTGAAAACCCTAGCTGTAGAAGCTTTGTATTATAACCCTAAAGGGTTGGTGAAAGTCCTAGCTCTCGGAGCTTTGTATGATCAGCCGTAATTAATGGTTGGTGGAAATCCTAGCTCTATGAGCTTTGTAAAATGAACTCACCCGAAAGGGTCGCTCAAATTAGAAACCTATTGCCCGAAAGGGTCGCTCAAATTAGAAAAATATTGCCCGAAAGGGTCGCTCAAATTAGAAACCTATTGCCCGAAAGGGTCGCTCAAATTAGAAACCTATTGCCCGAAAGGGTCGCTCAAATTAGAAACCTATTGCCCGAAAGGGTCGCTCAAATTAGAAACCTATTGCCCGAAAGGGTCGCTCAAATTAGAAACCTATTGCCCGAAAGGGTCGCTCAAATTAGAAACCTATTGCCCGAAAGGGTCGCTCAAATTGGAATCCTATTGCCCGAAAGGGTCGCTAAAAATTGGAAACTTATTGCCCGAAAGGGTCGCTCAAATTGGAAACCTATTGCCCGAAAGGGTCGCTCAAATTGGAAACCTTGCCCGAAAGGGTCGCTCAAATTGGAAACCTATTGCCCGAAAGGGTCGCTCAAATTGGAAACCTTGCCCGAAATGGTCGTTCAAATTGGAAACCTACTGCCCGAAATGGTCGTTCAAATTGGAAACCTACTGCCCGAAATGGTCGTTCAAATTGGAAACCTACTGCCCGAAATGGTCGCTCAAATTGTACACTGTGGAAGTGGTAACTGTGATATCTAGATATAAAGGGTTGCTGAAACTGGTATGTTCAGTTGGTAGAGTTACTATTCTCTCATCAGATATAATTGGTAAGTGAAATAAAATCACTTTTGATAAAAAAATTAGAGGAGGTAGCCTATCGTTAAATATAAAAAAAATCACTTCTGTGTTACGTATAGTGAACAAGTTTATTTACGTGAAGATGCGTTTGTACAAAGCGCGATACCAGTCGTATCCATATTAGTTATTACTAATGTTTAAATAAAAACAGATGAATAAAGTTTAGTTCACAATTTAACAAGAAGTGTTTTTTATCTTTAACATTATCACCTTTGATGGGGTTTAAAACGTTTTTCTTTTACCATCGTAGAAAAAGGACGCTAACCATTATTGTATTGTGTGGGTGCAATCAAGAGTACAACGGGAATTGCAACGCATGCAACAGTTAGGCATCATAGTGCCCGTCACGGAGCTCACCGATTGGGTCCACCCAATGGTAGTAGTGGAAAAAGCAAAAGGATGGTCACACACGAAACCCTACTATCCAATGCCTATCGCTCAACAAATCTACGCTGATCTACACCGTCCTGGACGCGCAAAGTGCGTTCTGGCACATAGAGCTGGATGAACCAAGCTCTTACTTGTGTACATTCGCAACACCTTACGGACGATACAGATTCCTCCGGCTACCTTATGGTCTCTCCTCAGCGTCAGAATTATTTCCAGCAACTAGCGGTAGACAAGATAGAATACTTGGGCAACATCCTGTCCTCCAAAGGCCTCGAAATTTCACCAACAAAAGTTCAAGCGATTCAATGAATACCGTCCCCAACATACAAAAAATCACTACCAAGATTCCTTGGCATGGTGAATTATTTGGTAAAATTCCTGCCCCAACACTCAACAATTACAGCTCCACTACACGAGCTCCAGAAGAAAGAGGTCCCATTCATGTGGGACGCAAAGAGGGAAGCTGTCTTCCTAAAACCTAAACGCCTCATCTCCTCGTCCTCAGTACTGGCCTATTACAATTCGCAAGCCACCAGGACAATATCAGTAGAAAGCAGCCTAATAGGCGTCGGTGCAGTACTACTATAAAATGGTAAACCTGTTGAGTATGCTTCAACCTCTTTCACCCGCACTCAACTAAACTACGCGCCAATAGAACGTGAACTTCTAGGCATAGTCTACGCGTGCGAAAGATTCCGCTATTATGTCATTGGAGTCCCCTTAATCGTACAGGCCGATCATAAACCTTGTATTGTTTAAGACTCTCACCAAGCATCCAGCGCTTAGTTCTTCGCCTGCTCAGATACCAAATAACGATGGTCTACATACCTGGCACTCATTTACAAGTGGCCGTCACGTTGTCACGTGCTCCTCAATCCACGACAGAAATTGACTCATCCTACTTAGAAACCGATGAGCCGGGAGTGTGGCTCTGTTGCAAGGAAAACAAACTCAATTCAACAACGCTAACGCATCTGAGCCACCTGCACAAACGATACTGTTCTACATAAAAGAAGGATAGCGATCTGCATGCGAAAATTTTCACAGCGAGTTAAAGCCGTTCTGGGCGATAAAAGAAGAACTTCATGCATCAGAAGGCCTAATTTACCGAGGGGATGCGCTTTACGTTTCGAAGTGCTCCGCCGTGATGTCATGACCCAAATTCACTCGGTTCATCAAGGAATAACCGCGTGCCTATCTAAAGCCAAGCTGTATCTCTACTGGCCACAAATGAAAAGAGGCATCACAAAGTATGTCCAGAACTGTACAACTTGCCGAAAAAAAGGGACCGTTCCAACACGCTATGCGCTTACGCCTCACGATGTACCTCAGCTACCCTCGCACACTGTTGGTGCGGATCTCTTCCACATCAATATTACAAACCTTATCATTCTAGTTGACTATTACTCCAAATGCGTAGAAGTTGAAGAGTTACGAAGCACTAATGATAAAGCGATAATAAAGTTCCTAAATCCACAATTCTGTCGATATGGTGCTCCGCAGAAATTGGTGTCTGATAATGGTCCTCCCTTTAACTCGAGCTTTTTCAAGGGTTTACTCCAACAATGGGCAGTAGAACACGTAACATCCAGCGCATATCATTCTTAAAAAGCAACGGTATGACAGAACGAACCATACAAACAATAAAAAACCTGGCAATCAAAGCGCAACAGGAAGGTCGTGACCTACAGTATGTTCTTATGGAATATCGTTCGACGCCCATTGGAAAGCTACCGTCACCCAGCGAGATGTTAAAAGGACGCCGTACCAGAACACCGTTAACTATAAACAAAACAAACACTTCGAACGCACTTCTCAACTTGTCATATTCGCAAACCTTACTGGATTAAAAAACCCAATGATTAAACGTCAAAATCACGCGCACCGCACAATACCTGAAACCCTAATGGCCGGGAGACCAGCATATTACCATGTCGGACCACGGTAATGGAAACCTGCAGAAGTACTACACGGAAGCAATGAGCCCATGTCGTATATCCTGAAGATAAATGACGGAAAAACATGGCGGAGAACTCGCCACCAAATACGTCCGACACACCTACACAGTACAGTACCTCAAAGCGACTACGCTGAACCCAACACGGCACAAGAAGTACAACAGGTGGAGGGCAATTGTTTTAAGCATTTGCGGCAAACTTTAACCAATCTACCCAATCCTGCAGCCAATACTTACCGAACCACTTCAAGAGTCAGACTATGAAGATTACCACCACCCATACAAAAACAAACTTAAATTTCAACAACTCAAATTAATTCACCGACCTCGGCAACGCAGAACACATCTCCAACACCACGACCCTTGCAAAATCAAACTTCAGTCTTAACAACTCAAACTCATTCTCCGATTTCAGCAACACAGATCCGATCTCCTACTATACTTCAAACGTCAAGACCAGACAATAGCAAATAGTGGTTGTAATTACACCGCGTAAACTCGAACCGCCACGTACAACATCAATATCAAACATTAGGACTTTAAGTCCTTCTGGCACGACGACTGCTCAGACGCTGAACGACGACTGCTAGAACGCTGGACAACACCCGAACAGCGCTACACGAATTTCTCCGGGAACTTCCCCATTTCCCAAGACAATTTCTGTATCCGCCATACCCAGCACACGAGCACCATTTACACATTTACAGCAAGTACACAACAACCAAGGTCAACCCGAACAAGAACTAATATTTTCAATCCAAAACGTTTTCGTAATACTTAAATTTTTTAAAGAATGAAAGATGTTATATACTTTCGTAATACACTTGATATATACTCTTGCTATATACTCTTAATAACATTACCATATATTGTTAGTATCGCCACTAGTATACCCTGATATATTCCACTAGTGCGCGTCACCTATAGCGAATAACGAGGTTTCCTCATAAAGGAGCTAGCTACTTTGTAGTCAGTTTATATTGGACACTTGATGAGCACAGTCAATAAATATTTTATTATAATTAATTCTGTCGACTTACTAAACATAAGTGGGTTTTCCCAGAACCTTGTTTTAGACGTACGAGTGGGTTTTTTTGGTTCGAATTAGCCATTAGTAGTTTTGCATAAATTGGTAGTAATGAAAATTAGAGATACGTTTAGGACATATCATGTTGTTTTAATTAGGGAGACTAGAGATTAAATAAAGATTTATGATTTGAAAGTGAACTTTAAAATTACCGAGATAAACGCTAAGGTAAATGAAACCCTTTCAGTTCTATAACCTTGAAAAACTGATAAGGAAAGTTCAGTTTTTCCTTAGAAAGGAATCAAGATCTTCTCGTTAAGGTATGTTCTAATGGAAATCGTGTCTTACAGATTTTATTCTGAATTAAACGTTATATAAGGCAAAGCTAGTGGTATGCATCAGGGAATAAAATTTAACATAGAACTTATATATTCTTTGTAAGTAATGATTTGAAACCTAGGATTAGCGATTAGGATTTCTATATTGAGTCGTATACTAGTCTTTTCCCCGACTCGGAGAGGTAATATTTTGGTTTTCCCAACTTGTTGACTACTAATACTGGTGAAGCGTAAGGAGAATTACTAGGCCTAATAATCTTTCTTTTGAGCAACCTCCTCAAGTTGTTCTTCAATTATTTTCTTCTTGAAAGGTGCCATCGGATACGGTCTTGATTTAATAGGTACCTCGGTACTAAGCGTTATCGTATGCTTAACTACCGAAGTTTGACCAGGCTCTCCCGTAAATACGTCTGGGAAATCTTCTAGTATCTCTCCTATTACGGGTGGTACTTCCATTTCAGCTGATTCTCTAGTTTCCATAATTTCTTAGGTCTTACTAACCGCAATAGATTCATTTTTCTCTGATCTCGGATTATGCAATGGGTGTAATGTCTCTTCGAAACCGAAAGAATAAGCTGATACATGAGGTTTTGCGTGTAACCCGGTGTGCAGACAAAAATCCCATCCCAGAATTACTTCGCTTTCTAAAACCGCTGTTACTCCGATCCTAAACTTCCAAGATTTTTCTACCATTCTAATGATTACATCCGCTTCACCAAGCATTGTCATAGGGACCTCATTCGCGACAACTAGAGTTGGACCACTCCACGGATTCAAATTATTATCTTCTCGAATGGCTTGCCAAACGGCCTGTGGAACTACTGTATAATCTGACCCACTATCAATCAACGCTACTCCCTTCCATGATCCAATGGCTACGGGAACTTTGGGTCTTCCACGTTTCCGAAATTCTTCTCTCATTTTTGCAAAATAACTATCTTCCTTTTCCTTTTCCAGTCCCGGAAAATTTGTTAATTCATCCCAGTTGCTATCCACCATTTCGATCTCTTCACTCGCTTCATCCAACTTCTCAGTTTGTATCGGTTCTTGGCTTCTGACTGCCATAATGACTGAAATAGTGTCTGGGATATCCTCCTGTGCAACCGAATTATCTGCCGGTCCGTCTTGTTCAGAGACCGACGATACCTTTCCCCCTTGGGTATTTGATTCTTTCTTTGAGCAGTGGAACGCTTTATGTCCGGTCTTATGGCACTTAAAACATTCTAATGGGTTCGAACGCGAATTGCCAATCCTAGGCTCTACGTTTTGACTCCTAGACCTGTTATTATTGACAGGGTACCGTGGCTTTGTACCGTTTGTCAGGGTGTTTGCTTCTCTTTTAGGTTCGCTGCTGTAACGGTTGATAGGCTCTACTCTTTGAATCCTACTATTAAACCGATTGACGTTGTGGCTATTTTGCCGATATGAATTATCATATTCTCTTGTTTGGGCCAGTAAACCTTGTGCTCGTTGAGCTTCTTCCTGAACTTCCGTTAATGTTGGGTTTGCAGGTAAGCGCATAATTTGTAACAAGTGTGGATTCAACCCACTTACTACCTTTTCTCCGAGACTGACAGTGTTAATATTCGGATCTAACTGTCTGCATAACCTTTCTTTCTCGAGCATATAATCCAAAACGGATTCATTTGGTTTCTGCCTTCTTTGCGAGACCTTACTTTCTAACTGGCTACGGTAATCGAAACCCACAAACGAACGACAAAACTTATCCCTGAACTCTGACCACGTGTTAATTTCATGGCAAACACGATCCCACCAATATATAAGATCTCCTTCCAACATGAATTCCACATTACTAAGTAATTGCGCGTCGGTTAACCGTGAAAGACGCCGGTATCTCTCGACCTCTCAGAGAATATGCAGCCAGTATAGGCCAATTCAAGATGGCGGCCACTCAAGGGGGGAGGAGTCGAGTTTTCCCGATCTCCTCTTTTTACCTGTCAATATTTGATCGATTGCTTGTGTAGGCTTGAAGTATTATAAGCTTATAACAAAAGATGGCTTGATAGGAAAAAGACCATAATATAAAGTGAAAATTATTATTGACAAATTTATTCTAATCGTATTAAAACTAATTGCAATTAACATATATAAGAAGCATTGAAAATTAAACAAAAAAACATATATTTGGAAAAAAAAAAAAAAAAATGTCTGCAGACAAAACCCCCAATTAATTAAAAACACAAAAATTATATACAACTTTACAAATTAAAATTTACTTAAGATACCCGTAAGGGGTCGTGGTGTAGTCTGGCAAAACTCTAACTTTATCAACGACTACTTGATACGTTTTAGTTTGATCAATAGTAATTAAAGTGTGATTGGGCAGGCGACGTATTTGGGGACCAATGGGTACTTGTACCGAGTTCATTTCTGGTTTACCATCGTTGTTGACACCTAACAACTTTTTCATAATATCGAAATTGACGTGGTTCTCAGTAGACGAATTTAAATAAAATCCTTTAACTTTAATTATGTTAGTGATTTTTTCTGTTGCGGGGTCGTAAATGTTCATGGAGTAATTTTTTGCTCCTGCGCTTCCAAACTCACAAATGTAAGCGTCTTTGCCGTATGGCTCTAGCTCATTCTTTAACTCACCAAGATAGTCACCTGTAGGTAGTATAGGGGCTCCATCTGGCGAGAGGTAGATAAGGCTGTCCGTATCCATATAAAAACACAAGTCACCCACCAGCTCGAGATGTTTTAAAAGGTGAAGGCGTGCCATAGTTGTAGTATAGCACGCTATAACTACATTTGTATGTTTGTGAGCTATCTCGTTTTCTGCAATATCTTCTGATTTGACGAGAATAGTGTTGTCATTTAATGTCAATAGAGTTTTGACCTCTTTGTCGGGGTTAAGCAGTAACTCGTATAGGGTTTTGGCGTCTTTTATTATATCTGTTGAGACGTGACGGGTGTTTTGTCCGAACTTCCCCCAAAAAGAGTTCAGCATGAGCTTACTTAGGCATCTCAACCCCTCATTCTTTTCAATTTTATCGATATCTAAATCGATTCCCTCGACTTCTTGGTAATTTTTAACGTACTTTTCTTTATCCTCCTGGGTGACGCAATCGGCAGGGAACCCGCTAGCAAGAGTTTTATACTCGAGGAAGGCATTTACGTAATCTTTAAAAAGCCCGCCTTGTTTGGTCTCGGGATCATATTGGGTTACTTTGTATGCCCAGGCTTCATACATTCTAGTGATTGTGTATCCCCTCTCTACGGCGTACCTCAACTCATCTGTTACCCAGGTACCCCGCAGTTCTCTTTGATCAGGTGTGTGTGTGCAGTCACCTTGAAATTGAGTTTTACAACAGGTGTAGCATAGGGGGAATGTTAACTTCCCATTTATCCTCGCAGGCAAAACCGGATGGATCAGGTTTTGAGCCGGAAGCACGTCGCATTTGAGGAGTCCATCGAAAGAGAAGATGTCGGGGAAATTATCTAGAATAATTTTCGGGTGTCCGATAGGAATCTTTCCCGTTTTGTTCACGAAAGGGTATAAGCTAGTGAAATCCACGTAGTGCATTTTCTCGGTCCCCGTTGTTTTATGGTATAGCTTGTTAGCACAGCAACGTCCACCGAAGAAGGCGTCGCGAGGGTTTAACCTTTTGGATGTTTTAACGCGGATGTCGTTACGTTTTAAAAATTCATTAATATCGGGGTTATTTGTTCTGTCTTGTTGCCACTCGCATTCCCATTTGACATTAACTGTATATCCGAGGGCCTCTAGTTGGCAAATTTTTTTCTCAGTTCTCGTGTATCTTGTGTTTAACGTTTCAGTAGGGTCACCATGTAACATCTTGTTTCTATTGATGGGAAAGTGTATTTCACATCCATGATAATAGCAGCCCATATATTCGAACACTTCTTTGTTGACTGGACAATAGCCATCTACCTTTAGGGTTTGGATTTTAACCTCTTTACCCCTAAAAGAGGATTGAATGGGTATATTTCTGTCATGCGAAGTCCATTCAAGCCATTCAATGGCGCCTAAAGACTGGTTCTCGCCAAGTCTGTAATAGTTTGTTGGGATGATGCTAATGGTGTTTGATTTAAGATAATTTTTTCGATACACATAGGAACAAACGCCAGGGAGAGTAACTGAGCCGCAATTAAAAGGGTCTATGCTTGTAACTTTAAGTAGGAGGGACCGAAACGTTAAACACCCTAAAAATAGGAGTGTCGTTCTCGCAATAATAATACAGCTCTTCTAAGAAGTTGAACCCTTTCTCTTTACTGCCTTCTGAGGTATGCCATTTCATAAAGGCGTCCAAGTTTTTCCTTGTGAAATACTGGCACCCGTAAGCCACTGTGGGGGGTAAAGTATTTTCTAACACGTAGTTTGTCTCCTCCTGTCTGTCTATATCGAACTCGTGATCCACTACGTTGAAAAGAAAATGGGGAAAGTAACCTTTGGCAGCATTAGGGAGCCCGAAGGTGGCAGGGAACTTAGATAAAGCTACAGGGATAAAGTTGTAAGAGTCGAGGAATAATAGATTAGAGAGCTTCATCTCTAAAATGCGCGTACCGTTAATTTTCAGAGTTTCGGGGACAAATTTCTCGTCCCTATTAATTATTTCCCTAATTAATAGCTGGTTGTCGTAATTGCTACCAAAGTGGGATAATACAATAACTTTTTTACGTCGAATAAACTGACTAAGTAGTCTAGGAACGCAGCTATGGGTTTGCCTCCGGAGAAACGTTGTTTACGAGGTCCAAATTGATTGCATTTGATGCAATTAAAATCTAGGGATTTTTCCTCAATGCAGTCTTCGCAAACGGAGATACTGACGCATAAGATGGCTTGATGTTCATAAGCCCCCAGCTTCTCTTGACATATTTTTGTCTGTATACATTCCACATCAAAGAAAACATACATTAGTTCAGGTATATTACGACGAGGTTTTTTCGAGGGGATAACGTTGGTGTTTTTATCCTTAATCACTTGAATGTAGCATAAATGATCGCTGGGTTGATGCTTTCCACATACTTGACAAAATATTTCTCCACAAGTATGGTTAGTCTTGCGGTTTGCGAAATCAATTGTTTTAAAACATTTTTTACAAAGGTAGAGCCTCTCACAAAGAGGTTTTTTGTTACCAGTTGGAATCAAGTGGCTGTTATAACAGTCGTCGCCCCAGAATTTTCGCAAACATGACCCACATGTTTTTTCACGTCCATGACAGACAGTCGGACGCATACATTTGAAACACCAATCGTTGCATTTATGAGATTGAATACGCCAGTAGGGGGTAAGACACTTCTCGCAAAAGTACTCGTGACTAAAAAGAGGCTTTAAATTGGTAATTACGTTGTAGTGATTATTTTCGTTAAGTAGAAAGAGTCGTGGTCTGGTGTCTGTAGGGTCATTTTCGCCTAATATTAAAATGGGTACCCTATTTTCGAATTTATAGACAAAGATGGAGTAACCCGATAAATATAGTTTAAATTTCTGGAATGAGTCGGGGGTCCCACATTCAGATAAAGCGACACCTGCCTTACGACATAGCTCTAAAGCCGCTGTTTTTTGCATTTTGTTGTGAGGAGCTGACCTGGCTACGGCGATGTAATGAGCTTTTAACTCTTCGTTGTTTTTGTTGTTCATGTAGTCACGATGAGAAATAGCCACACAGAGACTTCGAGCTAAGCACAGATTATCGGTACTCATAATCCGACGTATTCCACGCCTATCTTTAGAGAAAATATTGAAGGGTTTAAGTTGACGGCGATTAGATCGACCGTATCCTTCAGGAATTCTCACTATATGGAAAATAATTTTTACGGGACCTTGAAAAAAATGTTCAATTTCGTCGTCATAAAGTAGATCGGCTAGTTGGTCAAAGAGAATAGAGGGGTCTACTTGGTCTAGTCTTTTAAACGACAACTCTAATTCAGACCTACAATTTACACCGAGGCTTCTCAGTGTTATTTGGACATAATCTGTTGCTCTGTACTCATTTAATATGTGCTCTGTAATACTACTTATACTGTCTACGGGGTCGTCTGTGATGTTTAGAACTAATTCTCTACCATACATATTAAATTGGTCATAGAATTTTTCGCTCTGTTCTAAGATTTCGCAATGAGGGACATCTTGAATGGGTGAAGGGGGGCCGCCGCCGCCCCACTGATCATACATATTGTCGTCTTCTGAATCCACAAGAGATTCTTGTTCGCTGGGTAGATAGTCGGAGAAGTTTAGAGACAGGTACTCGAAGGGGTCGTTTTGTTGACATTCCTGATTCAAATATGCCGCCATCTCTATATCGTATTGTGGACTGTTGAAATCGTTGATTAAGGATTCTTCCTGGTTAGTGGGTAGTAATTCATTCCTGCGTCTTTCTATGCGATCGGCGTAAGAAATATTTAGTGGTCTAGGAATTAAGTTACTTAGGTGATCCAATTCGTCTATTGTATGGCAGTCTTCAGGTGTTCTAGGGACGGTTCTCATGTATTCAATGACATCAAGGAATGTCTGAATTATATTTAAACCCCCATTTATAATAAAAGTGGGTAAAGTTGATGGTACATTAGCAGGGTCGATGTGTAAATTGGCACATAGGAAAAAATAAAACTTGTATAATGAAGTTAGGGGCCAGGGCCTATTTACGGCTAATTCATCCAAATTCCAGCGAAGTGATTCAGGATCCATCTTGATGTTACGAGATCTAAAGTACGAATGCGATATTCTGATTTTTTCTCGCGTTATTTTATACTAAATTTCTCTAGGCTTATTAGCAGGGGGAGGGGGGTGGAGGGTTACCTAAGCTTCTATTGGTCAATGGTACGTTGACCTTCCGGACGTGTTTAAACACGTCTAATATTGTTAGTCAATCAACAATAGGTGACATAAGATTGACATCCAGGTGGCAGATGGTAACAAAAGGCTAGATTTTTAAATTCAACAAAAGGATTGTAACAAAAGAGATGATGCGTCATTCCATTAGCGGGGTTTTTACGACATTACGTGAAGATGTATTGTTAAGAAAATATTTCTTCAATCAATCAAAGATTGACAGGTCTATTAATAGATAAATAGGTCAAGTTTACTATTGTATAATTTATTTACTCATCAGTGTTATGGAGTCAAGTACACAAAGGATGTCGAGAATTCGTCAGATCTTGGAGATTAATCCCCAAAAATTACTTATTGTATTATTTATTTTATTGATTTTGGGGGTGCTGGAATTCCTTAATCTATGGTTTCAGAACTTTGACATAAAAATACGCCTACAGTCTAACAATGGAACAGTTAAGGACAATAGATATTTCGCAATAGCTACGTAAGAAATTTTGTATAAAAACCCCTGATTCAATTGAGTAGAGCATCATTATTCGAGAAGATCCTAAACCTGCGAGATGGAAAATCAAGAAGCTCCCAAAAGGAAGATAGGTGTAACTAACGAACGTAAAATTAACGGCAGATTCCATATATCTAAAGAGTTGTTCTTAACAACTGGTTTTGTAAACGGAACCCTGGATCCTGAGGTTCGTCTATGCCGGAAACAATCTGTAAAAAGCTTTGCCATTTCTACGGAAACCTGGGAAAAGCTGATGCCGCGCTTACCCGTTTTAGCGGGCTGGACTGCCGCCCATGAAGCCAACAATTTCGAAATCGTTTTAAACGATACCCCCAATGAAAAGACAACAGTTGTGGCGTACCATAACACATGCCATATTAAAGACTTAATAAAGGAGGACTCTATTGTTTTGACCAGTATGGAAACAGCGGCATTGAACCGCGTTTCAGGAGCTGTAAAGGAGCATCTCGTCAAGATAAATAACCATGCAATTGTGTTTACACACATGGCGGATATCATTATAGAAATTTATAATGATATTTATGACAATTTATACGGGGACCCCGATCATATATCTTGCTTAGATGACCAACCTGAAAAATTCGACGCTGTGGTGGGATATTTCACCAACTTTATAACGTCATACCAGGTCGTGACGAAATTCAACAATGTTCTACAAGAAGAAAATCTTGAAAATTATTTTTATAATTATAATTTATTTTCTGTAATTTCTGGTCAAATAACTTATTTAAAAACCCGCATGCATTTACTAACTCATTTTTAATTTTATTTGTATTTAATTTTATAAGTTTTATGTTTAAAATAAATTGAATTGAACTAAAAACTGTTCCATTTTATATAGCTAATACTAAGCATATCTTCTACTGTTTAAGCCTATGAAATTAAAGTTTAGAAAAACTAAACTTTGAAGGTAAAAATATAAGCTTAATTTAAATAAAGAGAAGTATATAAAGTCAAATCAGAATTTATTTTTTTTTAAAAAATTTACAAATTTTTTTTTTAAAAAAATTTACAAAAAAAATAAGATTTTTTTTTACATTTTTTTTTACACCCCCGCTCTACCCCCCCCCGCCGCCTCACGGCCGGATGAGGATCTGCACTAGTGCCGAGAACCCATGGAATAGTACGTCATCCCAGTTCTCGAACACTAGTGCAGCAGGCGCCGGCACCTCCAAAAAACGTACCCGGCGGTACAATGCCAGCTGCCCTAGCTCGAGGGTTACACTAAGGAAGAGAGAGAGAGTAAAATTAGTTATTACTTGTTAATATTATGTATAAGAAATGTATTTAGCTTACCGGAACCCTCGGCAGTTAAAGGCCAGGAGGCTGTAACAAAAATTATAAAATTTGGTTTAAAAATTTGGTTTAAAATTTTTTACGGAATAAAAACCTTTTAAAAATACTTACTCATCAGGGATAAAAATCGAATGATTATAAATGACCTGCCGAACCTGATTCAGCAGGTCATTTAAATAATCGACATCCCCAATGACCTCCGAAAGTACCACCAGGTACATTTGGACTTGGTAAACGAGGCTACGAATAAATAGAAATTATAATTTCGCGTTATATTACCCCAAAGATAAAAGGTATCACTTACAAGTCACTATTGACATTTAAGTCAGCCTCTCCCGGCCGAGGCATGGCTTGCCATGGATAGTATATGGCCGGGAGAGGTTGATAATAGTGTTGAGGTTCGGGCGTCGGTGGCGGGGTGGGCGGGAGTCGGTGGGGTTGGTGGCATGGGCGGCGGCGGTGATGGGGTTGGCGGGCGCCGTTGTGGCCCCACAACGCAGTGCGGCCGGCGTTGAGGGGCATCTGGGGTCCCGGAAAGGGACGACTCCGACGAGTCGGAATATTCACAGGGAGAGTACGGGGTGTCTACCCCGTACACATAACTATAGAGAGAGATTTTTTAGGTCTTCTCTCTTTAAAAAACTAAGTTTTTAAAAAGTTTTTTTCTTACCTAGTTGAAGAAAGATCCATTGGTTGTTGGTGGTCCATAGCTGATTCGAAAGAAAGTGATGTCTTTGGGGTCTGAACCTAGACCTTTTATACCTTTTGCTATGGTCAGGGCGTGTTCGAGATCAAACAAGTGACTCCAAGATGGTTAGCATGTACAAGGGTAAAAATTTTCGCGGGCAAATTGGTCCGAAGCCATGTCATTGGACAAAAAAAAGTTTCTTCAAGTATCTCTCCTTTTAAGGAGATTTTGAAAAATTCCCCTCAGCATTTCTTTAGTTGTCAAGCTTCTTTGGTATTTACCATCTCGTATAGTGACAGATCATGTTAAAGGCTTATAGAAGATACCATAGTGAAAGGCAAGATGATGTCAACGCGTTTGTGGTGTTGGCCTACCCGCGCTTCCCCGCGAGCCGTTTGGGGGCGCCTCCGACCGCGTTTAGGGGGGTGGGGGGGGTCGCGAACCACGCGCGCGCGTTTTAATTAATCGTGTTTAAGTATGAATGATAATTACAAATTAGTTTCATTCAAGTATTAGTCATGATACCATTCACTACACCTGGAAACTTAATTATTTTTGGTCCTTCAGGATCAGGCAAAACAGTTTTATGTAAAAGGATAATAGAAAACAAAGATAAAATGTTTCAACCTAAAGTTGATTTAGTTGTTTGGCATTATAGTATATATCAGAATGGTTACGATGAATTAAAAGAAATGGGTGTAATTTTGCGTCAAGGTTTACCCGACGTCACTATATACGATGGTACTCAAACAACATTAATCGTATTAGATGATCTCATGTTAGAAAATAAAAATAATATTTTATCAGAAATATTTACTAAACAATCGCATCATAGGAAATTATTCGTAATTACCCTTTTACAAAATATATTTGAAAAAAACTTGAGAACAGCTTCCTTAAACGCTCATTACATGATTCTTATGAAAACAGTAAGAGATCTTATGCAATTAGTGGCCCTTTCTAAACAATTAGCACCCAACAACTCTAAATTTATAGTAGAATGTTATTTGGACGCGACAGAAAAACCGCACGGGTATTTACTTTGTGATTTAACCCAAAAATGTCATTCCGATTTAAGGTTTAGAACAAATATTTTACCGGGAGAACAAATAGTCATCTATACTCCCAAGAAGAAAACTATATAATTAAACAACATTTCCTAAATTCAATCATTCTTTACGATGTCACCACCAAGAAAGGTCAAGAAAACATCGTTGAATAAAAAGAAAAAAAGTTTAGCTGCTAAAAATATCAATTTAATAGCCGCTTTGGGGCAATTAAAAAAACCACAAAGATTAGCTATTCTTAAAAATTCTAATAGAGAAATTATTGATTCAATTAGCGAGTGTTGTCATAACGCTTTACAAGGCGCCATCAATTTGAAACCAGACGTTTATAATAAACTGTGTAAGCATAAGAAACATATTCGTAAAATTGCTTGCAAAAATACTCATTGGAAAGACAAAAGAGCTATTTTATCTAAACAAACCGGAAGTGGTTTTTTTAGCGTCCTTTTTCCAGTAATTTCGAGCCTTTTAGGCGGATTATTTGCAAAATGAATAAACAGTTAGTTTACGCTAATAAAATGACCTTAGTGCCTTTGGAACAACAGCAACAACAAAGTCCAAAACCACCACCACCACCACGTCAATTAATAACTACAACAAACAATGATATTTCAAAAAACAATGCAGTGTTATCAGAGTTGGATAAAGAGATGAACCTAATTATCTCAAATCCCACTTTAGATGAAAGAACCAAATGGGTTTTTTACGAGGAAGCCTTGAAACGATACCAAGGCATCTTGAAACCCCGCCCATCGAATAAACACGACACCTGGATTAATATGTTTCCATTGAAATATAGGGGAGCAGCGAAAAAGATATTTGATCATTTGACAAGTAACTCCCATAGTATACGTTGGGATGATGCGGGGGTTCTTTATGTGAATGACCTTAAGATCCCTGATTCTGATATAGTTCAACTAGTATATTTTACTATACAACCTATGCTCTTCAACAAGTACGGGGTAACTCGTTCGCTTATGGGGATTCCCCCTACGGGATGGACAGAATTTGAACCTTTTGTTCAAAACTTTCTACCTCCTAAAAGTAAATCAAAGACTCTCTCAGCACAGCCCTCATCAATCAAGACATCGCCCAGCTCTGTACCCTTAAAAAATAGGCTTCGACCACGATCGTATTTAAGAGCGAAGAAGAGATTAACTTTTGACAATAAAGCCAGCCCCTTAATATTAAAGAAACAACCTTTTAATACCAAGGGTACAGTATGGGAGGTCTATCGCAGCTCCAAAAAGAGGAAATCTTAAAGGACACTTATCTCAACAGCAAACACAGGTCAGGGTTCACGGGTTTAGCCCCCTTGTACAAGGCGGTTCAACATCTTGACATTTCGAGAAGCGATGTCAAAGCCTTTCTAGAAGCCACTGACGTTTACACACTACATAAAACTGCTAGAAATAAATTCAAAAGACGTAAAATCCCTGTATTTAACATCTCGGATAGAGTCGAAGTTGATCTAGCTGACTTGGGGTCAATCGCCAAGCACAACGATAACTACAGATACCTTATGGTAGGCATTGATTGCTTTTCCCGAAAAGCTTTTGTGGTACCCATGAAAAGAAAACACGCTGCCGAAGCTACGAAAGCTCTCGAAATAATCATCGAACAAAGCAAACCTAAAGCCATCTGGTCCGATTTAGGAAAAGAATTTATTAATTCAAGTACGCAAAAACTTCTAAAGAAAAATAAAATCAAATACGGTTCTATGACGTCAGAAAAATTCCACTGTCCTTTTGTAGAAAGATTAATTAAAACTTTAAAACATCGAATATTCAAAATGTTGACTCATTTCAATTCTCATAGATATATAGATCATTTGCCAGACATAGTTAAAGGCTACAATGCCTCTTATCACTCAGTAATAAAAATGGCACCCGATAATGTTTCCCCATCTAACGTTCTGGAAGTCTACAAAAACATTTACAAGCCTGAATTGAGTAAAAAGCCTACTAAAAAAGATGTCAAATTTCGTGTTGGTGATTTTGTAAGAATAAGTAAGCTTAAACCAGAATTTTCTAAAGGTTATGAACATAATTTCTCGACGGAAGTATTTGTCATTTCCTCTATTCTGAGTTTCAGAAAACCAGTGTTATATCGTCTGAAAGATTTGGACGACAAGCATATAAGCGGGTTGTTTTACTCGGATCAGCTCATTCGAACAGTGGAGCCCAAACTGTTTAAGATAGACTCCATACTCAAGAAACGTAAACGTAAAGGGAAATTAGAATATTTTGTATCGTTTATCGGTTTACCTAAATCACAGAACTCTTGGGTAACAGCCGAAAATGTCGAGAAAATCTGAATTCTATTTAACGCTACCTAGCGACGCTAGTATGGATATCTACCCTAATAACACTATGGGTAGTTACATCACTAAACTACCGGATCCTATTAATTTACAAGGACAGTGGGAAATTTCGTTAGTAGAGATAATATATACAAACAGCTTCTACAATGTAATATACAAAACCAATAAGAGAAAAACACCTGAAGATTCATTGGATGATGGCAACTTTAAAAAACCTAAAAACCCCAAGTCATGCGACTTAACATACCAGGTTGAACGAAAAGATGCAAAACTGACCAGATACGAAATCTATCAACTGCATAATATACCGGCTGGTCATTACAAATCACTAAACCACGTTGTGGAAACTATCAATACTTCCAAAGTATGCGAAAAAACAGCTTCTTTATTTCATATTAATGAAACGACGGGACATGTAAAACTAAAAACCGATGCCACTGGTGATACAAAAATTATCTTCAAGACCCACAAATCATTAGCCGACATCTTGGGGTACAAAGACCATCTCAATATACAAGGTTTGAGCGATAGACCAGCCAGGCTAAACTACCACGTACCATCTCAATTATATATTTATTGCGACCTGGTAGAAGGGGAAATTGTCGGTAACATCCACGCCCCCCTCTTACGTATTATACCCATCGAAGACAAGAAACACGGGGATGCCGTGTGCCTTACTTTTGTCTCACCCCATTACGTCCCTTTGTCAAAACATTATATTAGCGAGGTTGGCATTTATATAAAGGATCACATGGGTGAACCGGCTTTATTTCAGTTTGGACTGTTGCACTGTAAAGTTCATTTAAGATGCGCAAGTCAAACGCGTTAGATAACAAAAGATGTGTCTACACGGATTATTATACCCAACAAGCGATGTCAGGTGGTGGTCTGAGTTTTTACGTCGGCAAACAAGGACAACACGGTCACGGCATAGGGTCCTTCTTGAAATCTTTCGGAAGATACGTATCACCTTTCTTAATTAAAGGGGCAAAGTTCCTTGGTAAACAGCTTCTGGGCACATCTTCAGAGATTATAAACGATGTCGCCGCTGGAAAGGATCTGAAAACTTCCGCTAAAAGAAGGTTCACCGAAACGCTGGATGATGTACAACAACAATACGGTAGAGGGGGTGCCAAACAAAAGAAAAGACTAGCTAAAAAGAAAAAAATACCAAAGAGAAAGAAATCTATAAAACAAAGCAACACAAACAAATTTAAATCAGATAAACGTAAACTTTCATTCAAAACGGTTCGCGATATTTTCTCTCCCTAAAAAATGACCGAAGCTTGCAGTACTGGTTTCGATATTTTCGCCACCCCTCCCCTTCAAACGGCCATCGAAAATTCCAAATGGGTTCCGTATCAACCTTTGACTTCCTTGAAAGGGGACCAACCTATTGAATTTGAAGTAACGTCTAGCGGCAGCGAATACGTGGATACAGCCTTAACAATGCTGTACACCAGAACTAAAATTGTAAATGAAGATGGAACCGCTTTAACAGCCACTGACGAGGTTGGACCCGTAAATAATTTCCAACACAGTCAATTTGAGCGTGTCGATTTGGAGCTGGGTGATTGCGCAACAACACCCGCTGCTAGTAACTACGCGTACACGGCTTTGCTTTCGGCTCTGACGTCATACGGTCCGGCGGCTAAAGAATCTCATTTGGGGGCTTCTTTGTTTTACAAAGATACAAGTGGAAGCATGGATTCGCTTACAGAAAATATGGGTTTTGTTAAACGACAGAAACTCACAGCATTATCCGAGGAAGTTGAGATGTATTCCAGCCTTTACGTAGACATGTTTAATATCCCTCGATATCTGATAAACGGCGTTTCTATGAAATTAAAATTACACAGAAGCAAACCTAATTTTTGTCTTATGGGTAAACTTCCCGCGGCAGGCACTGGTTATAAACCCGTCATCGTGGAAGCCATATTATACGTCTTAAAGTTGCAATTAGCCCCTAAAATTCTAATTGCTCATGAACAAGCCTTAAGTATTAAACCAGCCCAATATAGTTACACTAGAACGGAAACTAAAATATTTACAATCTCGCCTAATATCTTAAACACATCAATCGGAAACATCTACCTGGGTACCCAGCCCTCAAGGATTACAGTAGCTATTGTAAAGCATACTGCTTACAATGGAACATTGGATAGTAACCCTTTCGACTTTGGACATTGGAATGTCAATCATCTAGCAGCATTCATCAATTCCGAACAATACCCATCCAGAGCCTTAAGACCCAACTACAGTAAAAAGCAATTTGTCCGAAGCTATTACACTTTATTTTCGGGGTCAAACTGCCACTACAATGACAAGGGGAACAATATCTCTATGGACGACTTTGCCTCGGGTTACGCCATTTACTGTTTAGACTTAACACCTGATGGTTACGCGAGTCATTCAGATCATTGGAGTCCCACGAAGCAAGGACAATTAAGATTAGAATTGGGATTTGAAAAACCCACACCCACTACTCTTAGTTGTAT
Organism: Phalangium opilio; assembly: GCA_019434445.1. Classification (NCBI taxonomy): domain Eukaryota; kingdom Metazoa; phylum Arthropoda; class Arachnida; order Opiliones; family Phalangiidae; genus Phalangium; species Phalangium opilio. The sequence continues at coordinate 31,561 of JAEQBA010002652.1, forward strand.
CGTATTAGCCGAATTCCAGGCTTTGTTACAAATAGATAAAAATAGAAACGTGTCAATCGTTTGTTAAACAAATAATGAACGCCGATCAGATAACACGCTTTCTACGATTCACACCACATTTCCTAGGTGTTTACCCAAGTGATTTATTACCCGAAAAAATTGACAAGTTTCCTTCATCTATTATAATAAATTTAGACAATCACTATAAAGACGGGTCCCACTGGGTATGCGCTTACTTTGATGGAAACAGAAGGGGTTATTATTTTGACTCCTTGGCTTTAGGGAACTTTCTCCCCTCGATTAAAGAATTTGTTAAAAGAAATTCAAGAAAATGGTCCTTTAACAAAAGAAGACTTCAAAACTTGTCAAGTTCGACATGCGGACTATATTGTATTATGTATATAATACAAAGAACAAAAAGAAAGAGCCACAAATCATTCATGAAGCAGTTTGGACGAGATCGGTTGAAAAATGACGTCATTGTTACAAACATGTTGAAGCGCGCCCGTAAAGATTAACTTAATCCTTTTGTTAACAAATACTCTTTGTAATCTCTTTTGTATTTTTAAAAAATAAATGTGTCACCTTTTTTTTAATACTGTTTTCTTTTATTTCATATATTAAGGAATTTGAGGGGGAAGGTAAAAAAAGGGGGGGGTAGTAAATTTAGGGGGGATATAACTCAGATAATTCTATCATCATATTCATTCAGCATCATGAACTCCGAGCTGCAAAGATATCACTCTTTTTACTCCTGGCCACAAGATGAAAACTATAAAAAAGCTTTAAGCAGAGCGGGTTTTTATTCGTTACATACTGATGATCTAGTACAATGTTTCGAATGCAACGGGATTTTGCTAGCATGGAAACCGTCCGATAACCCTTACGAAGAACATTTAAAACATTTCCCTAAATGTAATTTTATCAGAGGTAGGCCTACTAAAAACATACCCTTTACCATTGATGAGACAGAAACGTACACTAAAAATATAAAAGTCAAGACTGAAGAAAAAACGCCTGAAAAACCTCAAGAAAACACGGAAGAAACTTATCATACCTTTAAAGTCAAAACTAAAGATCTCGAAAGATTAGTTTTGGAACTCTACGTTAGAAAACAACTTAACGCGTTGTATATCAAAGAAAGGCTTAATGACTTACGTAAGATTTAAAAATAATATTAAATTTATCTTCTTCCTTACGAAGATAGAAGGAATTATTTTAGAATAAATCAAATGCATTTAAAATGAAAATTGAAAAATATCTTTAATATTAGAACCTATACTTTTAAAGAAAATAAAATAACTTTTTTACTTTATATTATGGTCTTTATTCCTACAAACCATCTTTTGTTATAAGCCTATAATACTTCAGCCTACACAAGCAATCGATCAAATTTGACAGGTAAAAGAGGAGATCGGGAAAACCCGACTCCTCCCCCCTTGAGTGGCCGCCATCTTGATGGCCTATACTGGCTGCTACTTCTCTTAATACTAGTACATATCTATCTTTCCGTGTGCAGTTTCCGTGATATTTCCATTAGTATACCTTCTAACTTTTTGGAACCTCAAGGCAAAGAGGTGAGCACCGGATGTAGTTCATTTTCCATTAACGCAATATTTTAATGTTTCAACAAGT